>NC_061158.1:15501479-15571479 GCF_022113875.1 Hydra vulgaris | reverse complement strand
TAATTGTTATATAACTTGCAGACTTTTCTATTTGATTCTATTTAATTCAAGAGCTAATTTATGTAATTACTTTACAGATAATGAATAAAAACAAACAATATACTTTTTAAATTTTCTAAAAGGCTGAAGATCTTATTATCTCTTTTATTGCAAGTATCTAAACATTTTATTGTTTCCTCAAATTTTTTACCAACCAACCTGTTTTTATTTCCTAATGGACTCTTTTAACGTTTAAATTTTTTTTCTAACTTCACTTGCTATTTTGCAAAAAAATTTTCGCGCAATATTTTTTGAACATGCAATCCTTTCTGATCATTGAGAAAATTTACATCTTCTTGTCTACTTTTTAAAAGTTGTTTTTTATTTCAATCTTTCATCTTTCAAGATGATGAGTTTTTTTTTTATTTTTCATCAAATAAATCTTCCTATTTTAAAATTTTGCCATTTTTTAAGGTTTTGTGTTTCTTTCTATTCCTTTTTAATTCAACATTCTTGTCTCTAAATGGCATATCAAAAGTAAAAGAAATTATAAAAGATATTGTAACTAAAAACTATATATTGATATTTTATCATAAAAACATTTTATAACATTAAGTCAATTTAAATTAGGACTGAATTGTAAATTTATAAAAATTTCACCGTAATATAGTAAAAATCTGATATGTTAGTCAGTATTTTCTTCACCTAATAAAGGGCGCAAAGTAAATTTTTTCACCATGAGACAACCTCCTATTTCAATACATTAAGCGTAAAAAAATAGACACTAAAAAGCCCCCCACCCCCAACCCCTCAAAAATACAAATAATTGCAAACGATTAAAATCAACACTTCCCATAATATTTACCCATAATAAATTTTAATTTTTAAATTTTCATCTGCCTTGGTGAGGTAGTTTTTTTTCGATTTGGAAAAAAGTATTCTTATTTTAAGTTAATACAAGTAAAAGTTCATCTTTTGTCGCTATGCCATTTCCAAAAATAAAAATGTGCTTTTTAGTCATACCCCTAATATATATATATATATATATATATATATATATATATATATATATATATATATATATATATATATATATATATATATATATATATATATATATATATATATATATATATATATATATATATATATATATATATATATATATATATATATATATATATATATATGTATATATATATATATATATATATATATATATATATATATATATATATATATATATATATATATATATATTTTGTACAGAATTATTTTTCCACCAGAAAAAATCATATTATTTACCTGATGATTGCATTTAGCATGAAACTTATAGTTGTAAAAAAAATGTAGTTATATATATATATATATATATATATATACATACACACACACTATATATATATATATATATATATATATATATATATATATATATATATATATATATATATATATACATATATATATATATATATGTGTGTGTGTGTGTGTGTCTATACACACACAAACACACACACACACACACACACACACGCACACACACACACACATGTAATGTACTCGATGAGTCATCTACCCTTCTTCTTCTAGAATTAACTCTTGAGTCCCATTTTTCTTGGAAACCATATATCAAATCGATTACAAAATTAGCATCTGCTAAGTTTGCATCTCTTTATTGAGCTTGCCACTTTCTTACTCCCAATTCTATTCTTTATCTCTATAAATCTTGAATCTATCCTTGTATGGAATACTTGTATGAAACGCATTGTAAACAAGGTTGGACCTGCTCTTATAGCCAATCACCAACCACATCACATTGTCGTAATGTAAATAATCACATTGTTTTAATGTTGCTTCTCTTTCTCTTTTCTATAAATACTATAATGGTCAATGCTCTAAAGAGCTAGCGTTTCTTGTGCAATCTACTATAAACCATTGTGTTACTCGTCATTCTATTAAGTCTCATCCTTTTACTACGACTGTTCCTAATTGCTTTAAAAGTTCATACTTGTCTAGTTTTTTTTGTTGAACATCAGTTCTTTAGTTGTTTTTTTTTTCAACATCTTCATTTCAAGCATTAAACCCTGACTTCCTTAGCATTTTTCGTCCTTTTCATTTATTTGAACGAATTAAAAACAATTAAAAAAATAAGAATGTGTGAAAAAAAAAATTAAAAAAATAATTTTAAAAATTAAAATAGATGAATTTTACAGCCTAATGATTTTACACTTCAATTTTAGTTATTTTTAAAATGATTAAATAAATGAACAGCGACCTCGGGCATTAAAAAGTAATAAAATAGTAATTTAAGTAAAATAGTATTTAATGCATTAATAAATAAGAAAAAAAACAATAACAAAAAAAACAAAAAAACAACAGAATATGGATAATTGAGAAAAAAAAGCTTTCAAAAACATTTTTTTACGGGATACTATAAAAAGCATAATCATAATAGAGTCGCATGACAAATAAATAAATAAAAAATATTTTTTAAATAAATAAAAAAAAACTAACATTTTTTTATCCCTAGTTTCCTTTTAAGCTTATAATTTTATGCTACTTATATAGGAAAATGTTTCAGATCCACAAGAAGAAGCTAAATTATCTTGTGGTAAAAATGAAGACCCTGATGGTTTTAAACTAGCAGAAGTTAATCCAATTATTGGTAAGTTAATTAAAGGATTTATAACTTTACAAAAATTTTATAAAATATTTAAACAGTTATAACTATTAAAAATTTAAACAAAAAAAAAATTAAAATTGTTCATTTTTTTTTAAATTTATTACAGGGGCTCCTCAATTGTAGATTTTATGTCTTTTAAAAACACAGATTTTAAGTTCTTTAGAAACACCATTTACTTGATTATCATTTTTTTAATACTGCTTAGCCAAGTTATTTATTCAGTTTGGCTATAAAAAAAGTTATGTTTTTGAAAAATTAAAATAAATTTAATAAGTAAAAATCATTAGTGTACTTTCATCTCTGCAGTAAGTTAATCGGAAACCAATTTAATACCAGTTTTGATTCTTCTCTTAAATCAAGTTAAAGAGGAATCAAAGCTAAAAGCTAAAATGAACAAACTTTTAATTTTGAAATATTTAAAAAAATTTATATAAACAAATTTTTATGCATAACATTTTTTTAGGGAAAGGTGTTTTTACAACAAAGGTTTTTGCAAAAAATGATTTTTTATTGGAATATAAAGGAGAACTGATTAGTAATGAAGAGGGTATCAAACGACACGAGAAGTATGGAATAGACAAGGGCTGCTTTATTTACTTTTTTGAACACAACATTGCTGGAAATAAGCATAATATAAAATATTGGTAAGAATTTTTAACTAAAAATGTTTTTATTTATGCGAAATAGATGATTAAAATATTGTAGTAAAATAATAATAAATTAAATTAACAAAAAAACTACTTGTTTCTTTGTGCTCAGAGAACTTTTTTTTCCATCTTGGCTTTTCCTGCAGATATCTATGAATTGAAAAAAAGTTCTTAGTATATAAAAGAATAGCATGAAAATAAAATAAAAATATATAATGCAAAATTAAATCCAAGAAATTAAATTTTAAAAATACATAAAATCTCTTGAAATGTTAGCATTGACGCAACAGAAGATTGCCATTTAGCACGGTATGTTAATGACTCAAAAAAAAAACCAAACTGCAAAATGAAAAAAGTAATGGTCAGGGAATCTCCACATCTGTGTTTATTTGCAATTAAAGACATAGATGTAGGAACTGAGCTGCGCTATGACTACATGGATGATGGAAAACTCTGGTGGAGAAATTTTGTAAGTTTAAAAGTTTAATTTTAACTAAAAAGTCAAGATATTCAATTTTAGAATATATCTTTAAATATCCTATATGTTATGTTAATTTACACTTTATTTTATTTACTGGAAACTAAAAAAAAAACTTAGGGTTAAAATATTATTAGGTTGCTTTATTTGGTCAAAAAATATATTTAAATAATAGACATTAAATATTTGTTGCTTAAAGTATATTTAAACTACCATAAAACTAGAACTAAAAAAGATATTGATCAAACATTTTATTCTTTTGGAAAGCATCTTTTTAAACAAATTTTGCATTTTGGATAACATACTAAAACTGTATATAAAAGCGTAAAAACTGTAATAAAAAAAACAAACAATATTGATAAAAAAACTATGATAGATAAAAAACTAATGCAACAAAATAACATCTAAATTAGTATTTCAAATTATTTTTGCAAGTTTTTGCAACATCATTTTTTGCAACAAGATTGTAGCAAAATCCGTTTGGAAATCTTCTTTAAATGGTATCTAATTCTTGTTTTAGGCTATATATGGATCTTAATTAGCCATCTTTTATATGCCACTCTGTTGTTTCAATTACTGCTTTTTAACCCATTTCTATGTATCTTAAATTTAAAATTTTTTTGCAACCTTTTTCGTTAAATTTTTCGTATTCGTATATAATAAAAGTGTACTATTAAAAAAAAGTTATTGGAACTTGTTAATGACTTAAAAAATTGCAAAAATTTAGAAAATGTAATTAAAAGCTTTATAAAATGATTTTTTAATTGTCGTTTTAGATTAATTAATTGGAGTGAGTAAAATAAAAGTTATTGTTATAGATAGAGTACAAAACTCCTTACCAACTTCCTAAAGTTGATCTTGATGACAATGAATATGATTTTACGATCAGCGATGTGAAAGAAATTAAAGAAGAAAAAAAAGAAGTTTGAATTTCTTAGTTTTAAATAAGTTTTATATATTGTTGTAAACTGTCCACATTTTAACTAAAAAGTTTTTGTTAAGATAATCTTAATCTAAATAAAAAACAAACAAAAAATAAATAACATTAGTAAAAGACAAACTTTGAAGTTGCAAAATGCTTTTTGCTAATTAAAAGTATATAGCACCAATGTACTATATATTTTTAATTAAATCCTTATTAAAAAAATCAAAGATATCAATTTAAAAACATTTAAACTAAAGTAAAGGGTGTTTTTTTTAGAGGTATAGAACTTTAAATTGCAATAAAACAACGATGGATTATTCGATTGACAAGAATATTTTTTATTAGAAAGATAATCTTGTGGTATTACATTTTAAATATAATTTCTGGCATATGACCGCCACGGCTGGCTCGGATGTAGTCCAATCTGGACGTCCAATTTTCAATGACTTTTTCCAACATTTGTGGCCGTATATCGGCAATAACATGGCGAATGTTGTCTTCCAAATGGTCAAGCATTTGTGGCTTATCCGCATAGACCAATGACTTTACATAGCCCCACAGAAAGTAGTCTAGCGGTGTTAAATCACAAGATCTTGGAGGCCAATTCACAGGTCCAAAACGTGAAATTAGGCGGTCACCAAATGTATCTTTCAATAAATCGATCATGGTACGAGCTGTGTGACATGTTGCGCCGTCTTGTTGAAACCACAGCTCCTGGACATCATGGTTGTTCAATTCAGGAATGAAAAAGCTTGTAATCATGGCTCTATACCTATCACCATTGACTGTAACGTTCTGGCCATCATCATTTTTGAAGAAGAACGGACCAATGATTCCACCAGCCCATAAAGCGCACCAAACAGTCAGTTTTTCTGGATGTAAAGGTGTTTTGACATACACTTGAGGATTATCTTCACTCCAAATGCGGCAGTTTTGTTTGTTGACGTAACCATTCAACCAGAAGTGCGCTTCATCGCTAATGAAGATTCGCTTATGAAAATCGGGAACAACGGCAATCTTGTTTTGGGCCCATTCGACAAATCTACGCCTTGCTTGATGATCGTTTGGCTTTAACTCTTGCACGAGTTGGATTTTGTAAGCACGCATACCAAGATCCTTCCGCAAAATCTTTCATACAGTGGATGGACACAGATCCAATTCCTGTGCTCGATGGCAGATGGACTCATTCGGGTCTTCCGCAATGCTACGCTCTACAGTAGCAATGGCTTCTTCTGTACGCACCATACGGCGTCTCTGGGGATGCAAGTTATCAATAAGATTAAACGTGGTGCGAAAACGTTCCATGGTTAATCGAATTAACTGCTCTGATGGACGATTTTGTTGAGGATAAAATGGACGTATTCCGCACAGAACCATTATTTTCGAAATAAAATTGAACTATTTGCAGGCGTTGTTCAGGCGTGAGTCTATTCATGATAAATTGCCAAACCAAACTGAGAATAAATCACTTGTCACCTGTTAAATCGGTCGCCATCTTGAACAGTAATGCCAACTTAAAGTTCTATACCTCTAAAAAAAACACCTTTTAAAAAAACAGTTGAAATAATGTGCAATATTATACAATTAACTTTTTTGAATTTTTACAATGTCATAAAATGGTAGTCTAAAAAATGATATTCCTAATAATTAAATTTATTTTATTTATTTAGGATATTATAACAAGTTCTCCTATCATATTATTGGAAAAAATACCTGCTGCTGCTGCTGAAGTTGTAACATCAAAAAAATCTTTAAATTTTTACAATGAAGTGACACACAAGGCACCCGAGAAGTATTATTTCAATATTTTATACTGAGTTTATAAATATGTGTTGCAAGATGTTTTTTAAAGAATTTCTGAAATACCACTTCAAATTCAGAAAAAAAAATGTTGTAATGAATTATAAAATTTATGTTTTTAATTTTAAAATGCAAATTTAGAAATGTTTATAAACATCAATTTATACAACCATTAATAGAAGTGAAATATTTAAAAAACTAATAATATCAGTGACAAATTCAAATCCAATAAAATACCAACTAAATATCATATGATCTTATCTAAGGATTGGTGAAGTTAACTTTTTAAGACCCAAATTTAATTGAAAGGACAAATTTGTGCGTTTATTTGTATTTGTACACTAAATTTAACTGGAAGAGAAAATTTCGGCCATTTGTGTACCCCAAATTTAACTGAAAGATGAATCTGGACTTTTAAACCAAATTTAACTGAAAGCCAAATTTAAATTTTAAAAATACATTTATTTGAAAGAAAAATTTAGATTTACTTATTAGCCAAATTAAAATGCATTTAATATTTACAAAATGCAAGTAGGGGAGAGTGTGCATAAGATGTTTCTATTTCATTTTTTCTTCTCCTATTTCTTGAAATCATTTTCCCAAGGCTGAGAGGGCCAGTTGAGAAAACTACTTTTTTTTTTTTAACTTTAGAAATCAATTCCAATTTTGTATTTAATAAGCATTCTTGGTTTGCATGTGTAATTATTTCAAACTTTTCTTGTAGGCATAATATGCGTTTTTTGGGAATATTATTATAGTAGGTGCTGTTTTAAGGATGGACTAATTCAATATAAAATCAGCAATATTTTTATTTCGCAATTACCATATGTATTTTGACAGCGCGGTATCTTTTGAATACTTTTTATTTTCAAAGAAATGCTTATGATATGCAAAACCTTACCATTCACCTTCTACTGAGCCAATATAATGTTTATCAGGTACATTTTTAGAAGAAACAACAAATTTATATACCATGTTTTTTAGTAAATGTTTTTAACTCATTGGACTATTGTTATTTTGCTTACAATTTTCTATAACTTTTTCATTTAGGGTTTTTTTTTTTGTATAGCATTATTGTGACATGCAACTGTAGCTAACTTTAATTGTGTTTCAATTAAAAATTTTATGTAATTTTATAGAGGGCAAGATTGTTTATCAATTGATTTTAAAAACACTTTTTCTATGTTAGTAGAAACATTTTTGATATACAGGGGATAGATGGGTGAGGGGTTAAACCAAATTATATTTCTAGTTGTAATTCTCTTTTTTTGCATTCTTTTTTTTATTTGTAAATACAATTAGAGTAATTGAATGCATTTTCAAACAATAATTGAATATTTTAATTAGAGAAGATTTGGTTTAGTTTGTTATTAATTGAAATTGAGATTTCTTTTAGAATTTGGCATGAATGATTTGAGTTAATATTAATATTCAATAATTCAACATTTGGTTTTTTGAAAGGCTTATATGAATTTTCAGAGAGGTTAAACTTGACATTAAGAAAATTCACAATTTTTAAAAATATGCTTATTTCAATTTGGAAGCAAATATTTAAAAATTTTTTTATAATATCTTTTCTAATTATATCAAGTTGTGGAATAGATTTTTCACGCATTACTATTGAACCATCATCTAGATTAAGGCCTGAATCATTAATATTGATTATTTTATTTAATAAATTTAAAATATATAGTTCCACAAATTCACAAACTTTTGCTCCATCACAACTGCGCATTTTAAATCAAAGCAGTAGCATGTTTTTCTTTTTCTACATTCCTTATTAACCCTCCGTCGGGCGCAATCATTTTGTAACTCGGGAAGGCGCATTGTATCAAATTTATACGCATAACAATTCACAAATTTAGTATTTTATTATTTTTTTTTTTAATTTTTTAAAATCTTTAAAAAAATATGAAATATTTACAAAAATTAAAAATTCCATCACAATTGCTATTTTCAATAAAAGAGGTGCATTGATCAAATTGATACAAATTTCGTGCAACTGTTTTAAAAAGCTAATTATATAAAAAAAAGAGTTTCTGAATTCTTTGAAAAGAAGTTTAACATTTATATAATATTAATTTAATATGATAATTATCATCTTATAACATATCGTTTTGAACTTTCAAGATTAAATAATTCATTTCATCCATTTTAGAGGCAAAAAGGAGGAATTACTAATATATTAAAAAGAAAGATGAACAAATTAAAATATATTTTGAAAGTCTAAACAAAAAATGTTTTAATTATAAGTAGAAAAGGTTAGATTTATATCCAACCTTTTGTAGTAAAGACTTTTGTAACCAATAACGCTCTAAGGCGCTATGTATCAACTTGATATTTTAATTTAAAAAAATACATTCCTGTTGAATTGAACAATAAATAATATCAAATTATGTCTGCAAATTTAAAAATGTATTTACAAGATATATTTTTTATTATAATCAAACTTATAAAATGAAACATAAAAAAGCGCAATGTATCAATTTGAACAAAATGATAAAAATCAATTCATATAAAGTGATTTAAACATGTTTGATGATGTAGAACAATAAAAGAAGAAAAAAAAATGAAGCTACTAAAAAGCAGAACTTTGAGTCATTACTTAAATACTTGTACCAGATAAAATTGATTGACAAGTATCAATTTGATCAAGCGCGCCCGACGGAGGGTTAAAATTATAACAAATATAAGTATAAATAAAGGGTTAATATAAAGTAAGGTTTTTCTGCAATGTTTTTTTATAGGAACTGGCTCTTCTGGATTAACTGTGCGGATTTTTTTAATATATATATCATATATATACATTTATACTTTTTGGCATTAAGCTGTTTTACAGATCAGTATTTTTATTGTCACCACTAGCATTTTTATTGTCAGCACTACCATTCAAAGTTTATGAGCTCCTTCTATCCTTACCCACATTTTAATTGAGGGTCTCTATCTGAGTTTTCCTTATGCCTTCAACTTATACAACAAAAGAGCCTCACTTGTCGAATAGAATCAGTTTAACAGGACATGTATATATATATATATATGTATACATAGTTTTGTACTTGAAAAAATACAAGACAAAAAAATTAATTTAATTTTTTTTTCATTTTTGCAAAACAAAATTGATTAATAACAAATGTTTTTTCCATTATCCCCACCTCCCCAGTATGTAACTATCACATTATATAACATTCTATAAATCTTACCACTCTTATGAAGTCACAACAAGTTGGATATTCTGGATAAATTACATTTAATTCAGTGAAGTTTTGATTAAATATTTTGTTTTATTTTCTGTTTTTTTTTTTAACTTTCCAATAAAAAAACTCTTTTACTAAAAGTGTGATATCATTTACAACAGACACTTAACATTATCTCAATAATTTTATAGCATTTTTGATTAATATATTATTATTCATTTCCATTTAAAATGGAAATATTTGTATTTTAATAAAATTTTGAACAAAACAAAAAAAAAATTACTATCAAACTATTTCAGTTTTTAAATAATGCTTTTTTAATCAATCCTGTATTAAAATTGGTTTTAAAAATGTATACAAACTTTTTTTCTCTATAGAGATTCATACCAGAATGTTAATATTAAAAAATTTGAAGAGAGAACCCTTAATAAAAAGGTTTGTATTTTTATTTAAATGTAAATTATCTGATACAAAAATCTCAATTTCTTTTATCAATTTTATCTTAAAAATTAATTAATACTTTTTAACAGTTTTTACTCTTCATTACAACTTAATTTATTAGAAATTATATTTTTCACAAAAATACACGTAATTATTTTGCTTAATCTTTTAAAATTTAATTCTTTAAGTAAGATGACTAATTTTTAAGTGACAAAAATATTTATTTTATAATGTCATTTTTAGACGAATTAAAATCAAGTGAAAACTATAATAGAAAAGCATTAAGACAAAAAGTTTGTAACATATATAGATTGAGAGTTTGAGATTTTTTGCTCAATCTCACCACGATTTTCTCTAACCTTGTTGATGTTATTTTTTGATATAGTTAAGTAGTTAAAACTCAATATATACATAAATAAATGTATACATACATACAAACATATATATATATATATATATATATATATATATATATATATATATATATATATATATATATATATATATATATATATATATATATATATATATATATAATGCACACATTTTGTTTCATTAGGATGAATACTTTCAGCTCATTACAGTTGAAGAGGCAGAGAAAATTCTTTTTGAAAAGGTACCAACAAGAATTAGTTTGAACATAAAATTATATAGTAAAAAAACTATTTATATATAATCTTTATTGATCTTATATATCAGTACTAAATTTAAAAAGTTAAGTAAACAAAAAGATTTCTTAAAGACAAAAAGATTTCTTAAAAATATTTATATTTTTTTATTTATTCTTTTTGGTATTTAAAGTATAAAAAATATATATTAAACTAAAAATCAAGTAAATATACACTTAAGTTAATCTTTTAAAATTAGTTAAATAATATATAATTTAAAATTTGTAATTTAAAAATTATTTTTATTAAATATTTAGCCAGAAAAAGATGAAATTGAAGAACCTTTTAAAGAGTCATCTGTAAAGCAAATTTTTATATAAAATCATTTACAAATAAAAAGTTTTTATATTAAAAACTAAATTACTTTTTATAACAATTCTATTTAGTATTTTCAACCATGGGGTGGAGGTACTTTTAAATCACAACGAAAATTGTTAAGTTTGCAGGTATTTTAAGCAAATTTTTTAAATTTTAAGATTATTGTAATAATTCATTGTGTAATTACAAAAATTGTCAACAAAAATTTTTTTGTTTTTACCCCTATAATTTTTTTGCTGATATAAACAAAGCTTGTTAAGAAGATTACAAATTCGAAAACAGAATTATTCTATCACATACTGTTTTCTTCATAAGATTTAATAATGTTTTAATGGTGTTTTTTCTAATAAGAATGCTTGGTAATCAGTATATAATGCTGTTTTTTCTTTTTGATAACTAAAAAAGTTTAATTTTAAGTCAAGCTTGAGCTAAACATCTGGATAATTTTGATACATTTGGAAAGTTCACTTAAAAGGATCAAAAAAAGAACTTAGCCAAGAGACTCAAAGCTGCATATTAAAGTTACATAGGCATCAAACTTGGTGACTAGGACTAAAGTTAAATGCTAAACAACATGTTATTCTTGGCTAACACTATGGCTAAAAGAAAAGTTTAATTCTTTTCTATACACACATGGTGTGGAGTAAACCATCAAGTCATGTATCCAATTGATACAGAAGAGGTAAGAATCCATGCAATACACAAAAGTAGTAAGTTACAACAAAAATGATTGGAATATTTATGAAAAAAATAGATTACACTTCTTCTGGAAATGCACACGAGATAAATGTGTTTCTTATGCATTTAGAACATTAGTGATACAAAAGCTAACCATGAAAAAAAAGGAATGGCCTCTTTAAATGAAGACTGTTGTAGGCAAGCACAATTTGAAAAGAAAACATCAATCCCTTGTGGAGCAACTAAAGATCTATCTGTCACCTATTCACATTAAACGGGAACTAATAAAGAACTAGGGGAAGGCTTGAGACTAATGATTAAACAGTAATCTCTTTTTTATTTTCTTTCTTCTTTTGTTTCTTTTTCATTATTTGGTATCTTTATATCTTTTTCTCTGATGTGAAAGGAATATTCTGAATTCAGTTTTGGAATCGGCAGGACAAAATAATACAAATAACAAATATTTGTATCTCAGTTAATTGATACTTATTGACCAAGGTTATCATTATTTGATGATTCATTTATTAAACTATATCTATAAAAATATTTTAAAATTTAGGAAAAAAAAGATGGATTTCAAGAAAAAAACAAATCAAAAGAATCATCTGTAAGGCATTTTATATTACTACAAATCTATTAACATTAAAATAAAAAAAGTAACAGTACTAACAATAAAAAAAGTAACATTATTAACAATACAAAAAAACAACCCACATATTTCAAATTTGTCAACATAAAAAAAAATTAATTACCATTTAGCAAGAATTAGAAGGATTTCAAAATAAAGAACTATTCAATGAGTCACCTGTAAGGCATTTTTTATCAATTCAAAACTTATTTAAAAATAAAAATGAAATAAACTGTTTTAAATAATTAAAAAAAAAAAAAAAACATTTTTTTAACACCTTTCAAACATGACACTATGGAATAATATTCTCAATTATGCATTTTATCATCATGATTCCTTGCTTTGCAAAAAAATTTTATTTTTTTATCTGCTACTTTTTAACAGCACTTCTTTATATTTTGTAACTGATTTCTGCTCTGTTATAATAACATGCATTTAAAATTAAATTTGTAAGTATCTATAAAAATAAACTATTTTTTAATATTAATTTTGAAATGTTTTCTAACTGCAAGATATTATTTACAAATAAAAAAATGTGATCAAATATGTTTAATAACAACTCATTTAACATTTAGCAAGAAAAAGAAGGATTTCAAAACAAAGAACTTTTCGATCAACCATCGGTAAGGCAATACTTTCTAACCAAAAAATATTCTATACATATTAAAAAGTTTGACCATACGCATTGATAACAACTTATTCGACATTTAGCTAGAAAAAGATGGGTTTCAAAAAAAAGAACTTTTCAAAAAATCATCTGTAAGGCATTTTTTATTAACTTAAAACTTTTAACTAATTTGAAAATAAAAACAAAATAAACTGCTTTAAATAAAATAAAAAAAATTACTTGCATATTTCAACCTAGGCATTAAGTAACTATTTCAAACAATCATGTATTTCCCACTGTAATTCTTTGTTATTCATAGTCTTTTTACTTCTTCTAAATTCTTTATCATATAATTCTAAAAAGCAATACTTTATGTTTTTAAACTAATTTCTGCTCTTTCATAACATCAAACGCTCAAAATTATATTTTATTTAAATTATATACCTTGTAAAGACAAAATAAAAGTAGAAAATAAAATATAGCAAAAATATTTGCTAAAGAATATAATATTTTTTGTCCTTAAAGAAGGGAAATAAACTTTTTAATTTGAATTTAATAGTACAATAAACTAAAGATTGAAAGGTCTGTTATGGAATGAATCTTGTGCAGACCTGCAAATTTTTAGTTTACTGAACTGTTAAGTTTAAATTTAAAAGTTTATTTTCCGCTTCTTAGTAAAAAAAAAATATATATATATATATATTTTTCAATATAATGTTTTTGCTCTATTTTACTTATTATTTCAAATCCTTTAACTTACTCAAGAATAAAAAAAGGAACTAAAACATTTTTAAATAAAAAAAAAAAGCCTTTCTTGTATTTAAACCATGGCACCATAAAAAATACTCACAATCATGCATTTCATTATCATGATTTCTTGTTTACCTAAGACCATTTTGACAAACAAATTTGACATTTAGCAAGAAAAACATGGATTTCAAAAAAAAAAAAAAAAAAAAAAAAAAAAAAAAAAAAAAAAAAAAAAAAAAAAAAAAAAAAAAAACCTTTTATCTAATTGTCTGTAAAGAATATTTTATGATCTTTTAACTTATTTGAAATGTCACGATTCCTTGCTTCCTAAGATCATTTTGTTTTTAATTGGCCACATGTTGTGAGAGCATTACTTATTTTGCTATGTTTTTATTCTAATATGTTTTCAAACTGATTCGGCTTTTTCATAACTTCACACATATAAAATCATATTTTAAGGTATCTATAAAAATAAAAAATACTAATATTAGTTAAGAAATATTTCTAACTGAAAACTATTATATACAAATAAAAAAGTTTGACCAAATGCTTTGATAACAACTTATTTGACATTTAGCAAGAAAAAGATGGGTTTCAAAAAAAAGAACTTTTCAAAGAATCATCTGTAAGGCATTTTTTTAATACCTTAAAACATTTAACTTATTTGAAAATAACAATGAAAAAAACTGTTTTAAATAAAAAACACTTATGTATTTCAACTTTGGCGTTATGTAATTACTTCAAATAATTATGCATTCCACCATTATGATTGCTTGTTATTACGAGGCTTTTATTCATTGCTGTTCTTCATCACATACTCTTAAAAAAATTATTTTATGTTTTTGAACCAAATCCTGCTCTTCCACAACTACACAAAATTAAACTATTTTATTTAACATTTAGCAAGAAAAAGATCGATTTCAAAAAAAGCAACTTTTCAAAGAATTATCTGTATGTCATTTTTTATATCCTTAAATTCTTTAACTTATTTAAAAAAAAAAATAATAATAATAAAAAAAATAAATTGATATTCAATTTAAATTAAAAGGTTTATTTTCTGCTTTATAATAATAAAAAAATTTATTTACGCAAATGTTTTTGCTATATTTTATTTACAATTTCAAGTCTTTTAACTTGGTCGAAAAATAAAAAAACATTTTTAAATTAAAAAAAAGAAGCCTTTCTGTATTTTAAGCATGACACAATAATAAAAATAAAAAAACAACCAACATGCATTCCATTATCATGATTTCTTGCTTCCCTAACACCTTTTTACTTTTTATCAGATACTACTTAAGAGCATTTCGTTACTTTTTTGAACTGATTTCTGCACTTCTATAATTACTCAAGTTTGAAATTATATTTGTCTTATATAAAAAAAGTACTTTTATTTAATTTAAATGTATATTTTAATATTAATTTCGAAATGTTTTTTAAAATATTATTAACAAACAAAAAATTTTGAACAAATAGATTTATTAACAACTCATTTACCATTTAGCAAGAATTAGAAGGATTTCAAAATAAAGAACTATTCAATGAGTCACCTGTAAGGCATTTTTTATCAATTCAAAACTTATTTAAAAATAAAAATGAAATAAACTGTTTTAAATAATTAAAAAAAAAAAAAAACATTTTTTTAACACCTTTCAAACATGACACTATGGAATAATATTCTCAATTATGCATTTTATCATCATGATTCCTTGCTTTGCAAAAAAATTTTATTTTTTATCTGCTACTTTTTAACAGCACTTCTTTATATTTTGTAACTGATTTCTGCTCTGTTATAATAACATGCATTTAAAATTAAATTTGTAGGTATCTATAAAAATAAACTATTTTTTAATATTAATTTTGAAATGTTTTCTAACTGCAAGATATTATTTACAAATAAAAAAATGTGATCAAATATGTTTAATAACAACTCATTTAACATTTAGCAAGAAAAAGAAGGATTTCAAAACAAAGAACTTTTCGATCAACCATCGGTAAGGCAATACTTTCTAACCAAAAAATATTCTATACATATTAAAAAGTTTGACCATACGCATTGATAACAACTTATTTGACATTTAGCTAGAAAAAGATGGATTTCAAAAAAAAGAACTTTTCAAAAAATCATCTGTAAGGCATTTTTTATTAACTTAAAACTTTTAACTAATTTGAAAATAAAAACAAAATAAACTGCTTTAAATAAAATAAAAAAAATTACTTGCATATTTCAACCTTGGCATTAAGTAACTATTTCAAACAATCATGCATTTCCCACTGTAATTCTTTGTTATTCAGAGTCTTTTTACTTCTTCTAAATTCTTTATCATATAATTCTAAAAAGCAATACTTTATGTTTTTAAACTAATTTCTGCTCTTTCATAACATCAAACGCTCAAAATTATATTTTATTTAAATTATATACATTGTAAAGACAAAATAAAAGTAGAAAATAAAATATAGCAAAAATATTTGCTAAAAAATATAATATTTTTTGTCCTTAAAGAAGGGAAATAAACTTTTTAATTTGAATTTAATAGTACAATAAACTAAAGATTGAAAGGTCTGTTATGGAATGAATCTTGTGCAGACCTGCAAATTTTTAGTTTACTGAACTGTTAAGTTTAAATTTAAAAGTTTATTTTCCGCTTCTTAGTAAAAAAAAAAAAAAAAATATATATATATATTTTTCAATATAATGTTTTTGCTCTATTTTACTTATTATTTCAAATCCTTTAACTTACTCAAGAATAAAAAAAGGAACTAAAATATTTTTAAATAAAAAAAAAAAGCCCTTCTTGTATTTAAACCATGCTATCTAAAAAATAAACTATTTTTTAATATTAATTTTGAAATGTTTTCTAACTGCAAAATATTATTTACAAATAAAAAAATGTGATCAAATATGTTTAATAACAACTCATTTAACATTTAGCAAGAAAAAGAAGGATTTCAAAACAAAGAACTTTTCGATCAACCATCGGTAAGGCAATACTTTCTAACCAAAAAATATTCTATACATATTAAAAAGTTTGACCATACGCATTGATAACAACTTATTTGGCATTTAGCAAGAAAAAGATGGGTTTCAAAAAAAAGAACTTTTCAAAGAATCATCTGTAAGGCATTTTTTATTAACTTAAAACTTTTAACTAATTTGAAAATAAAAACAAAATAAACTGTTTTAAATAAAATAAAAAAAATTACTTGCATATTTCAACCTTGGCATTAAGTAACTATTTCAAACAATCATGCATTTCCCACTGTAATTCTTTGTTATTCAGAGTCTTTTTACTTCTTCTAAGTTAAAAGAAATCAGTACTAAATCACAAAGCAGATCATAAAATTGTGTTTACGACTTTTTTTACCAACATAATAGTAAACAATTCAAATAAACTAATTTTACAAACAAAATATCAAGACTATAAATAAATTAAAAAACAAGTTAGACAAAGGTTATTTCAGAAACAATTCAAATGCTATTATAATTGCAACTTAATACAGTATTTTTTTTATTTTAATAAATCCATAACTATAACCTTGCATTATTTATTACTATTATTATTATTTAGCAAGAAAAAGATGCATTTCAAAATAAAGAACATTTAAAAAAATCACCTGTAAGTAATTTTTTATAACCTTAAATCTTTTAACTTATTTGAAACATTTTAATTTATTTTTGTATTTTTATTATATATGCCAACCCTATAATATATATATATATATATATATATATATATATATATATATATATATATAATATATATATATATATATATATATATATATATATATTTTATACAAATATATATTTTATATATATATATATATATATATATATATATATATATATATATATATATATATATATATATATATATATATATATATATATATATATATATATATAGATTAAGGTAAAAACTAATATACACAATAATTAAAATGCTTAGAAAACCTTATCACAACAATACCACACTAAAATTGATGTTATAGAAGAAGATAATGTTAACAAGGTAAATTTTATTTTGTGTATTCTTGTTTTAAAAATTTTATGTTTTAAAACACTACTGTGTGAATGTGTACACACACACACACACACACACACACACACACACACACACACACACATTCATAAACATTATTTATTAGATTTATATTTTATTATTTTTAGAGTTCTTCAAAACAATTGCACACTAAAATCAAGGTTTTAAAAGGAGAAATGAACAAAAACAAAAAAATGTATGCAAATTAATTTTAAAAACGTATACTGGTGTATATATATATATATATATATACATATATATATATATATATATATATATATATATATATATATATATATATATACATATATTTTATGAATGTATATATATATATATATATATATATATATATATATATATATATATATATATATATATACATATATACATATATTTTATGAATGTATATATATATATATATATATATATATATATATATACATATATTTTATGAATGTATATATATATATATATATATATATATATATATATATATATATATATATATATATATATATATATATATATATATATATATATATATATATATATATATATTTATATATATATATATATATATATATATATATATATATATATATATATATATATATATTTAGTCTTGCATGGTAGATTTTTCCATTAATTGTTGTTTTTAATCAAACGCTAATAAACCAGACCAAAAAATAATAAATAATTCCAATCATAATTATTGCGGTTTTTAAAAAATTGATAAAACTTAATGTACTTCTTCATTTATTTAATTGTTTTAACTTTTAAATGACATCAAAATGTCGTTTAATTGTTGATGTCTTTTAAATGTTAAAAAAAAAAAGTGTTAAAAGAGACTTTTTTTTTAAACAATTAAAGTCTCTTTCGACTACAATTTAAGTATATATATATATATATATATATATATATATATATATATATATATATATATATATATATATATATATATATATATATATATGAGATTTTTTTTCTGATCATGTTTTTATGTTATTATGAAACCTTTTTGTTAAAAATTTTTTGCTGACCAAAAATAAACCTTAAACACTTTTTTAATGTTTGTGATTGACTGTTTTTTAAAAAAAAAAATTATTTTTCTTATAACTATATTTAAAAGTTATTAGTTTAAACTACCAGTATAAATTCTTCTGATAAATTTATTTAAAATTAAATCTTTGTTTAACCAAATTTTATAAACAAACTTAATTAAAAAAAACAACAACAACAGAGAAACGTAGAACTGTATAAAATAATAGTTTTTTTTATAAATATTAATTATTAGTTTTATATTAATAATTCAAAATTTTTTTCTAAATAAAATTTAAAATAAAATCTCTATTACGCAAATTATCAAAAATTATCAAAAATTATTATTATATTCAAAATTATTCTAAAAAAGAAGGAACTTTTTAATTACTGTAAGATAACATTTTGTATTTTCTATAGGAGAATTAACATTAAAAAAAATTATACATTAATATTTTGATTGGTTCTTTTGCTTGAATAAACATATTACTTTAATATGACTATTTTTAAAGTTTCAAATATCATGAAACCATTTTATTATTACTTTGAAATTTTGAGATAAAGTTATCAAGGAATTACTTTAGTAACTAATGAAAATTACTGTATATTTGTTTCAAGTTTCAACTAGAAACAACATAAAAACAGTTTTAAAAGTATTGAACTCATTTTTATTTGTTTATTATTTAAAATCATGAAACTTGTTTTGAATTTTGTATTCATAAATATAGTTTATACATTTATGAATACAAAAGTTTTCATTGTATATACAAGGTCAACCTATGCCAATTATATATAAACTTTATTTTTACAGAAATCAATCAAAAACGATTTATAAATGTCCTTTTCCGTGGTGCCAAAAAGAGGTTTTTGAACTTAGAAAGCACTTTCTTACAAAACGACACAATTTGCCTAAATCATTAGCAAGTAAGGCAGTATCAGTTTTAGATCTGCGTAAAAAAAAAGAAAAAAAAAGAAGTATTTTATCTAATTTACAAATTGACAAGCCTGAGAATAGTGAAGTATCTAACATTGAAGAAGACAATAGTAAAAGAACTGGCACACTTGATAAAAAAAAGTACTGCCCTCTCGAAAACTGCATGGCAGTCATTAAAAGAGTTGATGATCACTTGAAAAATGTTCATAAAATTTACCCTGATGATGATAGGTGGAAAACACTAAATAGTACAGCCATGATATATGAGCGATCAGCAGTAAAATTTTTTGATAGATCCCCAATTAAAAACCTGTTGATTGACAAAAATGATACAAAAAAAACTTATATCAAAAAGATTTCAGAAGATAAAGTTGTCAATATTTACAAAAATGAAGATGATATTATTAAAAATATTAGTGAAGAAGATAGTGATAACATTATTGAAACTGATGAACAAAGTTACAATGAAAGTGGTAGTGACGATCAGTATTTACCTGAAATGAAAGAAAGTGTTGATTTAGAATCAGAATTTGGGGAGTCAGTGACCAATATATTAAATCTTTTTTTAAACTACCTTGTTGGCCCAGATTGCAATCGCAATGTATCATCATGCAAGAAGACTGTTAGTGATGTCAAGCGGATGCTTGTTTTCATTGGAGGCACATATGACATAACCAAAATGTTTACTCCTAATATTTTAAGAGACAAATACCTAAATGAAATTTTCCATCTAGATCCAGGATCCAAAAAAAAATATCTTTTTTCAATAATTAATTTATGCAACTTTTTTTTAACTGATGAAATTGCAAAAAAATTGATCGATAGTGTAACAATTGATAGAGTTGTAACAACCAAAAATAAATTAATTGACTGGCGAAGAAATTATAATCGTCAAGACAGAAAAAACTTTTGGACTCGCCAGGAACGAAATCACAATTCATTGGTTACAAAAGAAGAAATCAGTCTCTATATGAACTCCAAGAGTGCAAATCTTGCAAATACTCTGTTTTTATTTTTTGAAGAAAATCAGCGTTTAGTAACCCAAACAGAGTATATTAGTATGAGGGACCATCTCTTTGTAATTATTCATTTTTCTAATGCTCACCGTTCTGGTGTCTCTGCTAATGTCACAATTAAGGAATTCGAGAAAGCAGTTGTTGTTGATGAAAAATACATAATATCTGTGAAAAATCATAAAACTTTTGAAAAATATGGACATGCAAATATATCTTTTACAAAAGATGAATTTCAATGGTTACATACATTTGTGTACAAAATTAGAACTCAAATAAAAACGTTCAAAACAATTGAAAACATTTTCTTAAGTTGGACTGGCCTTCCAATGGACTCAGGTGCAATAAGTACCCAGCTTGCTTCCTTATGGAAAAAAGCTGGCATATCACGAGAATTAGGAGAAAAAAGAAGACTTTGTGCAACAGTTGTGCGCCAAACAGCAGTTACAGGCATACGACAAGGCGATGCAACTAATAAACAAAAGCAGCAAGTAGCTGACTTAATGGGACATTCAGTTGTTACAGCTGATAAACATTATCACCTAAGAGCACAAAAAGAAACGGCAGGTGAAAGCAGCAACACTATTCGAAAGGTACAGAATTTTCTAAATACATGTCTTAATATATTTTTAAGCATACAGCAAAAGATATCTTAACCTTTCTACATGCAAAAGCACACTACAAAATGACAAAAAAATGGCCAGCACATAAAAACAAATAAAAATCCACATTTTACATTTTGCTTACCTTCATATTAAGTAAAATCAATTTACAAAAATAAGCTAAATGAACTACATTTTTATCTAGCAATGGTAATACTTATTTAAAAAGCCAACTAACTATACTAAAAAATTATTATTATTATTATTATTATTATATAAAAAAAAATTAATTTTAAAATTAACTAAAAGTAAAAGAATTGCAATTTACCTTTTAATACTTTCAGAAGAAAAAAAAATTCATGGTAAAACTCTTTTTAAAAGTATAAGAACTATATATGAAATTTCATGCGGTGACAAAAAAACTTATATCATTATTACCTAATTATCAAAAAAATAATAACTAATTTTAAAATTAATAAATTATACAACTGTTGAATTTAAATAGAGACTGAACATCACTTAAAATGGCAAGTTAAACAAAACAAGATATAATGGTACCTACAACAACAGGCTTAATTCATTTGAACATTATCATATCTTAAATATAAATAATTCACATAACATTTTGATAAAATTTATACATATTTTTATTGATTTTAGGCATTTGGTTTTCAAAATGTCTTTGAAAATCCATCATCACCAAGTCCTTCTAAAAAACGATGTAAATGGTTAAAATCAGATATAAACAAGATATCTGAATCTTTTTGTGAGGAAATATCTGATGGAACAGTAAAATTTAAAAGTGTATTAGAAAAATACGAGGACTTAGGCATTGATACCACTCCTAAAAAGTTATACAACAAAGTAAACTCTTTAATCCGTAAAACAACAGTAGAAAAGGTAAAGTCAAAAGATTTAATTATTTTTGTAACATATTAATATTATATTAATATTATGTATATATATATATATATATATATATATATATATATATATGATCATTATTATTATTAATTTATTTTTATAATTTAATTATAGTGTTAAACTCGTGATTCGAATGTCAATCAATAACTAAAATAAAAATGCTTTATTTGCCTTTGAATTAATTAATTATATATTGCTGACCTTCGAATTTTTGCTTCACTTGAAAAAACCCAAAACAATTCACTCTAGAGAATTAATGCCTAATATCACCATAAGTATTCTTTCTTTTTTTAAATAATGAATTGCACACATCTTATTTGATCAAAAAGAAATTTTCTGTCAGTATTTCTAATATTAAAGTCATTTGAAATAACCAGGGATGCAAAGTTCAAAAAAAATTCCGGTTTTACATCTCCATTTTTTACAGGTCTGCAGTGTCTAGAAGCTCTAAACATGTTTGTTGACTTATTCTGCAATAAGAAATTAATTTATGAGATGTAATGACTTAGAACTTTTTATTTTGAGGCCTGGAGTGTTAAATTTCCAGGGTCCTTGCCACCATTACACCTTAGGATTCCGGGTTAAATAAAATTTTTCCTCCTACCTAATAGTCTCTTTTTTTTTCCTATTAGTTTTCCATAAACTTTTTTATTTTTAAATTCCTGAATACTAAAAACTAGGAAGAAAAATCTTTTTGTAACATTTACATCCTGAGTAACCTAATGGAATTGTAAAGTTATACAAATTTTAAAAGACATCATTAAAGAGTTTAAATATAATTAAAATAAAACTTCTATTATGGATGTAACTCTTTATTTGAAATTAATTTTCATACAATATTTTAAGAGATCATAGCTACCCTTGTTGTCAAGTATATATATATATATATATATATATATATATATATATATATATATATATATATACATATATATATATATATATATATATATATATATATATATATATATATATATATATATATATATATATATATATTTATATATATATATACATATATATATATATATATACATATATATATATATATATATATATATATATATATATATATATATATATATATATATATATACATATATATATATATATATATATATATATATATATATATATATATATATATATATATATATATATATATATATATATATATATATATATATATATATATATATATATATTAGGGTGCATCAAAGCCCCATACTTTCAAAAATTGATCTGTCCATATTCTTAAAACTTTCTATCACTAATCACAAGACACTGTTAAATTTTTTCAAAATTGAATGAGATTTAGGGGGGCCACCTCAAATCTGAAACTTGCAACGAGACCCTAAACAGAAGGAAAAAAAGTTTTTCAAATGTATGCCATGTTGGGTCTCAAAAAAAGCGAAATTTTATAAAAAAATTTCAAAAACAAAAAAATTTTACATAATATTTATTATTATAAGTTTTATTGCATAAAAATTATTTTTTTTCAAAAAATTAAAAAAAGCCATTTTTTCATGGTTTTTAATCGAAATTTTTTTTCAAGGTATTTTTAACAAAAAATCATAACTATTTTTGAAATTTTTATAAAGTTTCGCTTCTTTTGAGACCCATAATGACATACATTTGAAAAACTTTTTTTTCTTCTGTTTAGGTTTATTCTTCTGTTCTTCTGTTTTTTAATTTTGCTTTACCGATATAACATTTTTTGCAGGAGCGTTCAAGTCTGTAAATTTTTTGGAAAATTAAAGACTGGTGTTTAACCTGCTTTTTTGAAAACTTTTTTTAACTTCGGGCTAATTCCTGGAATCCATGGTAAAGATACAATATTATTTGATGGAATTAATGAATGTTGACTTTCAATATTTTGTTTTTTATTCTGTAAATTTTCTTTAGTGGTTTTTATAATATTTTCCAGGCTTGTTTTTTTATAACCATTTTCTACAAAAACATAAACTAGAAATAATAACTCTTGTTCAATATTATTATTAGAGCATAAATATAATGCCCTATGAACAAAACCTTTGAAAACTCTGTTTATAATTTTTGGATCATGGCATGAGTTAGGTTTGATTTGGATATTAGTTATGGCATCTTTATCGTAAACTTTAAAATCGTATGTACCAGTTTTATTGTTAACAATAGTAATGTCAAGAAAGTTTAGCGCGTTATTTTGATTTTCGATTTCCATGGTGTATTAAATATTTTTATGTTGGTTAATAAGTAATTAACTATTAAAGATGCGAAAATTTTTTTTCGCATCTTCAATAGAGTTAAAACGAGAATGGGAGTCATCAACATATCTTTTAAATGACTTTAATTGAATATAATTGGAAATCGCTTGTGCAATAGCATTACTTTTGTGAAACTGTAAAAAACACTCTGCAACTACTACCATAAGTCCTAAACCATTAGGTCCAGAATCTTCTAGTTCATAAATGTTGTGTTCAAATAAAAAATAACAATGCAAAAGCACATATCTAAAAGTGCTTTTATTTCATCAAAGGTAAATTTTGATGTAAAACTAGGATCATTTTTCAACCTCTCAATAATGATAATTATCGCTTCCTTTACTGAGACTAAAGGATATAAATTAGTGACATTATAAAACACTTGGATTTCATCTTTGTCAATATTCCGTGAATTAGCTAAGTTAACAAGCTGTTGAGAGTTAATTAAATGTGTATTGTTCTTATTGAGGACAGGTTGTATCATATCAGTTAAGAATTTAGAAATTTTAAATGTAGCCGTTCAAATAGTGCTTACTATAACTCAAATCAGGTAGTTTTTTTCAGGTTTGTGGGTTTTTATGACTCCATACAAACGAGGTGGTTACAAACGAGCATCACTTGGGTAAAGATCTTTATACTCTTTAACCATAAATCGAGCTGCTTTATTTAGTTTTCTGAGCGTGTTTTGAAGTTATTACATAATAAAAAAAAAAATATCAAAACTCAACATTTATCAATTACATCAAATAATATTGTATCTTTACCGTGGATTCCAGGAATTTACCTGAGTTAAAAAGATAATTTCAAAAAAGCAGGTTATACACCAGTCTTTAAATCTCCAAAAAAATACAACATATACTTACCACAAAAAACAAACCTGCTCTTAATATAAATTCCTACCCAGCTGTGTACAAACTTGAATGCTCCTGCAAAAAATGTTATATCAGTGTAACAAAATTAAAAATCTCATCTTGCAATTACCAACATCAAAAAAATACATTCAAAGGAAAATGGGATTATTCAGCCATAACAGAGAATTCAAAAAATTGTCATGGCAAGGAACAATAAAAATACTTTAAAAGTAGAGGTTAATAATCTTACCAGAAAAGTGAGGGAAGCCCTTGAAATACAACGCCATGAATGTTAACCTTCAGACGGCGGTCTAAATCAGGATGACAGAGGTTACGTCAGAACTTCGTTTTGAAAACCTATGTTTCAGAATTTAAATAAAAAGAAACTATTGCATTAATTTGTTTTTGTTTTTATTTTGTTTTAAACGGTTTCTTTATATATATATATATATATATATATATATATATATATATATATATATATATATATATATATATATATATATATATATATATATATATATATATATATATATATATATATATATATATATATATATATACTTAACAACGAGGGAAGCTATAATCATTTCAAAAATTGTTTGAAAACTAATTTCAAATAAAGAGTTACATCCATAATAGAAGTTTTATTTTAATTAGAGTTAAACAAATTTTACTTTTAATATATGCTTTTTTGATATCAGATTGTGATTTCAGAACATTCTGTAAAAAAAACAACAGTGCGCTATAAAACTGTACTTACTTTTTGCAATAAAGTTATAATTACTTTTCAAAAAAATCTGTCAAATATTTTAAGAATAGACAAAAACTATATTAACTTATACAAAATTATTAGAATATACAATATTGAAAAAGATGCTATTAAGAATATACGAAAATAGTTTTTTTTTTTTAATTTTAATTAAGTGATAAATCAACTATATATAAAAATTTTAAATCTTCTATTTTTAAATCTTATCAAATTAAGTAAAGGTAATTTATATAAAAGTTGTTGCATGAACTACATTTTCACCTTAACTTATACAAGTAAAAAAAAAATAAAATAAAAATGCATTATTGAAGAATATGGTAAAAAGAATATCTGAATATTTTTTTTTTTTTAATTTTTTTTTTTGTTTTTTAAATAAATGATAAATCAACTATATATAAAAATTTTAATACAAAAACATGAAATCTTATACTTATGCCAATGTTTCTTTAGTCCTTCACACCACAAAGACAAGTTGCGTTTTGTAAAGATGATATTATTTTACTACACAAAAGCAGCCTCATCGATAGAGGAAAATTATCTAAAGAAATTATCGTTGATTCTTTTCAAGGAACAAAGTTGATGGAAAAATTTTCTTGGGAGCAACTAAGAACAAGAATTAATTATGAACGCTCAAAAATAAAAAAAGAAAAACAGATGAACGATTCGAAAAAATCTTCTGAACACCAAGAGTCAATACAATAAAGTTTAAACATAGAAACTTCCTTTAAACATTTTCTTTTAGTGACATTATTACTCAACTGCTGGTCCACAAATCTCTTTGTTATTTTTGAAGTAGACTTTAATATATTTTCTTTAATATATTTTAAGTAATTTTGTAAGTAATGAAAACATGACATTGTTGCAATTAAAGTGTATTTAAAAAAACAAAACTTTAATAGTCCATAGCTTTATGAACTTAGTTGTTTTTTAAAAAAATTTTATTTGGTTTAATTATAAAATATCATTGAGATAGTTATTTCAAAAAAGATTACTAGCTAACAACCTTCTAATTTTTTATAAGCCATATAAAGATCATTATTTTAGATGTTTTTATTAAACATCGTTAGGGATAGTGCAAAACCGCACAAAAACTAGCATCGGATAATACAGCGTATCTGCACTACAGATTTTTTACTGGAGAAAGTTAAAACTATATCTTTTTTTATTTCAACAGACTTTGGGTTCATTTTAATATAAAGAGAATTATTCATAATTTTCATAATGTCAACAATATATATTTGGTATAAAAATGATTAATATTTAATTATAGTAGCAAATGCGAGTTAAGCGGTTTTGCACTATCCCCAATGATATATTATATTTTAATTATTAAACAATACAACTTTCTTTGAAACCCAGGTTGACATACTTGTGAAGAAATGTTTTTTTTTTTAAATTAGTATTAGAGAACTGTCAAATGTTCAGAGGCGTTCAAAATAATTTTTATAAGCAAATTCAAGGCAAACGGTTGTTGTTTTTTTTAATAAAAAAAGCAACAACCATTACTTCAAAGATTTTTTTCTGCAGTTTTTTAGAGATATAGTGATTGTTGCTAAAAATTCTAAACATATTCGCTTCATTTTGTCAACCTGGATTGAAATAACATTGAAAAAATAATTTTTATAATAATATTAGAGAGCCATTTAATTTGTTTAAGGACCATATTTCCCTTCTAAAAAGATTTTTTGGAAACTAATTTCTTTAAATTAGTGTAGTTTTATACAAAACCATTTTAACACAACGCAAACAAATGTGAGTGGAATTTATAAAACATATAAAGATGTAGAATAAATTCTGGATAAAAAAAAAAAAAAAAAAAAGCTTTTTGTTAAGGTATTATAAAAATTTTTATTTAGACTAGTTTTCTAATGGACTCAGGTAAAATTAAAAAAAAAAGTGGGAAAAGAAAAATATCGGAAACAGTTATGAGTCAAATTGCAGTTACTGGGATTAGAAAAAGCTACGAGACTAATATACAAAAGCAGCAAGTAAATGACATAATGGTACATTCGCAACATACTGATATACATTACTATTTAAAAGCACAAAAAGAAACTGCTGGTGAAAGCAGAAATCCTACTTGTATGGTATACAGTTTAAATACATTTTTTTAAATACATATCTTAAGATATTTTTCAATGTGACGGTAAGAATTTTTTAACCTTTTCATACACTAAAGCGACCTACAAAATATCAATAATAGTAATTTTTTTTCTAAGCATTTCTAAGTTGTAAAATAAAATGGCACTGATTTTTGTTTACATTACATACAAAGAAAAGCATTTAAGATCAAAAATCAAAAATGTTAATTTAGAATATCTTTGTTTTTTTTTTAATTTTTGTTCAAGTTAAGATTATGTGAAGTTAACTTGATGAAGAGTTGCTAAATAAAAAACATTTTTACCTGACAACGATACTCTTTTAAAGACCTGAAATTATTCAGGAAATTTCATGAGAAGGCTCATAAACTAAAATAAAAAATAAAAAAATACATCTATACAAAAATACAACTATATTTAAAAAAATATAATAATTTATATAATATTCAATTTAATATTCAATTTTAAAATTATTGAGTTTAATAACTAGCAGAACACCACAAGGTAAGGTTACTTTTCATATTACATTATTGTAAACAGATGTAAAATTCACATATAATTTCAAAAAAACTTATATTTTTAACTAAATTTAGGCAATCCGTTTTAAAAATATTTGCAAAAGCCCACCATCATTAAGTCCTTCAGAAGCAATAAGTTCTTTAGGTGAGAAAAAAAAAAAGACTTTGCTTAACAGATGTATGCCAAACAGCAGCGACACATATAAGTCAAGGCAATACAAAAAACCAGGAAGTATATGAGATGATGAAACACCAACTTATAACAGCTGATAAACATTACAACCAACAAACACAAAAAGAAACTGCTGATGAAAGCAGCAACACTATTCGAAAAGTTTTATAATATGTAGCAGAGCATTTCTCTAACCCTCTATACGTCAAAGTACGCTACAAAATATCAATAGTAGTAACTCTTTTGCTAAGTATATTTGCAGTTGAAAAATGAAAAAAAAATCATACTGATTTCTGTTTATATAATATACAAAAAAAAAAACAAAAAAAAAAAAACATTAGTAATCTAGAATAAAAAAAGACAACAAAGAGTATCTATTTTTAAATCTTATCAAATTAAGTAAAGTTAATTTATATAAAAGTTGTTGCATGAACTACATTTTCACCTTAACTTATACAAGTAAAAAAAAAATAAAATAAAAATGCATTATTGAAGAATATGGTAAAAAGAATATCTGAATATTTTTTTTTTTTTAATTTTTTTTTTTGTTTTTTAAATAAATGATAAATCAACTATATATAAAAATTTTAATACAAAAACATGAAATCTTATACTTATGCCAATGTTTCTTTAGTCCTTCACACCACAAAGACAAGTTGCGTTTTGTAAAGATGATATTATTTTACTACACAAAAGCAGCCTCATCGATAGAGGAAAATTATCTAAAGAAATTATCGTTGATTCTTTTCAAGGAACAAAGTTGATGGAAAAATTTTCTTGGGAGCAACTAAGAACAAGAATTAATTATGAACGCTCAAAAATAAAAAAAGAAAAACAGATGAACGATTCGAAAAAATCTTCTGAACACCAAGAGTCAATACAATAAAGTTTAAACATAGAAACTTCCTTTAAACATTTTCTTTTAGTGACATTATTACTCAACTGCTGGTCCACAAATCTCTTTGTTATTTTTGAAGTAGACTTTAATATATTTTCTTTAATATATTTTAAGTAATTTTGTAAGTAATGAAAACATGACATTGTTGCAATTAAAGTGTATTTAAAAAAACAAAACTTTAATAGTCCTTAGCTTTATGAACTTAGTTGTTTTTTAAAAAAATTTTATTTGGTTTAATTATAAAATATCATTGAGATAAATCTTTATGTTATTTTTTAGGTAGACATGTTAAATGTAAACATGACATGTTGTTATTATAAAATAATCAAATAATTGAATGTTGTTAAATTTCATGCAATTGAATAATAATTTTTATATTAAAATGAACCTAAAATTTGTTGAAATAAAAAAAATATATTAAGTTTAAACCTTTTAATCTAAGTAAAAAGTCTGTAGTGCAGATGTGTGGTATTATGCAGATTTGTGGACGGTGTTTATTTAAAACTTCTTAAAACAAACTTCTATACTTATAATCAATTACTTGCAACTACTAGTTATTATTACATTTGGTTTTTAAAACATATTCAACCCATGGTCCCTTTTAAAACTATTTGAATGGTTAACAACACATATAAAAAAATATCTGCAGGCCTTGTTATGAGATTTCATCACATAACAGAAAAGCGTAACGCAAGTAAATGTTACTTTTTAATGAACTCTATATACATATTTTTATTGTCAAAATACAAACTACGTCAGTTGCGTATTTTAAAGAACTGATTTGTTATTAAATTTGAAACTAAGTTGAAAATTATTTAATGTCTATTTTTACAAAATATATTTAAAATATCTTTAAGTTGAACAATTTTGTTATAAAAAAATTATATAAAAGTGATCTACAATTTTCAAGACAAGCTGTGTTCATATCTTTAATATTCCTTAAAAATAGGCTTCATGTTAAATAAATTTTTTGAAAACAAACTATTTATCAAGATATTAGCAAAAGACTTTATAATTTTTGACACTATTTTTTTTCTCTCGAAGGAAACTTTAATAATTTTTGTTCTCAAAATTTTTGTTTAATAAAGTTGAGATGTAAGAGGCTTTGTATTCTTCATATTTCAATCTCTCATTAAGTTTAATTAAGCTTAATAAGAGACTTGATTATGTGAAATTAATTAAAAATGAGAGATAGATTAATGAAAATTTACATTAAATTATCAAAATGTTTTAATGAACAGATCGAAATTTTTATAATAAAGAGATTTTTTAAATATTTTTTTATAAATTATTTTAAATATACATTTTTCAAATAACCTATTAAGACTTTATAGATCATTTAAAAAATATATACTTCTTATAAGAGATATAAATTTTGATAGTTTTACAATAATTTACAAATAACACCCCATGATAAGCTTTGTATTTTCTGCATTAAACATAGTATGGGTTTTTTAATAACATTATTGAAATTCAAATATTCAATATTTAGTGGGATCATTTAAAAAATGATCATAATATGATTACTTCAAATTTATTAAATAATAAAAAACATAGAAATAAAGGGAAAAAAAGACAACAGTGATTATCAAATAAAACATTACCTAATAACTAATCTGTTACTATTTCTAAACTTAATAAACGATCAGTAACTAGTTTTAGTCAATTTTCGACAGTGTGACGGCTTTAAATTTATGCTTTAAATGTATGCTTTTGTAATTTATGCAGACGGCTTTAAATTTATGCTTTTGTAAGGTATAAATGAAGTCCGAAAAAACGCAAATGAACTAACCCCGGACACGGAAAATTACGAAAAAACGCAATAAAATGAAATCCGGAAAAACGCAATGATCCGAAAAAACGCATTCCCAGATAAACAATTTGACGGCATTTCTGTCGATGATGTTGAAATTTAAACTACAGATCTAAAATTAGATATTCAATCATCATTATTTGATCAAATTAACAGGACAAAATCGTTAAGAGCGTTAAGTATTTTGTATGAAACCCTTTAAAGCGTTCTATATTCCATATAAAATCTATAGCTCAAGCGATTCGCGGTATTATTGAAGATATGTCCACTAATGACGCTTTACTAAAATTTGGCTAAATAGGGGCCTAATTATATACGACTTTTAAGTACTAACTACTAAGTTTAGGCAAGCAAAATCTATTTATTAAGTTTTTTTTTTTTAATTTCTATGAATATATGAATACAAGAAATGACTTGCAACTACGTATAATTAAAACTATCAATAGAAGAAATGAAATTGCAACTACGTATAATTAAAACTATCAATAGAAAGACACCTTCACTAACTAAAAAGCATAACTAAGGAGCAGAATCTTTAAGATTATTTCCTATAAAACAAAACAAGTTATCGATTAAATTAAATAAACATATGTGTTCTTTCCTTTATTTGATATTATTAAAAAAAAAAAAAGACACAAAAATGCAGATGTATATCACTCTAACTTTTTTCTACTAGTTTTTTTGTAACTGATAGAAGTGTTGTTTATGCAAGTTTCAAAACAATTAAAACTAGTTTTTTCTTATTTAACTTAAACAGCATAATTTGTACCAAGTGGGCTTGTGTTGTCCGGGAAACGTCCGTGAGACGTGTAACTTTACCTAGTGGACGTCGTCTGGATGACGCGCGTCCACTAGGTAAAGTTTGCGGAATAAATCGGAAACATGTAAATATGAAGCATATTGAGTTTTTAACAAAAACTCAGTTCCGTTATCAGAAAACCACAACTGAAAAAAATTCCGGATTAAAATGAGATTAAAGCGTAATATATCTATTGCTGGTTAAGTGTATACAACTTTGTGTACTTAGATGGCTGAGAACACGTCTACCAATGGAGATTACTCAAGCCTCCTTGCTCCGTTTAAGAGGGGTTCAAGCCTATTTAAACGCTATCATTTATGTAGTTGGCCTAGAACATAATTTTTGCGTCTACTTAGTAAGTTCTGTGTATTATGAAAACAAAAATAAAACAAAGAAAAACAAAACAAAAGATGAAAAAAAAAACATGAAAAACAAAAATAAACATAAAAACAAAAAAAATGTGTACATTTAAGGATCTGTCGTAAAAACTCCAACTTTTTTTGCCATGCAAATAATTTTTTTAAATATTACTTGAGTATATTTAAAGTGCACACAATATCACGTGACCGACGACATAGATTTCGAAGTCGAGGGGCACAATCGTCAATTTCTAAAAAGAGTCCTCTATATTTAGAATTTTCTAAAAAAAAAAAGGTCCTTTAAAAAAAAAGTTTCCAAAATGATAAAATACAAAAATTTCAATCAAATTTAAAAAAATTTTATACAAAATTTACTAAGAAAATGATTCAATATGCTTTCATAACAATGTTTTTGCTCTCCAGAAATTTGCGCACACTCAATGATTTAAGATACTACCCAGTGGGCACGGTACGTTTTTTAAATGTTCTTTAGACGCTTTTATTAGGTTTAAACCTAAAAAGAACGTCCAAAAAACGTTTTAAAAAAGCACTGTGCCCACTGAGTACAATAAAGTATTTTTTAAAACTTACTATAAAGTGTTTTTTTTAAAGTGTTTAATAAATTATATTTTATAAATACTTGATTACACAAAATTAATAAATAAATAAAAAGCTCATATATACTATTGATATAAAATCACTTATAACTAGTATTTTAGAAAAATTTTAATAAATTGAAACATCAATTGTTATATCTTTTAACTGGCGAAGACAATATCCCATCTTTTCTGAAGTTATTTTATGAAGATTTTCGTAATTATTTTTATAATATATATTTTTATAATATATTTATAACAGATTATGAAGATATTTCGTAAGTTGTTGCGAAACTATTCGTTTGCAATACTCGTTTCATAAATGCTTCTACAAAACCATCATTTTTGAGGCAGTTCACTTGCAACATCTAAAAATAAAATTGTATGCATGCATGTATCTGCGTTTGAAGAACTAGCAGAAGCATTATCAAAATCAATTCTTCTGAGTTGATTCAATTTTTAATTTTTACCGGATTTTTTAGACTTTTTTTTTTTTTTTAGATGTTTGAAATTTTTATTATTGCTAAATCTCCTGTTCCAACAAAAGGTTTGTATATTCGTAGTATATTACCAGTAACTCTAAAAACAACTTGGTTAGTTAGGCATACATAACAAAGTACAGCAACAAAGAGAAAAGATTCATTTTTTAAGTTTCAATAAAATAAAAACTAAAGCAAATTAAAAAAAGAAAAGAAAGAAAATTAAAAAAAATCTTTATGAGGTTTGTGGGATGGATAGAAACATCATAATAATTGCGCTTCTTTTCATTTTACAAATTTTAATATTCCTCAAAAATTAAGGCATTAAAAAATTTACTTTAAACAGCCGTAAAACTTCATTCAAATTTTAAAAGTTGCTTTTACAAAACTTTATAAAAGCAACTTTTTAGCGAAATGTCGGTTTCGGTTTCGGCACCAAACGAGAGTACCCAAAATATCAGTTTATTTCGGTTTCGGCTTTTTTTCTTTTTTGGTCGATCACTAGTTACCAAAGAAAAAAAACAAACTAATATATAATTACTAATTAAATAAATTTTTATTTGAATTTTTATATACAGGGGTGTGGAGTCGTAAAAAAAAATACCGACTCCAATTATGGAAATTTTTAGAGCGCGACTCCAACTCCGATTCCAAAGCAAAATTTTTAAAAAAATTCTTTGAAAAATATTACGCGATAACTTAAACTCTTTAAAGGTTTAATATGAATATAAGGTTAATTGAATATTTTGTACATGCACGTGCAATACCAAGAAGTTTTACTATTGAAGCCGGAGTCGCGTTTTGTTTAGCGACTCCTACTCCGCTAAAAATGTTACGACTCCATAACCCTGGTTTTATATGTATATAAAGGTTTGTTTCAACCTTATTTAACGGTATATTTGAAAAATCTTTGTAATTTATAAGGTTGATCACGGAAGCGAATATTGAGCTCTTAACAAAAAAAAAATAAAGTAGTTTTGAAATTCTATTTTTCTTCGGTATGTTTGAAACAATTAAAAAGTAATAATTTTTCACCAAATCTGTACCCGAGTGGTCAACATCGTAACTGCAAAATTGCTGATCAGGTTTTATCTTAACTGTCACAGGGAGACCGTCTTGTTTTAGTGGTAAAATATCGTAAGCGTTGGCATTCAGAAAGTAACTTCAAATATCAATTTTAAAAATAAAAAAAGCTGTTTCTTAACAGAAAAATAAGTATAGTTACGTAAGTATAGTCATTTGGCTGGTATTTTCGCAAAATACCATATATAACGCAAAAATATTTATCACTAATAAGAAATGTATATATATCTATATCTATATATCTATCTATCTCTCTCTCTCTCTCTCTCTCTCTCTCTCTCTCTATATATATATATATATATATATATATATATATATATATATATATATATATATATATATATATATATATATATATATATCTATATATATATCTATATATATATATATATATATATATATATATATATATATATATATATATATATATATATATATATATATATATATATATATATATATATCTATATATATATATCTCTATATATATATATCTCTATATATCTCTCTCTATATATATATATATATATATATATTATATATACACATTATCTACATACACATTATCTACATATATAATGTCATCTAAGCCTGTCAAAAATTATAGGACCTTGATAACTTAGGCTTTTTTTTAAAGTTCTTGATACATTAAAAAAAAAATTGCCTCTAGTCTATTCAATGATGAAAAGGAATGGGATTGAAACAAGTATTTTAAAAACAACATCACTTAGAACTAATTTATTTTATTCGAAACACATTATTGTAACTACAAGTAACTTTATAGGAAATTAAAACAAAATAGCATATTATATTTTGTTACTGATAAAAAAATATCAAAATAACTGATAACACTGATAAAAAATATCAAAACAAACAAAAAATAAATTTTCCAGATAAACAATTCATACTTAAGATAATTTATTTTTTAACACCATACAAACATTCAAGTCATAATAGTCAGAGCTAGGATTTAATTCTACACAATATTAATGTGCCCAATCTTTACATGTAAAGCACTGAATCCAGTCTTTATTAAAATTGTCTTTATCAATATTATACATTTGGTTTTGTTTTAAACAAACGAGTAGCATATTTTTTTTTCAATATATTTTTCGGATTTCTTTCTTTTATTGATTGAGTGAGTTTAGGAAGTTTTCCATGCTCATCAATGAGTTGCTTAATATAAGGAGAAGAGGTGAGAATTTCACTTTTTTGAGCTTTTCTTTTTCTAGAATTAATTTATTTTTGAAAAATTGTAGGAATCTGAGATAAAATATTTAAAACATCAGTAACTGCAGATTTAGTAGCTGCATTAAAAGTTAATGATTTTTTCGAAACAATTGCTGTGACATTAGATGTTGTAGAAACAAAAATGGCAATGGAGGTAGTGGCGGATTAAGACTTCTTGGGGCCTGAGGCTATTTTTGTTTATGGAGGCCTTTTAATGGGCCAGAGCCTATAAATGATTAAAAAAAAAAAAGTCCTATAAAATTTTTGGGGGCCCCTAAATTTGCAGGGCCCGGGGCTATAGTATTCCCTAGCCCCCCCAGTCCCTTGATCCGGCACTGAGTGGAGGTTACATTGATAGAATTTATAAGTCGCTGTTGAGTAATGCTATTGAGAATGTTGCTACTCATTGCTTGTGTCTCATTTATTAATTGATGTCTCATTTATTAATGGACAATTAATTGCTGATTTTCTGATAGCTTATGTACTTGCTTTGTTGTTGTTGTTGAATTGCCATCAGAATATCTGTTATTGTAGATGCTAGGTAATCAAGATCATAAACAATCTACTTGAGAAAAACAATCTACTTGAGATTAGTTAAAACCACCAGCTTAAATAACACTTGTAGATTGGAGTGTTGTTAAAATTAATTTTGGGTGTTAGTTTTAAAATCATATAGAGAAATCCTGGTATTCTATTTTTTTTTTGTTGTAACAATGCTCAATCTTCAACTCTTCAGCCAAGTCATAAACTTACCATAAAAATTCATGCTAACATCTTTATACGAGAATTTAAGCTTTTAATTTGTTCATAATGTGTACTACGTAGTATCTGTTACTTTTTAGAAGCACTTCTAATTTCTTGTCACCATATTTATTGCTTTTAAAAAATTTTCTTCACTCTAACTACCCCTCTTATACTTCTTTATTTGCTTTTTTGGCATTGCAAACTAATAAAATGAAATCTATAAACAAAACTTATTTACAATTTAATAACTGTATTATATATTAATTTAACCTTGAGACTTTTGTTAGTAATTACGTAATATTTATTTTGTTAAATAATAACATATATATATATATATATATATATATATATATATATATATATATATATATATATATATATATATATATATATATATATATATATATATATATATATATATATATATGCATGATCTTTCGAATATTGGAACAGATATTTTGTCTTAAAATCACTAAAAACAGATTTTCATGGCACTCAATACCGAACAGAATCTTTAGTTTTAGCTGTACAACAAGTGTCTGGGGTTACCCGCCGTCCGGGGCTACTCGACTTTCCCCTATACACAAATTTGAAAATGAAAATACATGACTTTTCCATGACTCTTCGTAAACTTTTATGATAAATCACTAGAGTAAAATATTCAATTATTGTCATACACTATTTGCAACTAAACTATTTGGACTAAACATATTAGTATGTTAGTAATAAAAGATTCCAGGAAAATTTCTTGAACTTTCAAAAATTTTTAAAATTAAGTTAATTTATTGGTAGTGGGTAAAAAATTTTTAATCTCTTATTTAAGTAATTATTATAGATTATTTTATGGTAAAATGTTGTGGGGCAGGTTATAAACATTTTAGAAAATCCTCCACGAAAATCACTTTTTTTTGCTATTTTGTTTAGTTTTTTTATAATTATAAGTAGCAACTATGATAATTTATTTTCAAAATTAAAAAAAAAAATGGTATTACTCTGTTTTTGATTTGCGTGTTGACGTTCAGAGCTGTATCAAATTAGGATGGTTCTTTAAGCTGACCATAATTTGTGCCCTTAACCTTAAAAGGAGGAGACATCTTTCAATGTCTATTAAATTAGTTGGAAATTAAAAAGAATTTAGAATTAGTTAAAAAGAATGGAGGAATATTTACAGTATATTGCAACTTTTTCTTAATTCAACGACGTTATTGGTTAATGGAAGGCAAAGCGTAAACTAATATTTTAAAGTATGTTTTGCGTTGTGTAATTTATGGATAATCCCTTAGCTGTATATCATAATTCCATTTATGTTTGTAATACTCCATTCAAGAAAAAGTTGTGACTGTTAGATGTTTATACTTAAATATTATTGGCAAATTATTAAAATACTATATTTTTATATTATCATAAACGTATCTATTAGCGTCAAAGTATAAAAATTAGGCGTTTAAATACAGTTTGATTTCTTTTTCATTTTGTTTATGATACAAAAGGTTACAAGCAGTGACGGATTCAAGTTTATTTGGTGGGGGTTGGAATGTGTGTGTGTGGTGGAAAATTTGAAATATTTTTGTATTTTGTACCACATTTGCGTCTCCTAAAAAAAAAAAAGGGCCTCAATTTTAAAGATATTTTAGGACTTTCAAATTGTGTGTATGTGTGTGGGAGGGGGGGGGGAGACATACCTCTATTCCCCCTGGATCTGTCACTGGGTACAAGCATAACCCCAACGTATTTCAATGCGGTTAAACCTCCATCTGTTTTATACTGCTATGTGTTGAGATACTGTATTTTTCAACCGATACTACCATGTAGACAGTTTTTGAGTGTTTGTGTTTCATAATAATCATATAAGCAAAGTATTTTATTATTATAAAACTGAATATTCAATCAACTATTGGACTTTTGTTACAGATATGGGAGAAAATATTTAAAAAAATATTGTTAATCAAAAAGAAAAGACAACTCGAAAAGTCAACACGGAAAACATCTACTTTTCGCTGCTCTAAAAAAGTAGTATACGTAAAAGTAATATATCTTGAGCGTTTTTAAACATTTTAAACTAATGAATGAAGCTGAAATTTGTAGTAGCAGTATTGTATATTGTTAAAATAATAAAAATGATAAAACGAAATTAACGAACTTTAAGTTCTAGGTTAAAATAATTACGCATACTTGCTAGCAAGTTTAGATTTTCTTTTTATGAAAAATATATCTTAGGGGACATCCATAAAGTACGCACGCAGTAATAGGACCGCCTCTCCCTTATACGAACCTGTACGCTTTTAAAGATCCCCTCCCCCTTCGCGTACGTACGCATTATTATTTTTTTTTTAAATAACTCGATTTTTTTTTCATAATTTATAAAGAAATTAAAAATTTTTTTTTTGACTGAAGTCAGGAAAAAAGCAAAATTCTGATTTGTTACACACGTAAAATATGTTTAAAAAAAATAAAAAATCAAGTTTAAGAGAGGTAGTCAAACCGCGTACGTACTCAATGTCTTTAACCCTCCCCCCTTGTACGCGTTTTTACGCTTTTGGGAAACCCCCTCATACCTGCGTACGTACTTAATGGATGGCCCCTTACATCATTTTTGTATTTTTGGCAAGTGGGTTGATTTCTAATTATAATACATTTTTTCTCTAATAAAATTTTAACTTTATTTTTAAACTTTTAAATTAAATGTTTTTCGCTAAACTTTTATTTTCATGATAACTTGTCATCCTAATAAAATACTTTTCGACAAATAAAGATATAATTAAATAGTCTAAAATACAATCTAAAATATATTCTCAATACAATATTTCCGAACTCTCGTTGACCCGCATTTGAAGTGTATCCAAATATAATAAATTTAAAGTTGCAATGAGAGTATTATTTTCGGTCTAGTTGATTTAAATTTTTTTGATGCACTTTTTTCCATTCGTACATCATATGCGCTGTAGTTTTTTCTTTTTCATTGCATTTTGGACACGTATTATCTAGGAGGGTAGTGACTAAATTGGCCCCCGCCCCTCGCAAAAATTTAATAGTATGAGATTTTTATTCATTAATAAAAATTTCATATAAAACTTTGACTCCCCAGTAAAAATCGCACATAAAATCTTTACTCCTTAGTAAAAATCTCATATTAAATTTTTACTCCCATTATATATTTTTTTATTTTATTTAAAAAATCAGTAATTTTTGTTATTTTTATTATTTTTAAACACAACATTGTCCAAGCAATTCAAAAATATATAGGTTTCATATTTTTTCTTGAAAGAAAAGTCAATAATCGTATCCAAGAGCGATTAAATACCGATGAATAATTTCTTGCAAAAATACTACATTTTTTCATTTGTGTATAAATTTTATAACTATTTGCTTATATGTATAGATTTTTTTTTAAACAAATTTTATAACATCGAGTTTAATTTAAAATAATAACAATTTTTTATTATTGTATATTTACATAAGCTATTTATGTTTGAAACTAGCATAAAATAAGTTTTTTTTTCGATGTCAACCCCTTCCTAAACTAAATTAAAACGGACTAAAGTCCGCATACATGGACTTGATCGATATGATTTTATTAAATCCTAATGTACATATACTATTCAAAACAAAAAAAAAAGTCAACTTCAGATAAAATTATTTAAACCAACTTTGAAGCTCCCAAAGTGTACCTTTTTTATGTTATCAAAAATACTAGTGTCTCTATTTTTGTTTTATTTCTATAAATACATGTTCAAAAACATTTTTTTTTTCTTTATACAATCGTACTTGCTACCTAATTTGTTAATTCTTTTAAATAAACTAAAGATTTACATTATAAACGCAAGTGTTTTAAATTGGTTAAAAAGCTATTTAAATAATCGAAAGCAATTTGTATACGTTGATGTAGTTTCACCAGTAAACTTGCTTGATATAACCGGTGGAGTTCCTCAGGGATCAATATTAGGGCCTCTTTTTTTTCTTATTTACATCAACGATCTCCATAAAGCCTCAAATTTAATGACGATTACGTTTGCAGATGACACAAACTTATTTTTATCTCATAATGATATTACATTGTTATTTCAGAATATCAATAATGAACTAGTAAGAATTTCTGATTGGTTTAAGACAAATAAACTGTCTCTTAATATTGATAAAACGAAATGGATTTTTTTCCATCCAAATCACAAAAAAAATCTTATACCAAATGAAATGCCACTGCTTTTTATTGATAATATACTTCTAAAAAAAGTAACAGTTACAAACTTTCTTGGTATTTATATTGATGAAAATTTGTCATGGAAAAGTCACATAAAAAATTTGAGTAGTAAAATATCAAAAAGCATAGGAATTTTGTACAAAGCAAGGTGTTTTTTGAATAAACATACATTACTTAAACTATATTATTTGCTCATTCATTGTCACATTAACTATGCGAACATTGCGTGGGGTAGTACTAATAAAATTAAACTGGAACCTCTTTATCGTCAACAGAAACATGTTGCACGCCTTATTAATTTTAAGGATCGATTTACTCATGCCAAGCCTCTATTAATTGAAATGAAAGTCTTAAATATATATGAGCTTAATATTTTTAACGTTATATGTTTTATGTTTAAATGTAAAAACAATATTTCTCCTGTACCTTTTCATAATTTGTATAACAAAAAAGAAAAAACTAAGTACATTTTACGAAATGATAATAATATTCGTCAATCAGCTTATCAAACTAATTCTGGAAAATACTGTATTTCATTTCGAGGAGCATTACTTTGGAATAAAATAGTTTTAAAGAATTTTGACTTTTCTCAAGAAGTTAGCTATCACTCTTTCAAACAAAAACTTAAAAAAGTCATTTTTTTATTAGATGATATATCTATATTCTTTTAATTTTTTGTTTCTTTTTTTAACTTTATATTTAACACTGCATTAATAAATTTTATAATTTAACAATTTGTAAATAGTTGTTTAACACTTTTGTTAAAGGTATCTTAAAACTGTATAACAAAACCTTTAACAAAAAGTTTAACAATTGTGCTAAAGATATCTTTAAACTGTATAACGCATCTATGTATTTATAACGGAACCGTTTTTCTTTTTCTTTTTTTCTTTAAATTTGTTTATGTTTTCAATTCTTAATTCTTAATTATTTGTTATCTTCAAGTATGTTAAGTATATATTTCTATTGAAAGTTTATTTATTTTGAGAATATTTTATTAATACGAAATATTAACACGAAATTTTTTTAGCGGTTCTCGACGACAAGACCTTACGGTCTTCTACGAGTTCCCGCGTTCATTTATTTCTTAATAACGATCATGTATATATATATATATATATATATATATATATATATATATATATATACATTGTTAACGAATATTTATTATATCACAAAGTTGTAAAATTAAAGAACAAAAAAAAAAAAAAAAAAAAAAAAAAAAAAAAAAAAAAAAAAGTTCAAATATTAAATTTATTTTTATTTTTATAAATTATTCCATATATTTAACTAGATGAAAATACTTTAAAAAAATGCATATTTTGGTAAATTTAAAATCTATGTAAAATGCTAAGTCTGCTATTGAAACATTATATTTATAGTAAATTTAATGTTTCAATCAATAATGAACATCTATTATCGCTTAATAATTTCTAAAAAAATCAGCTGCAGATAATTAAAATAAAGGAACTAATACTCATTACAAACCATACCGTATTGACACTATATTTGTGTTGTTTTTATACCACATTTTTAATCATATCTTTGCTATCCCGTATTGTATTTTTATATTATGGCTTTTAATTTAATGTATTGAATTATATATCTTTAGATTAATTATTAAATCAAAAATTAGAACAGTAGCTTTTCATGAAAAAAATAAATACCTAATTTATGACAAATTTTAAAAACTTTCGCTTGTGATTTTTATTATTTATTATTCAAAAATATTGATGAAAAACTTGTGAAAAATAAACGGAAATCATCACCTACAATTTTTAACTAAAATATTTTAACCCTTTTAGCTTTTGACCCCTTCCGCACTGCAGCCCATTTAAATATATATACATAATATATATATATATATATATATATATATATATATATATATATATATATATATATATATATATATATATATATATATATACATATATATATATATATATATATGTATATATATATATATATATATATATATATATATATATATATATATATATATATATATATATATATATATATATATATAACTCAATATATTATGAAACTTCAAGCAAAAAAATGAAAACGTCTTCTGAAATTGTTGTCAGGGCTGCTTATACCATATCTGAACAACAAAACCTTTAAATCAAAAACTGTTTTCAGATTTAGATTCAGCATTATTGATTTAGTATGAAAACATCGAAATTTTATTTTTGGCCAAAAAATCAAGTTTTTCAGACCACTGTGGAATGGTTCAAAACTGCCGCTTTATTGACGCCTAATTACTACTTTTTCCTTCATCTATCAAACATTGGACGAAGTTTAGCTCAAGTTGATTGCAATTTTTATTAATTAGTTGATAAATGGGTCATCTTGTAGGGTGTAGGCAAAAGCTGTTTATTTGAACTTTGGTTTTTTGTAATTGAACTTTTACCGGATATAATAAACTCGATTTTTTCAGTGTATGTATGGCATTGTGACTTAACTTTATTAACCCTTTCTTGTAAACTAGAAAGACTTTATAAGATTATATCGTCTGCATAAGCAATAATACCAGTGTATGCACCACTTACTATTGTTCCAACTTTGCAATCTGAAACAATTTGATTTAATATGCTCTGAGTGTATGTATTATATGTAGTAATAAAATTGATCCTTGTCGCACGCCTTGAGACAAACGGTAATGATTTGATTTATGCCCAAGATACGATATATTAGCAGTACTCGAAAAGTATAGTAATTTTAGTGCGCGAACTACAGATGGCGGTAACTTTTTGTTGTAATAAAGTTTTTAAAACAACAAATCCCAGTTACACCTATCGAAAACCTTATTTGCATCTAAACTGCAAATATATATTGATGAGTTATTATTATTGTAATATTTTATTGTTTCACTTAAAAAAAAACTGTATGAAGAGTGGAGCTATTGTGCTTGAAACCAAATTGATGAGAGTGGCTATCTGATATTTCCATAATAATATATTAAGATTATAGATCTATATCTATATATATATATTATATATCTATATCTATATCTATATCTATATCTATATCTATATATATATATATATATATATATATATATATATATATATATATATATATATATATATATATATATATATATATATATATATATATATATATATATATATATATATATATATATATATATATATATATATATATATAATATGAGATTTTTACTCTCATAAAATTTTTGCGGCAAAATGTATTTTTGCAACCAAACCACGTTGTATTTTGTGAGTACTTTTAAACGCTTTAATTACTGCGGTTTCTTGGAAAGGAATGAAGAAGCTAGTATTTAAAAACCTTTGTAATCTATTAATGTAGTGACATTTATTTTGCTATTATTATCAAATGATGATAATATCAAAACTAATCAGTTATAAAAGACGTCAAATCAAGCAACACATACGATAATACTGAACATGAAAGTAGTGTAAATGCTTCAAATAAAAGAATAGCAAAATGTGCAACAGAGCACCGCGGAAGTGCGTTTAACCAGGAAGTTCACGCCTCCTTGTTTACTCAGGTTGTTTAAGGCCAGTCCAAATTTTTAAGGTAGTTCGACTTACCTTCTAGACATTTCTTTTAAATAAAACTTTTTTAGAAAAGTTTTCAAGATTAACATTTATTTCAATATAAAGTAATTACAACAGGGGTTTATTTACAATGTCAGGGAAAAAGGTCGTTTACAATAGTATATATTACATATGTTCTTAGATTTTGTTTGTTTGTTTCATTTGTTTATTTCTTTTATTTTTATTACTGTTGTGGATCTTAGGAAAACGAAAAACGAAAATTAAAATTACGAAAAAAATCGAATCAAACACCACAACATGTTTTTCGTAAGTAAAAAAAAAAAAACAAAAAAGACATCCGACTGTTTAAAATATAAATGCCTGGTTATTACCCCAAGCGGTTAAAAAATATTCACACATCCAACATATCCACTGGGTTATGCAGGACATGTTCGTGTATTGCGTGTTTATATAATATTTTGCTGGCCATTAAGCCTCGCATTTAAAATATATTGGCATGTCCGTCACACCAACAAGGCTTCTGGGGACATGCTTTTTCGTTTCAAAAGTATATATTATAAAAATTAGGATTTATTAATTTATAAGATTAAGTAAAACATGGTTGAAATTTTATCTTTAGACATGGAACACTAGGTTGAGGTTATTTTTATCGCTTATCGCGTTATTAATGGAAAATTGTTCGTGGAAAATCTCCACGTTGTTTTTCCTAAGACGCAAGTTATAGTTCATTTTCCAAATTTTTCTAATTTCATTTTTTATAATCTCAATAATTCTTGCAGAGGGTATAGTTTTGTTTTCTTTTAATTTCGCGTTTCTGGCCCATCATAACTTTGAGGTTATTACGTGGGCCAGAGTTGTAGCTACCTTAGCCGTGTGATCCTTCCTTGACATATGGTCTATATTTGTCAGAAAGACCGCACGGACTATATTAAAGTTTTGCTCTGTTATGAGCTTTTCGTATGTTTTTAAATGCCTTCCACACCAATCTAGCTTTCTTGCAGTGGATAAAAGGATGTAATGTGATTTCCACTGCACCGCAGGTTTTGCAATTAGCGTTTCTGTTTTTCCTCCAACTCTGAACTTTTTCAAGAGTTGGAAGCGAGTTTTTTTTACACTTGTTAATTATGTAAACCGAAATGTTTATCTTTTTTAAATCAAATGAAAGTTTAAAGCAAAAATCTGTATTTATTCGCTTGTGGGTCTTTATTATTTTAATCGCGAGTTAATACAATTAAAGAATAAAATATATATATATATATATTTAATGAAAAAAAATATATATATTTTAACTGAAAAAAAAAATATTTTTTATATGAAAATAATTAGAGCATTTTAATAAAATAAAGTTTCATTAAAGGGAAATATTTTATTTAATATTTCACAATTTAATTTTATATGTTTTTAGATTTCATTTTATAGAAAATGAAATCCGAAAAAACGCAAATAATCTGAAAAAACGCAAACAGCGAAATCCGATTAAGCTAAAACAATCCGGATAAGCGCAAAATATCCTAAATAACGCAAAAAAATTTCTCAATAAAAGGTAAACATTTTATATACTGTTTTACAGTTAAATTTTTTATCTTGTGTACTCTCGAGTCTTTAAGACAAGGGGTGTGTTAATATAAGGAGGAAGGGGAGGAGGGAGGTTGGAAGTTTTAGTCCAGATATAATAAACAAAAGAAGGCAGGGGGGGGGGGGGGATTTTTTACGAAGCATAGGTATTTTCTATAAAAATTTCTGTTTATAAATGAGGAGCAAACATGCAAATAGTGTTTTGTCCAGCGGATCAAATGTGTGGTAAAATAGAAAAAAATTATAACTTGCTTGTACCTTACTAATTAGTATTAGTATTTCTTTTTAAATTAACTTCTTGCGTATTTCTATAGAGCAGCATTTATCAGGAATTCTATTAGGTAAAGCTAATATTTTTATGAAAAAAATTGGACAAAACTCATTTTGCGTGGACCTGTAGGACAAACCTTTTTTTGAATGTAACTTTCATGGACGAATTTTGATATGAATGAAAATGAATGCTAAAATTGAAAATCGTAAAACATTTCAAATAACATTTTATTTTTCGTTTTAAAAAAGTTTCATATTCTAACATATTTCCTGTTCTAGGCAATCACACAGTTCTTCTTCCAGTTTTTGTTCAGGTGATGTTGGTATTCCAAGAATGTGTTTATAAAAATCAAAACGTCTATCTTCCAAGTCTTGCTATTCATTCCCAAACATGATGTTTAAAAGTTTTTTTCTCTGCAGTGATAAAATGGCTTAAAGACACCTTCTCGAGTGTTAAGTTTTTCAAAAATCTGTTATTAACATTTTCTTTTAGTTAGTGAAAGAAAATTTTCAGCATATGATTCAAAGAAAAAATTTTGCATTGCTAACTTTGATCGAGTTTTGATTATCTTTCTTTTTCTTGATAATATAGATTCGTTTTACATCACTTACCATGAGTAGATCCTTATAGTATTTCTGCAGTGATTTTGTGTCTTTTAAATCAATGCCACATTTTCTCACTTCACCTACTTATGAGTAAATGTCATAATACTCATCTTTGGATAAAATAATTGGCCGGCAAAAAACTATGACCACGAACAGGAAAATAAAACTGTATATCGCTTATATTTAGAATTATTGGGTTAAATCTGAAGAAAACGCGTTGCTGTTCTCAACACAATATTATTTTTGTTTTGAGAAACACATCCGTCGCAAAAAAAGCGTAGTAACTTCTTCGATTGAAAATCGGTATTCTGTAAAAAATGCAGTAGGGCTGCATGTATGATACCTCCTACTGACTTTGCCTGCTTGTTCTGCTGTCCAGGTATAGAATAATGGCTTAGTAAGGTTAAGATCAGTAATACATAAATTATAAAAATTCATTTGTCTTCAATAAATTGTCTCATGAACGAAAACTTTTGGCAAGGGCTGGATTTGCTACATATCGAAACAAAAAATTAAAGCAGTTGGTACATCTGTTTTCAAAAGTGTATAAAACGGATTAGCTCGTTTCTTGTGAATCCTTTTTTGAGTGAAATAATTATTACGTTCACTGGAGCCTTTTACAGAACTATTTTTTCGTATGCTTAACAAAGTGCACACATCAGAAGCTGGAGTCTTAAAACCTATATTAAATTTATTCACAAAAATTCTTCTGAAGATTGTAAAATGGACCTTCTTATTGTTTTCACAGGTTTCATTGTACAGAGTGCTTAATTTTTTGATACTAAGATAACATCGCAAATAAATTCTCTATGATTTATTCCTATTATAATGGCTTTTCGTACTCCACAGTTGATTATTGAATGCTCTTACACTTTTCAATAGACTTTTGGCTTGTTCTGTCTCCATCTTGTTTGTCTTCCACAGGATGTCCAACCCTTGTTTTCTTGTTAATATTCTGCAATATCGTACGACTTATTTTCATTACACGGAATAGGTTTTTATAAAATGCAAGTTATAAATGGTAACTGATCAGATTTTAGAAAATATTTTACTATGAAATTGTACTTGTTACTTTTTTTTTTCCTGGTTCCCACATTTGCATCACCCACAAGAACTATATCTTTCTCATGGTCCGACATCACTAATTATTTTTTCAATTAAATATTACAAAATCACCACAACGGCAAAAATTATCAAACACCACTACAATGCGCTACAACTGATAACAAAAACAACATAACCTCAAAATTTGAACGCATTTCATTCAAAAAGTGATTTGTCACAAAAAAAAATAGCCGCCTTGAAATAGTTTTGATTGGTTAGATGGGCAATTATTTTTTGTAAATGAAATTAGTTTGGGACAAAACAGAGTTTGCATTTTACCTCGATTTTATTTTATTTAGATATATTAAAGAAAACATGTTATTAATAAAAATCTCTGCGTTATATGATGAAATTTATAAAAGCAAAACTATTTACTAACATAGATTATTTTTTTTATTTTTTTGACAAAACACTATTTGCATGTTTGCTCCTCAAATTTAAACTAATATATTTTTAGGACACACTAGAAATATATATAATATAATTCTAGTGTGTCCTGCGGTCTTATGCGCATTTTCTAACAGTTGTTTTATAATAATTAAATAGGATATACGCTGACGTGTCAGATAGTCTACCCACTAAATTGCTCTACAAATAGAACATCTACTAATAAGTGGAACTAACATTCAGATAACCTACTGAGGCCTAAATTGTTTTCAACCGATTATAGACTTTTTTTTTCAACTGATAAATCACTTTTTCGTCTTTGATAAATCACTTGACTTAAATAAATAAAATATTAATAATTTAATTTTAAACCGATTTTCTGGTCTGTGTTTTTAACGTTTTTTATAAACTACGATTTTTTTTTTTTAATTAACAATCATTAAGTTTTCCAAACACTCATCGAACCTTATACCTCCCGATTATAAAAACAAAGTTCCAACCACTGCGCTGATCAAATTAGACACGTATTCAAATCAACAACAAAATTTACAATATAGATACCGGAAAGTCGTTGTTATAAAATTAAAAAAACAGTAGGTTGAATATTCAGTAGATTGAAAATTTCGTAGATCAAAAATACAGTAGGTCAACGATTTAGTAGGTTAAAAAATAAGTTGTACATGTTTTAGTTAGGTGTAAATATAAAAATCGAAAATTGTCGGTTGAAAATCAAAAACGTCATAATCGACGATTTACGAAATTTCGAAATTAGGTCGAGTTATAGGCTACCTACGCTGATATAACTTTTAGACATTGGTGAGAAATAAACCAAAAGCTCGTTTTTGAAAAATCGAGATTTAGTTAGTCGGCGATTTTTTAAGTCTATTTACACTGAAAGTTTTTGTTTTTATCAGTGACTGAAATGATTATTTTCTAATTTTTAAGGCCGATTTTTACTGATTTTGTTGTTGTTGTTGATAACAAGTACAAATTAATAAACGGGAAGAGTTAGGTTTTTTGGGTGGGTGGTCTTAATATGCTTGGGATGGGAGGGAAAATTTTCCAAAAGTTAATAAACGTCACCCCCCCCTCCTTTTACTATAGACTCAAAAGTACCACCTTACTTAAGATTTAAATGTTAAAAGCAGCGCACAGTGACTCAGGACAATCAAAAAATGTCAAAAATTAAATAAAAATTGACATAAATCGTAAATAAATAATGTTATATATTAAAATAATAATTTTTAAGTCAAAGATTTTAAATTTAATAATAATTTTTTTTTAACGCGCAGCTTCGACGCGTAAAATGCGAGCTTACGCGTGTTAAAGGTGACTATACGCGTACAAATTTTTTTTTTTAGTTTTTAGAATCTTCAAGACAAACACATAATTTTGATATATTACTCTAGTTGATATTTTTATAAAATGGTTTTTAAAGGATGTTGATACATAGAGAAAAAATACTGTATTTTTTTACATTAAATTTATTATTTACATTACAATTAATTTAAAATCTTCATCTGGTAACGGTTTTCCTCGATAGCTCTTATGTTTTCTAAAAGATATGCTTGATATTTTTGGATCTGATCTTACTAGAAGGTAGTGCATCTGATTCATCATTGTGTTTAACCTTGATATTTTTGCCGTGTGCTTAAGTCTAGAATTTCTTATCTATTTATTTAAACTTTCTAGTGCATCTTCCGAATATACCCCGATTGACAAAGGTAATTAATTTGATATAGAAGAACTATGCAGTAGCAGTTTATGTACAGTAAGTGGCATAACATACCAGTTGTATAAACTCACTATACGTTTAGCTGTTTCAGTGCAGTATAAATCTAATTCATTGATATAAATAGGATATCCACAAGATATGGTTATGAGAATATTATGCAATCTTTTAATTATATCACAATCAACTTTAGTAATTTCAGAAAAAACTTCAATACTTTAAAATGCTCTTCTGGCAGTGTTGCCGTCATTCGTGTTTCCAGACCCAGTTTTAGGCATATCAACGTATAGGCTTAACCGTTCTCTGAAGAGTACCTGAATCTCTTTTTTTTTCAAGTCTACAGATAGTTTTTCCTCAATTGTTTTTGGCTTATACTTTTTAATTTCAATTTTATAACTCAAATGAAGAATGAACTCCAAGCATTTTATCCAGCAATGTAAAGCTGAAATTCCAAGCCCCAAGGCCGAGTCATTCTCAGTTTTTGCTTTTAATAAATCAATATTGTTCATTTCCTTGGGTTTAGCATTGCACACATTGCAGGATTGAGTGGATTTTGTCTCTGTAAGTGCGCTAACTACTTTATTATCAAACATTGTAAGATCAATCCTATGGCTGCTATTAAATGTCAAAATTCTTCCTGCAATATTAAAAACTTTGCAAAACGTCTTTAAGGTATTTATTTGATTTTTTAGATCTAACTCTTCTTCTCTGGATAAAATTAGACTCTCTTTTTTATATTGTAGATGAAGAGGTCTACAAAAGTGACAGCTTGAAGGATTTTCATTTTTCCAAATTTCGCCATCTTCTACTTTGAGCAATAAAATAAAAAAAATATATATAAAGCTGTATTGAAAAGTTTTTCTTCATGCTTAAGTTCTATACTTGCGTTGCTTGTATCATATTTCTGTTTATAAATACTTTGGCTTGATGCTCCATCAAAACTAATTTTTCCATATTAAACTCCAAATATTTCATCACTTTGACCAAAATTAGGCATATCAATCATTTCTGTTATTCTACTCACAGTGTGATCTAACGTGCTTTGAAGAGTACACTTTGCAGAAATTTCAGAAAAATGTATATTCTCATGATAGCATTTCAATTTTTCCACGAAAATATTGTGCAAGGTAGGATAAATATGTACATTGTGTACAAGAGCTGAGTTTCTGATCATTTGATATTGTTTATCGCTGAGATCAGTATTCATTTTTAATGCAAGAGCATCCTCTACACTCATGTTAATGGGAAAGGTTTTATCCAAAGTTTTATCAACTTTTTCTATCTCTAAAACACTAGATATATTGTTTTTTAAAACAGAAGCTTTTTTTTCTTTCTCCAGCAGCATTTGCACTTTTTGCAGAAGCTAAAAATAGAGCTTCATGATGTTCAGTGGCTAGTTCTTTTATTTTTTTTATTTTGCTTCTCTCTCCAAGCACACTCCATTGTTTATGGGCCTTCCAGAACCAAAATGGCTATTTTTATGGTTCATAAGATTTCTTTGAAGCCAACGATTTTCTTTTTGTATAAATGTATCATAGTTTCATCCACATTGTTTTAGTTTTTTCTTCACCTTTGAAATAAATATAACTAAAGCAAGCTTAACTTTATTTAAGTTTTCTTTGCGAATTTTTTTCAGTATTTTTTATTTCATTAACACTAGAAGCCCCAAGGTAGATCAATTGATCCAAAAACGACTTTGACACTTTGCTGAAGCTAAAATTTTAATGTTGATAAAAAGATATTTTATGACTTTTATTATTTTGATATTATTTACTGAAAAGTGGAAAAAATAAATAAAAAACACATTCAGAGATGCGGCTATAAATATTTATACCTAAAAACCCTAAGCTGGATCAATTGATCCACATTATAGAAAACATGCATATACAAAACAATTTTAGTAAAATAACTAATGTTATTTGCAATGTTTGCATATATTTGACATGCACTTTCCACAAACAGGTTTGTTACAACTTGCACATACTGTTGATGTCAGATTACGTTTGCAGTCTGTTTTTATCTGACATCTCAATCGTGTGGGTAATTGTGTATTACTGTTGGTAGCTATTGTGGTATTACTGTTGGCAGCAACTTAGGATTTTCGGTGATTTATATTTGCTTCTCTTAACTGCTCAGATAAAGTGTAAAGGAACCTTCGTCTCGAAATTTTTTGTTGTGTAACTTTTTTAAAAATGATCCAAGCGTTTACACCGGTCAAGTCCAAAATATTGAAGAAAACAGCTAATGGCCAGCGTCTGCATCCAGATTTTGTTGACATTTGTCGACACATTGAATCTAACATATCAACTCCACATTTATTCGCATTGTAATAAAGTACTGCCTCTGGTTTTTTCTTCCCATCGCTTTGCTTAGTTACCCCTCTATGTAGTGTTGATAATAAAATTACAGTTTTCTTCTTCTTTGCTTGGTAGACAATCAAGTTCAATGGGCCATTTATGTAGAAAGTTGAATCGTAAAGTGGAAGTGGATCAAATGCTGGAATTTCTTTTCTACTATGTTTAACTGTTCCAACTATTGACGTTTTCTTTTGCAAAAGTTTTGTTGCAAGATCGACACTTGTAAAAAAGTTATCTGTAGTAACATTATACCCGCGGCCTAAATATGGTTCTATTAGTGACATGACCACATGAGTACCCAAATTTTCTACACGGTTTTCATCTTTACCAAGATACGGTTTGATAAAATCATCAACATTTGTTTTTCTTTAATAACTTCCAATACCGCAAGAGACCGCAGTAATCCTTTTACATTCCTAAAGTCGAAATGTTAACTGGAAAATATATATATATATATATTTGTGGAACTCGGTGAAACATTTTTTTAGCTGATATATAAACAAAAAAAATACAATTATTTTCTACTTTTTTTTAGAGAAGCCTTTAAATTTAAACGAAAAAATCAGACTTTTTTTTCTTTTTAGTATATTTGAAATATATTGAGTCAAAATATTATTTTAAAAATAAATATACACTTTTATTTAAATTTCAAGTTCTCTAATTTACTTGAATAAAAACCTCACATTTTTCAGATTTCTTTAAAAATAATATCAAATTTTTTCACTTCTTTTACCTTTAAAATACAAAATAAAAGCTTTATGAAAAAATTATTTTTACTTTTGAAATAAAAAATCATTGTCTGTTAATATTATCTAACAAAGGGCACTTAATTTATAAAAAAGTGGTAAGGGGTTTATTGCCATTTTTTTGTTGTTTCGAGTCACTGTGCAGCGTTTACAAAATTTTTCACATAATTGCGTAGAACTTACCAAACATTACATTACATTACAAATTACAGCAAAATGAAGTTGACAGTTACATTTAATAGAATAGCAACTGCCTGTTTAGCCAAATGAACTCATTTTCCTGTTAATTTAAAGTGATACCGACGTAAGAAATTAATTATTACAAAATTCTTACGTAAATAAATTTTCATTTGGGTTGTTAAAGATTTGTTTCTACTCACCCTATTTAACGTTATTAAATTACGTTAAAAAAAACACTATAATTTATAGGGTTGATCATGGAAAAAAAAGATGAGTTTTTGATAAAGAAAAAAGGATTTTTAAAATTCCTGAAAATGTTACCGAGATAATTTTTTTCTTTCGATAGTACTATTAGTAATTGCTGTAGCAGATGTGAGCCAGTGAGTGTGGTATTTTTTTTCATTGATATAAAGAGGTGATTTTTTTTTATTCTGGCCAAAGTGCATGACCATGTCTTGAGTCCACTTAAAAGCTAAATCAAAATCTGATTGCAAAGAAATAGTTGATGCACTGGAAAGCATTTTCACAATTAAAAATTTTAGTGTCATCTGCATACACCTGGGTTAGGTTTTTTAGAGTTCCAGGCAAAACGTTTATAAATAGTACAAACAAGAGTGGTCCAATTACTGAACTCTCTGGCAGGTCACTACTAATTTCTACCCTAGAGGATACATTTCCACAACTTTTTGGTTTTCTTTCCTATAAAAATGCTTCGATCCATTGTATTGTCAACCAAATATTTCATAAGCTGTTAATTAATTATTAAGCAACAACTTTTATGTGTCAAATTTGACTGTGTCAAATTCCCTGGCAAAATCAAAAAAACAACATTAACAGGTTTACCATTCTCTTAGGCGGTTGAAATAAAATCAAGTGTTTCAGGTAGATTCGTTGAGCGTGATATATTTTTAACAAAACCGTACTGTTGCTTGACTATTAGTTTGAACTTATATAGAAAAATTTCAAGTTTACATCTGATTATACCCTTCATTATTTTTACATGCAAAAAGTGGGATGGCGAAGGCTGATGCACAATTCTTTAAAAAATAGCTGAATGTAAATTATTAACACCACTTGATTTGTTTTTTTGAAAGTTTTTTAATCTTAGACATCTTCATTTGTAAAATCTTCATTTGTCATATAAATGTTTCAGTCTTCTAAAAAGTGTATTATATTTTTGAATTCTAAAAACAGAACCGAAACAATTTTTTAGTTTCAAAGATCTAGAAATTCCATCTAAATGTTTTTAGGCTAAATTTAATTTTCTATAACCTAGCTATAGAAAATGAAATCCGAAAAAACGCCAATGATCTGTAAAAGCGCAAATAATTCGTTATAGCAAAATCAGATTAAGCTGTAAAAGCGCGAAATACCCTTAATAATGCAAAAATATTGATCATTAATATGAAATAAAAAATTTACATATACATATACATATACATGTATATATATATATATATATATATATATATATATATATATATATATATATATATATATATATATATATATATATATATATATATATATATATATATATATATATATATATATATATATATATATATATATATATACACTTTCTTTTTTTTTCCTTCTCACTATCAGAGAACCACTCAGACTATGTTTAAAAGGTCATTAAAAATTCCATTTTTAAATAAAACAATTATAAGTGAAGAGTACTGAATAATATCAAAAAATACTTTGACTACCATAGGGTACTTGCTCTTGCTTGGTTTTTATAGGGTTAAAGGAAAACCAATGTGAATCAGGCGATACCTCAACTTCATATATTACACAGTCCATTTCTTTCAGATATGAATTAAAATTTTTATTTCCTGGAGTTATTCTGTTTACTAGATTCTTACTGAAGTTTACAAAAAATTTATTTAAACTGTCTGCATTAAATTACAGTACCGTAAGATTGGGTGACTTTAGCCCAAGCGAAATTTTTGTTTAAAAATGGTTTAAAATCAATACCTCAAGGTATGCCGGTTGATGTTCAGTAGCAAATTGTGGGAAATTTATTATTTATTTAGTCTAACTTAGTTTACTTAACTCGAGTCTTTGTGATATTATTGTAAAATGCACTTTAGAAGAAGCACCTAAAATCCGAATTTTTTTAGGTGTGTAAACTTTTACATCGATAGCAGTACCTGTAGAAGGTTTTTTATTGGAACATTAGTGTTTGATTCTATCTTGTTTTGAAAGCTTAACAGTTAATTACTTTTTTGTAATTGAGGTTAAAAAAAAAAAGGTTGTCTTTGGCCCACATACATTGGCCCGGGCTAAAGCCACCCCATGTATTAGAGTAAACCTTTTTTAGTGATCACTTATAGATATTATGGTAGTTACTATGTTAGAATGAAAAATTTTGTAGTAGTAATGCAATAGAAAATCAGTATAACAGTTTGTATTAGTAAATCAGTATAAAATTATAGTGAAATTTGTTTAGTTCTTAGTTTAAATATGCCACAAAATTACAAGCCAAATCGTGGAAGAAAAAAATATGTTACTTATACTTAAAAACAGTTAGACAATGCATTAAAAGATTAAAAAGAATGGTTTAATTACTCAAAGACAAGCAGCTTTGAAATATGATATACAACATTAAAGATCAACATTAAAAAATAAAATAAAACAGACATATCCTAAAATGTATGGTGGTCAGCAAATATTTACATTAAAAGAAGAAGACATGTTTAAGGCATATGCAATAAAATCATCTGAGTTTGGTTTTCCTGTTGATAAATATGATTTAAGATGCATAGTAAAAGGGTATTTAGAGAAAAAAGGCGTCATTATACCTCAGTTCAAAAATAATTTTCCAGGTGGTGATTGGATTCGATCTTTTTTAAAAAGAAATCCAGAACTCACAGTAAGATTTGCAAGCAACATAAAGCGAAAGAGAGCAGAAATAGGAACGACTGTGATTGATAACTACTTTATAAATCTATCAAATGAAATAAGTAATATATCACCTGATAATCATTAATTCTACAAAGACCTCATTTTCTGTAATGTTTTGCGGCAATGCTAATGGTGAATTGCTACCACCTTATGTTGTTTACAAAGCTGAGTCGTTATGGAATACATGGACCACCAAAAGCACGTTATAACAGATCAAAAAGTGGTTGGTTTGACTCAACATGCTTTGAGGACTGGTTTTTTCTCTTTACTTCTTCCAAGTCTTAAGAAGGCTCAAGGAAGAAGTGTCAAGAAGGCTCAAGGAAGAAGAATAGGTAATAATGTATCTTCACATTTGAGCATTGCAGTACTGGATGCATGTCAAAGCAATAACATAGGATTTGTGGCATTACCAGCAAACTCTACACATCTCACGCAGCCATTAGATGTTGCCTACTTTAGACCTATGAAGACTAACTGGCGCAAAATATTATGTGAATGGAAGGAGAAAGGAAAAGGAAGGAGAAAGGAAAAGGAAGGAGAAAGGAAAAGGAAGGAGAAAGGAAAAGGAAGGAGAATTGCTTCTCTTCCTAAAGATGAATTTCCTAGACTTTTAGACCGTTTAATTACCAACTTAAATGAACATGGGAATGATAACCTTAGAGCTGGTTTTCACAAAACTGGAATTTTTCCATTAGACAAGTCTTAAGTGCTTTCACGACTACCATGTTGTAATGTAGGTTTAGACTCAACTACTGATTTAGTAAGCCAATCATTTTTAGATCATTTATGTAAGTCACTGGATAATCCCTCAGATGGTTCTAAAAAACCAAAGCGACGTAAAGTATGTGCTGTCCCAGGTAAAAGCTTATGTTCAACAGATATATCATCTTGTGTTATAAATGAAAATAATAGATTAAATTCAAATAATGTAGATACACCTATCAGTATTATAAATACAATTGAGACCAACAACATTGATTTTACAGGCCCAAGTACAAATACTGGAACTACTGAGACTTCTAATCTAACTTTTGCAGATGTAAGTTTAGTTGTAGAAAGTCATACAGAATCTTTAGATCATTCAGCATTAGACAAAAAGAACTTTCAAAATATTGATAAAACAAAAAATGTTTGTAAAAGAGAAATTAATAAATCTTGTAGAGAATTGTTATGTAATTTTTAAATGCAATGGAGAGTTAATCCTGGACAGGTTTGTTTATTTATTTTGAGTTATCTATAATTAGCTAATCAATTAGTAAACTTTATAACTAATTAATTTAATAACTAATATTATTTAATGAAACTACTGAAAAATTTTAAAAAAACTTTCGAAAAAATGGAGCAGAAATTACTATTATGAAAAAAAATGGACTTAACTGGAAATGGTCACTACCAGCAGAGCAAGTTTTTTCCCCCAGTCTGAAATAGTCAATTTTATTGAAAAACCAAAGAAAATTTATTCAGTTCCAGAACTTTTTCACTAAATTTTTTAAAACATTACTTTTGTCATTTTTGTTTACTTTATACCTAAACTGTTTTGTTTACTTAGTACCTATACTTGTTTAGTTTGTACCTATATTTTATTTACTGTACACAAGAACTTTGTTTCTATATCTTTTTTTGTCACTTTATTTTTTAAATTTATTTTCTTTGCCTAAATATTGTGGTTTTTATTGTTGTTTTGTTTCCTTTAGTTCCTTTTTACAGGGTTGGGCCAAAGTCACCCTACACATAGGGCAACTTTGGCCCACTATTTAAATTACCTAAAAGATACTTCAGGTAAATAATTTTCAAATGGGAGACAGATAGTTCTAACTGTCCTTTCTATGCACTTCTAAAAGTACTTAGTGTTTGAGGAAATAACTTTTGTGGCTTTCATGCAATAGACATTAAGATGCAAAATGGGCCAAAGCCACCCAATCTTACGGTACATCAATATAGAAATGATTGAGAAAAACAAATGCAACGGAATTATTATTGTCACAAAGTCATTCAACTTAAGGTATTTTTTTAGACAGTTTTAAATGTAAAATCTTAAAAATAAATTAAATAAGTTTATATATTAAGAATCTTTTAACAATTTACTAAAATTACCATAAAAATTACCAAAAATTGAAATTACCTTATAAATTACAAAAAAAAAAATTACCTTAAAAAGTTACTAGCAAGAAATTCCTTGAGAATTAGTTTTTGCAACTAAAGGTAGGATGGAAACAGCACTTCCTCGCAGCCAAAATGGACCAGCACTGTGTAAGTGGTGAAAAACATTTTACCATTATAAAGTGAGAAGTCATACTAGCACTGACGCTTAAAAATTGACGCTTGAACTAAGTTAATACTTTATTCTCATTTTCATAATATTTACATAAAACTATTTTCAAATTTTAAAAACTCTTGACCATAGTTAAAGAGTATTATAAAGATATTTAATTTAGGGCAAAAGTTAGTGATTTTAATTAAGGTATTTAATTTTTTTCTTATTCTTTTGTATGTTGAATATTTTTAATGTTTATTTTGAAGCCATATCAGGTACTATTAGCATAATTTAAAAATGATTTAAGCTAAAATATATTAACTATAAACTTTGATATACATATCAGAACTAATACATTGCAAATAGTATTCTATAACATATAGAAACTGTTAACACATTAACCTAAAGCATAGAAAAAGTTATGAAAACTTTAGTTTAAAATTTTTTCATGCTTATTAAAAGATTCTAAATAATTGTTGTATTTAGATTCTTTTTAATAAGCATGACCTTATCGAGTAATATGTCAAATTGTTTTTAAATTTTAAATTTAAAAACAATTTGACATAACAATTTGTCAAATTGTTTTTAAATTTTAAATTTAAAAACAATTTGACATAACAATTTGTCAATTGTATTGAATTTAAATGACTCCATTTTTAAATGAGAATTTTCTTATGACAAAGTTGACATTTTTATGAAATTAAAATGAGAACACAGTCCTACCAACAAAATGATAACTTTGACACTCGCAAGCAATTAAAAATCTCTTGTATAGCATTTTAATACTATATATTAAATAAATTATAGTAATATTGGCATTATTATCGTTGTTTCCTTAAAAAAAGTGAATAAATTCTTGGGAGAATGGAGCTACCAGTATTGATAAAATTGTTTTTATACGGATTAGTAGTGTAAACTTTGGTACAAATAAAACCATAAGTTGTTTGAAAAAAACTTGATAAAAACCACATTGGTTGCGTATAAAAAAAAGTGAAAATTGGTCACTGTTGTCATCATTCTAAAATAAAACAAAAATAACTTTAATCTTATAATACTTGGTGCGCATAAATTTGTTAAACTCATTTAATAAACTAATTAAGATTAAAAGTTATAACTTAAAATTAAAATAAAAGTTATAAATTAAGTTAAAAGTAATAAAAAGAGTAACATATTAGCGGTTCGAAAATGTCAAACATTGTGGAGTCTCGTAATTAGGCAAGAAACAATGGTTTTAGCAATTATTTCATCCAAAAATCGAATAGGGTTTACCACACAAATAGTTTTACTATATGGAAGATAAAATTTTTAATGATTTTCCATGTAGGGTTAAGAATAAAATAAAAACTTGAAGTTAAGCTGTTACTATGTTTATACTCATGTTTCCTTTCTCCTGCGTAAATTCCTTTTACAAAGTTATATTTTGGATTAGATGAAGCAAAAACTTTTGACATGGCAAAAGCTTTTAATTAAGTTTGGTGTGCAGATCACCTACAGAAGCTCTCTTTTTATGGCCAATTGGGAATGTTTTTAAAACTATTGAATCATTTAATTACAATCAAAGTATTAAAGTTACCCTTAACAACTATTCCTACATTAAAATTAATATAGGGTACTACAAAAATTCATTTTTGGTCCTGGTTGTTTCTCATTTATATAAAGGATCTTCCTAATAATCTTATCTCTGATGGCTTAAATCTTCAATTTTGACAAAAAGTCTTAACTTTTTGATCACTTAGAAAATAAACCTTAGAACTTTGATCCATAGCCAACTTGTTTTTTTTTTGTTTTTTTGAAATTTGTTGTTTTGACAGCTTGGGGCCTGAAATAGTTGATTAACTTGAAGCCTAACAAAACTCTGAACACTGCTAAATAAAAATAAAAGCAAAGTTAGCAATTTTTTCAATCTCTATTAATCTCTTTTCCATCTTTGCATGGAACACTGTTGTTATACTTGGACTGGTTCTTTTAATAATAACTTTTCTTTTGCAGAAAAAGAACAAAAATATATTGCAACTATTGTTGGAACAACATAGCTGCCAACTCATGAACTTCTGTCCCAATCACATTTTTTTACAGTAAGTGTTTCTTTTCTCAAACATTAATGCTTCCAAATTCTATCCCATTTTTATGTTTTTCTGACTCTACTCTTCACATTTTTATACATATATATATATATAAAAAAAAAATTAAAACTTAACTTTACGTGAATAAAAATTTTAGCAAAACTGCTAAAGTTTTTATTCACATAAAGCTGACCAATTACTGAGTATATATATATATATATATATATATATATATATATATATATATATATATATATATATATATATATATATATATATATATATATATATATATATATATATATATATATATATATATATATATATATATATATATATATATATATATATATATATATATATATATATATATATATATATTCATATATATAATACAATTTTTATTTGCAACATCTTGGTTTTCTCTTCAAAAACTAATTAGCTTTACAAATAAAGAATCTTCCTTAACTAACATGTCCTTTAACACAAAGAAAACTGTATGTATGGTGTTTAACTTAAGTCAAAAATCAAAAATTTTATCAAACTCCTTTCCAGAATTATGCATATCAGTAAAATTGCTTTTGTTAAATCTTTTAAACAACTTGGCACGATGGCAAGCCTTCAGTATTGCTACAAAAAATGTGCTAAAATGTTTTTGGTTACAACAAGTATGATAGTATATCTCTCATGCTTTTAGAGCACAGATTACCATCTTTTTACACAATTATCTCAAACTACAAACATGCTTTTTGTAAACAGTTGATGGCTTGTTCCTTAGTGAATAATTCCATGCGTTCACTTGATCAAAGTTTAAAAAAATACTTTTTTTGTAAAAAATATGGACCTGGCACCTAAATTGTATCTGCCTGTTGTCTGAAATATATTTATAAAAATAATAATAATAATAATAATAATAATAATATATATATATATATATATATATATATATATATATATTTGTGTGTGTGTTTATATTATTGTTTAGTTAAAATTGCAGCCAGGTTTGGAAAAAATCCATATTTAAATATTCAATTAGGGGCCTCTGGCAATTAAATAGACATTTGCATTCTAAATTATGGTTGATAATAAAAGAGCTAAAGACAGTTGGTTTCAAATTATGGTTTTTAAAGCAGTTGTATTTTCGTGTAATCACATTTGCATTTTATTTACCTATTTAAATCACACTGGGCAGTAGTAAAGTGTAGAGAATAGTAAAATGATGGTTTAATTTAGAGTAAAGCATATAAAATTAAAAAGGTTACAAGAATTTTAATGTCATTAAAAAAGTAATTCAGTTTAGAGATACAAATAACTTAGATTGGAACTTTTGGAAATATCTTAGCTCAAATTTTAATCAGATGCCTATTTCTTGTCAAACATTTTTGGTTTGAACCGAAAAAAAATTCAAGCAAGAAAAACCCAAAATTTTATTTATGCTAGTAGATATTTAATAAATAAGTTATTACAATCTTTTTTTTTTGTTACAGTGCTATTTTTGTAATAGCTATTAAAATTATAAAATAAAATTTATTTCTTAAAATACAAAAACATGTAAAATTTTAAAATAACTTGAAATTAATATTTAAATATTATTAATACTACTTATATACTATTATAGTATAATGCTATTAAATATTATAAATACGACAAAAACATGTGAAATTTTGAAATAACTATAAGTTTATATTAATATATTTAAACTTATTTAAATAAATAATTGCAGCTTTTTTTCCGAAAGAAAAACTTTTATTTAGAGTGAAATTTATGCAATAATTTTGGTGATCCTTCACAAGATTCACAAGACGCAAATGATAATTGTATTTTTAAATATATATTTAGCATTTTTAATAAAATTGTCATTTGGTTCATACTGCTGCATTTTATAAAATATTTAAAAACTATTTTAACAACTGGTTACTAAAAAATTATTTTATCTATATATTGAGTCGCGAAAATTTGTTTAAACATTTTTAATTAGTAAAAAGACTTTTAAATTTACTTATTTTGCTAAAATAAATTCAGAAAAGATTTTTTTAGATTATCTCATATTTTAAAAATATACTTTAATATAATATCAAATCAAATATTTAATAAACAATGTTAAATATATAATTTACTTTCTATTCTTGTAATAGCACGCAAAGAAATGCAATTATGAAGTCATAAAAATTTAATATAAATAAAACTTAGGACTACTTATGAACTTTTTTAAGAATAAGTTCAAAACAAGTCAGGTTAAAAGAAAGTTTAAATCAAAAGAGCTAGTAATCGCCAGTTTAACATACAATAGCCTCATTCCTTAAAACTTAACTTAAAGATATACAACAAATCTGGCTTCAAGTATGTGCAAATAATGACACAATACATTAAATAATAATTAACATGGTAATAAGATACTGTGCTTATGAATGTAAATTTTGGAAGGTTACAGATCCTGATCGAAAATCTAAAAGCTAATACATCTAACAGAAGTCACAAGCAACTTCATTTTTATTATAACAGAAGTCACAAGCAAATCGATTTGAAAAAAAAAAACTAGAAAGGAAGTTAAGATATGAAGTTGTACCATCAGTATTTCCTTCTTTGCAAAGTTTAAGTATTGTAAAACTATACATAACCACATAGTGCCATGTTAAACTATTTTACTTCTTGGATATCTCAATTAAACAGGAAAAACAATGTAATAACAACTGATTTAGAAATTCTCCAATTTAAAAATGCTGTTAAACCATTTGAAGAGTTAACTAAAAAGATTGAAAGCAAAATCCAAAAGCTCCATCTTAATATATTTATTGTTTATGATATTGTAAGCTATTCTCTTCATCAGTGAAGAATCAAAAAAATGTCAAACAACTTGTTGTCATATATCAAAATTTGAACTTTGATGTTTTCATCTAAAGAACCTTTTCAAGTGCCAAAGTAAAAGATACAACAACAAACTCATTGTTACTTAATTGTTGTGGTATACAAGTAGTAAAAAATGCTATGAGATGATTTTATTTGATAAAACTTCGACATTGTCATCAAATGCTACTCTTCGAAGGCTAATCAAATTTAATATCAGTATCTACTGGAATAAATAATGAAAATAAAATCTTGAAAAAAGAATGATCTTTAACCAATAAAAAAAAACTGTAAACTTAATGCTTGATGAAACTCATATTACTTCAGAAGGTAAATAAGGTAAACAACCATATTAGTATTTTTTTATCATTAAAATAAAAGTTCTCACTTTAAAAAAACGTTGGCTTCTGTTCCATAGAAGTGCTTAGTGTTATTAGATTTCCTGTAATAAATACAACAAGTGACAATCAATGTTGTCAAACATAATTTTTCATGAATTAATTGTCTTTAGAAAAAATGACTCTACTTATTGATATTAAATATGTAAAAAATGACTTAATATATTGATATCACTGCATGTTCCCTAAAGTTTCCTTGTTGAAATGCAACTAATTATTTATTAAATAAATTTATGGAAGTTCGTAAAGTAGTAGATGTGAAATCTCAAGTTGTTGGTTCACACAAACGTGACATACCTTATGAAACCGATTCGAAACTAATTCGACCAAAAAATTTTTATTTAAAAAAATTTTGCCGATTTTTTTGCAAACTTGCAAAAAAGTCGGCAAAATAATATTTTTCAAATAAATAACAATTTTTAAAAAAATTTTTAACAAGATGTTTTATCAATATCAATTGACATCATCAGGTATAATAAATTAGTTTCAATTTCTGTATTTAACAATTTTTTGGGCTAAATTAAAAATTTAATAGTTTTTACAATAGTTACCATAGTTACATAAAATAAATAACTACCATGAAATTTTATAAAAAAGATTATAGAAAAAGTGTGAAATAATTATTAACAAACAAAGTGGGAAATAAAAAGTATGATAATTGAGAAAATATATAGCTATAGTAATAGTGTTGATTTTAATTGTGTATTAAGAAGAGGTTTTTCCATCTCAATATGGATACCTTCCTTAAATTTGAGTTCATATATATATATATATATATATATATATATATATATATATATATATATATATATATATATATATATATATATATATATATATATATATATATATATATATATATATATATATATATATATATATATATATATATATATATATATATATATATATATCAGGGGTTACTCTAAGAAAAAAATTCGGGCAACGGTACCCCCCATCCCAGAGAAACTTACCAGAAGTCCTCAATTTTTAATTTGGGCGTCTAAATACATTTGGCGCTGTCATAAACAGCTTAGAATAGCCCTGTATATATAAACTTATCAGGGATGCGGAGTTTCAAAAAGGACTCTAGATTTAAAAGTCACAAAAAGATTACTTCTGGCTAGTTTTTGGTATCCAGGAGCTCTAAAAATATAAAAAAGTTTATGGACTACTAATAGGAAAAAAAAAAAAAAAAACACCTTTTAGGTAAAAGGAACAAAATCTTTTTTAACCAGAAGTCCTTAGGTATAATGGCGACAAGGACTTTAGGACTCCAGGACTCTTGGCTTAGGAACAATTAGTTGCAAGCCATTGAATCTCATGAATTTTTTTCTTATAGCAGATCATAAATTAACAAATATGTTTAGAGCTTTTAGACACTACAGACCTAAAAAAAATGGGAATATAGAGCCGGAATCTTTTTGGGACTCTGCATCCCTAATACTAATATATATATATAAATCCCTGATATATATATATATATATATATATATATATATATATATATATATATATATATATATATATATATATATATATATATATACATACATCAGGCTTTGCGATAAAGCGTCGGGCGATGTGAATTTTATGTTGTCCAAGAGCGATTTTGCGTGTAGCTAGGGCTATTTTTTTGCGTCGAGCAAAAAATTTTTTGTTTGAGTATATTTAAAGATATTTTTGAGCGGAATTTTAATGAAGTAATTGACGATTATTTTAACATTTATTAAAGTATTTTAAAAACCACACGCAGTTGATATAAAAATTTGAATTACAAAAAAATTAAATATGCTCATTATTTACAAGTAGAAAAAATTCAGATTAAAAAAAAAGTTTAAATTTTTTTAAGCTAACATTTTAATAAAATTATTCAGCAATAGCAAAGTTGTCGATAAAATTGAACAAAAATACTTTCTTTTAGTTTTAGATTTTTAACTTAAATATTTTACAGGGGTTTGTTAGGTTTTAAAATTATTCCATAGATTTAAAAATATTTATTAACTGTTAGACGTATTTAAAGTATTTAAGAGTAATTTCGAAAAACATTTTAAAAATTAATAATCGCAAATAAAAATAAAAGGATTAATATTAAAACATATTCTACTCGATCCAATAAAAAAATACAGCTATTAAAATTTTTGTAAAAAGCTATTAAAATTTTTGCTGAAATATGTCTTTTATACCTAAAAGATTTTTATTCTAACATTTTATTTTATTTTACCAAAAATAAAATTCCTTGTAAACATTAAAAATCTATTTAAAACATTCATTAAAGTTTTTTAGTAATACAAGTGATTGTGCTTATCAACCGCTTTATGAAAATAAATAAAAATAAATAAATAAAAAAATATTATATAAAATCGCTAGTAAAAAAATTAGCTATTGCAAAGATTTTATTTGTACAATATTAAAATTTTCAGTTTATTACTCGCTGACTTTTTAAAAAGAAAAAATAATTATTTGAAAAACTTTAAATTACATATTTGAGAAAATCAAATATTAGCATATTTTATAATCTTTTTTAAATGTTTAGTTATGTTTTTTATTCGTTTAGTAGACAAAAAACGCGTCAAACGTCGAGAAAATAAACCAATGTTTTTACATTTTTAAAAACGAAACATTTCAAAACATTTTACATAATAACATTTCTACATTAATGATTTAAAGTAGTTTTGCCGTCATTAAGTAAATTGGTGCAGTTAATGTCGATAAATATGAAAAGCAAATAAAAAGAATTTAATGATGTCAAAAATCACGTGCGTGCGTCGCACAGTTTTTATTCATCACAAGGCCTGATACATACATACATACATATATATATATATATATATATATATATATATATATATATATATATATATATATATATATATATATATATATATATATATATATATATATATATATATATATATATATATATATATATATGTATATATATATATATATACAGTGCTCATAGTGAGGTAGGATGCGGCGGGATACGATCCCGTCACCTTTTATAAATTATAAACCATCCCGCCACTTTTTTATAAATCTCTCTATATAACAATGATTAGGCGGGATAGTATTTTTAATTTACTGAATACCATCCCGTACCTTTTTTTCCTCCACTTCGAGCAATGTATATATTCAAATATATTTTCTTGTTCAATAGTCATATATCAGTGCTCGAAATAACGGCCAATCAACAATCAATGATTGGCTATTTTTAAGGAGATTTCGGAAAATTCAAGAGAAAATAATCTATTTTTGTGAAAAAATTACATTTGATCGGCAAGCTTTGAAAAACTATTTCAAGCGCTGATAAATCTATAAATATGCATTAAAGTAAAAAACAAAAATATACCTAGATCTCTATTTCTAGTTCTATGGCATCATAACTTATATAAACTGTATAAGAAGCTTGGACTCTTGGACTTAGAAGCTCTTGGACTTAAAATCATACTTTTTTCTAATTAAAAAAACAAAAGAGTTACACAAAGACTTACACAATTTTTACATGTTTTATTTTTTTTTCTTGAAGTAATAGGACAATATCATTAAAAATTCCCAATTTTTGAAGAACCATAACAATAACTATTCCCAATATTGCTAAAATGCAGTAAAAAATATGTTCCAAGCATAGAAAATATATATATATATATATATATATATATATATATATATATATATATATATATATATATATATATATATATATATATATTCTTATTAAATAGTTTTATTATGATAAAAGATAATACAATTATTTTATTTGATAATTTATTTATATTTTTATTGTGCATATTATATAATATTATATATATATATATATATATATATACATATATATATATATATATATATATATATATATATATATATATATATATATATATATATATATATATATATATATATATATATATACATACATACATACATTTATATGGGCATTTCCAAAAAATTGCAAACAGAAACCCGTATAAGTTTAGTCTATTATTTTCATAACAATAAATCTGGCGATCTCCTATTTACTCTCATTTAATTCTAACCTATATAAATATTTTGTAACAAACATTTAATTCTAACCTATATAAATATTTTGTAAAAAAGTATACATTAGTAATGTTAACAAAAAACAAATTAATTTTCAAGAAGAATCGCAATTGCGCAAAACAGAAAAACTCAAAGTTTAGTTACTTGATAAATAAACTTATTTCCTCTGAAAATATAAGTTGCAGCAGTATATATTTTTAAAAAAATATTATTTTAATTATTATTTAAGATTTCCAGAAGGTTGCAATATGTATCATAGTTACAGCAAATGTTTAAATGCAGCTCGTGAATGAACAACACACACAGAAGTCACACACAGAAGTTGCAAATTTATCAATTTTATGTAAATACTTGAAAATGCTTGTGAGTATTTCAAGTGAAATATTATACTTCTACAACTCATATATAATATATTTTTGATAAGAAATGGCAGTCATCTATTGTTTTTAGCAACAGTATAGTGTTTTGAAAAATATTGTATATTTTCAAACTGTAATATTATTACGCAAAAAAAAAAAATTAATTTATTCAGGTAACCTAAAATATGATAAAAATATTTTTGTTATAAATGTTCTTTAAGAAAATATAGTATGCAAATTGCCTTAAGTCCCAGCTTTTAATTGCTGAACTAAAGAAAAATAAAAAAAATAACACACAGAATTGGAAATGCTCATTGAGAATATTGAGCACTCTATTTAAGGCCATCCACAAATGATGTCGGTAAATATAGGGGGAAAGGGAGTACTAAATAATTTAACAAGAATTGACAATTCGGAGAGAGCGTTGAGACCAAAATGATATCAATTTAAAAAAGTTTTTTAAGTTTATATGAGCAGATTTTAAAGATATTTACATCTACTATGTGGTATAAAAATGGTATATTTGCTTTGTGGATAATTTGATGTAAGTTTCCCAGAGACATTAAATAAATTAATAACTTACCAACTTTTTATTATTGTTTTTATTTGACTGCATATCTTATTGTTTACAAATATCAACAATTTGTATATAAAAATAACAATCTTTATTCACTCCCTAGCAAATTATAAAATGTGTCTCAAAGCAAACACACAAAGTCATTTGTCATTATTTCAAATACAATTGTCATTATTTTAAATATGAAACTCTATTTGCTCTCTAACACCATATAAAATGTTATGCAATGCAAGCACATTAAGTCAATATTGCAAATATAAAATGTTAAATGCTTCTAAGCAGTTTGAAGAAACTATTTTAAACAGCTTGTGCTGACAGGAGCAAAATCATTAATTTGATTGTAATGTAAACAATACTGATAAATCAAAAATACAAATATGGATAAAGCAACGGATCTGATTATACCTCAAGAGGACAATAACTGTTTAGTTTGCGAAGAGCATTCAATACCTATTGTTTCAATCGAAGATCACTTTAACACCCGTTGGAAGATGATGAGTGATTGAACTAATATTATAGATATAAAATAAAATTTGTTTATTTTGAATACTTTGTTTATTATTTAGTGAGATATCAGCTATTCTATAACTGAACTTGCTTAGATCTTCTACTATATAAATGTATTATTTAACCAAAAAAAATTCAACAATGTTTACACATATTTTTAATGTTACTTTATTGTTGCCGGATGGGGATAGAAAAACTGATATCAAATATGAGGGGGGTTGGGCAAAAATTGAGTTTGATAAAGGGGGAGGGGAATTGCAAAATTGAGAATATATATATATATATATATATATATATATATATATATATATATATATATATATATATATATATAT
>NC_061158.1:15366479-15496479 GCF_022113875.1 Hydra vulgaris | reverse complement strand
TTAGAGACAACTGTTTGAATATGAGCGCTCCACTTGAGGTTAGATGTAAAAATGACTCCTAAATCACGTTCTTTAGAAGAGCTTCCTAGACATTGGTTGATTTCTTGGTTATTTTGCAGAAAGTAATTGTAATGGGGGTTGTTTCGATCGTAATGAATGACGCAGCATTTTGAGGTGTTAAGTAACTAAGTGTTTGACCACTCGTATACCAAGCGTAGACGATCCTGCAGATCAACAAAATTAGATTGCGATAAGATACTTTTTATGGCTTTTTAATGGAAGTTATTGGACTTAAATATAAAATGTGCAACCTTTACTGACTTGTTTCAGAAAATAACTTTCCTTCAAAATATGTAAATCCCATATGAACTGAAAGTCATTAGTTTTTTTTAATTTGTTATGTGATATTTTTTATTGTTATATTACGGGATTTTTCAATATAAGATTTATTGTATAAATTTATTTGAATTAGTTTATAACTTTAATTACTCGTTAAAAAGGTTTGCCATCCTAGTTACACCATTTAGATTTATATTATCATCTGCATGTAGATAAAATTCGTGTAAATAGGGCCGCCCCACTTTATTTGCAAATAAACTTCTAATTTAAAAACATATAAAGTTCAAAGTTATGCCTCTCAGTCAGGTGATTAGTTATAAACATTTTTGTTTGCACGGCTAATGCACGTTTGGAAAAAGCATTTTGAAGGTCGAAAGTAAATTTTTGCCGCTATTATTGCAAATTAATTTACAATCCAAAAGGAATGCTTTTCTATAAGTTCTTGTATTTAATTTTGTTTGTTACTTAAGTACTGAATTCAATGCTTAACACATTTCCAATCATCCAGGTTTGTTAATAAATGATATTTTTATGATACTATCAGGTATTTTATCTAGAGCCATATAAATTGCTTGTACCAAGAACCATATTTTTTTCTTGCGGTTATTTGGCATTACCATTTTAAACTTAGACTAAATTGTCAATTTTTCTCAAAACTATTTGTCACTTTTGTTATTCATTTAATTATTTTAATCGAGTAACGCGAGATAAACTTAGTGAAGATAATCTACCAAATGAGCACTGGACGTAAAGAAGACGTCTTTTGTAAGTCTTATTTGAACTTTTGAACAAACTTATAGGAACTTATTAACGTATAGGTACAACCTACAGCCTCTAAGTTTTAAACCCATTTAGCGTGGAGTAAGAAAAAGTCAACAACTGAGCCGAAAAAAGTCCACATTTAGGCGTAGGAATGAAAGCTGTACACCGATGTGAACGAAGTGTAGTTCTCCTGCCACTTTTTCAGCAAGAGCTTAGGATATATAAATTGTTCGTATGATTTGCGATACTTGTGCAATATTTTTGCAGTATCCAATATCCCCGCAATTACTAGAATGCTAAGTTTTACATTTAGTTTTTTTTTGCTTTTTTTTTTTTAATTTGTTATTCAGGTGCCTCAAGAAGTCCTAACGGCTTTGTCACAGAACACCGCGGAAGTGCATTTAATCAGGAAATTCACATCTCCTTCCTTAACGTGACACAAAACATGTCTAAAACTCGTTTTAAACCTGGAACTCAAGCTTATAAAGCAAGCGCTCTAACCACTGCGCCACTGCCGCCTACTTTTAATATGGTTTCTTCAAGTTCAATATACACGATGACAAGGCCGGATTTAATTAGAGTGGAATTATCATGATAAAAAAAAAAAGTAATATATTAAAAAAAATACTTTAACAATTTTCTTTATTGTTTATCATCACAAATAGAGTATACACTAACCCAATAATTTTTCACGGTTTCAAGTGTTTTGCTCGAACTAAACTATTACTCTTTAAGAACGTTTTCTTTTCGAAAAATAAAACAAGAACTTTAATAAATAAGTTTTTCTTTTCTTTTTTTTTTAAATAAACTATTAATACAAAAATTAAAAACAAACAAAATAAACATTTAAGATGTAGAGCATTTAAATTGTATAAAATTCAGCGTAAATATTAACGCTTAGAAACACAAACTTTTACAAATAACTACAAACACGGCTACAAACGATTGACACCACTTCATTCTTCCATTTTGATTTCAAGTTTGAGTGGAGCTTGTAGTTGCTTTCGCGGAGCTTCGATTGCTAATTTAGAGTCTTTCGTATAGCGAGAACTTAATTCGGATGGATCTACATCATCTGGCAATGCTACGTGTTTTGTAAACTGCTTGTGGTGGAAACTTGAACCGTGTTCACCGCTGTTTTCAGTTTTTGTTTCACCATGAACGACTAAATCTCTACCCTTTACTTGAATCGAAATTTCTTCTGGCTTGAAACCTTGTACATCTAAAGTGCATTTGAAAGTCTCTTTTGTTGATTCTCCAGAAGTTGCAGGTAGCTTTTTAGGAGCTTCTATATGCAAAACACCGTCTTGACTGATGTTTGACGTAAGTGCTGTCACATCTACATCATCGGGAATAGTGTACTTTCTGTGGAACTCACTAGACTCGAATCCATTTTCATTTTCGTTACGATGCTTCCCACTGACTTCAAGAACTTGACCTAAACAACGGGAAACAGCATTTACGAACAGAAACTAAAAATAATTTTATCGCATTCCATAGCAAGTCTACGAATTTAAATAAAAATACAATATCCATAAACGGATAAACAAGACCGCGTTTAAGGGATAACCGTAACAATTTATTGCTACCAATCACGATTAACTAGGCTTCAATCTTTAGTTTCGCATTCTTTAATAGCGGCTATAAATAGCTAGTTATCTTTTTAAAAATTTCAAACAAGACGTCAAAAGCGAAGCTCTTAAATTCATAAGTACTACGGACAACTAATGAGATCGATAGCGAAAAACTTACAATATAAAGTATGAGAAGCTACGAACTTGTCATTTATTAGTTTTAGATTTACAAAATTACCTTCTACTTTAAGAGTAACTTCCTCTGGTTTGTAATGCTTGACATCAAGATTTACAACAAAACCGTTTTCTTTCGGAGTCTTTTTTTTTGAAACAGCCTTTGTTCCAACATTAAATAATGGAAAATATCTTAAAGGAGGAAAAGTTATCTCCATTATGTCATCCATGAATGGATCGGTTTCAAAATATTTGTGAACAGGAATGTGCCACAAAGACATTTTTTGACTTTAAAAAAAAAAAATCATAGTTAAATAGCAACTTTATTAAACTAAAAACAAGTTATAAATACACTATAACTAAACACGCAACAGAACGCGCTAAATTATTGTGAGAAAAAAAGTTATGCTTAATCCCAGACATTGCAAAATTATAACAAATCAAAGCAATATTTAAATTGTGAAAAACGATCTTTACCTTTTTAAGTAGCTTTCTTACTTTTTTTTTTTAGTAGCTTTATTAGTTACGTTGCTTGCGCTTTATGGCTAACATCACAAAATTTCAAATTTATGTCTTTTTAGAGTTGACGTCACAAAATATTTTGCTATTCTAAACATTTCGAGAACGATCCATTTACACTCGTTCGTTGTGGTTATTACGTATGCGCGTTTTTATTTAACTTATTATTTTCTTGAGGTTCCGTCGTCGTGTTTAAACAATTACTTAACAAATCACAAATTTTTGATAATTATATTATTCGAGAGTAAATTTTAATAATCAAGTGTGAATTATTGTAATAACTATATTGTAATAATATAATTGTAATAAAATAATTGTTATAATATAATTGTAATAATATAATTGTTATAATATAATTGTAATAACTATTCATAACTTTTTTCTATAAACTTTTTTAAGGGAATGAAATGTAATTTTTTTTTTTTAAATAATTGCATTTCATTCCACATAAATAAATAATAAAAATATACCGTATAACCGCCAAAGTTCGGTCACCATGTAACTTCGGTCATTTAAGAAAAAGTATAAAAAAAGCATGCAAAACTCAAACTTTACAAACTTTTTTTCGTAAATATGAATCTATAAAAAAATAATAATATTTATTTGGAACCTGCTGAAATCATTCATTAGCAAAACAACAATTTGAAAAAATGCATACTAATAAAATCTAAAATAAGCTAACTATTAAAATAAATGATCATATTTAATCTTAGCATTATTAAGAATCACCAAATTAATTATATCTACAAAAAAAACTTATTAATTTTTAAAAATTAACTACTTTTTTTAACAAAAATAGTGAACTTTTGAAATACTCTAACTTCGGTCATTCATGGAAAAATAACGAAAGAAACAGTTAGCACCAATGTTGTAAAATGTTAGTATGTTAAAAATGTGACTTAGTGAATATGAACTTGTGTTGCAATTGCATAAATTTACAGATAACTTTACCTGTAAATTTACCAGTAAATTTTGACATTTTTATAACGGGTGAGTATCCATGGTATTTTATTTAAATAAAGAATTTGTTAATAACTTTAAAATTACCCTGTTTTAAAACAAAATTTACTTTACAATTTGCAGGTAAATTTTTATTTCAAAAAATATTGGTAAATTTAAATCACTGAATATGAAGTAATTACAAAACAATAATATATATTGCAACGCGTTAAAAAAGTTTTTTGTCAAGTTAATACATCTATGTCGTCTATGGATTTACATGAGAAAGCTCGGATGGCTCGTGGTTTGAAGACTGTGGATAAAGGTATGAGTAAAAGGAAAGTAGCTATAAAGTTTTATTTTAAAAGATCAACTTTCATCGACAGAAGTAACGGCAAACATACTAAAAAAATGGCAAACCAACTAAATTGAGCGAAAACATCGAGGGCATTTTAGTAAAAATTTTAATATTTAGGTTTTAGTTTGACTAAGCTTGAAATACTGTGTGTTGTTAACAATTATTGGTTAATTCAAACCAAATGTGTTTTAACGGCAGCTAAGTTACACTTGCCTGGTATTACTCATTTATTAGACGTCATTGTGAAGAGCTATCGCACAGAACTTCAAATAATATGCTGTCAAACCGTGCAATGTTGACCCAGCCAGGCACTATATTGATGGATGGTATTTATTAAAATTATATGTTCATATGCAAATATATTTTATAATTAATTTTTATTTAATAAAAAAAAAAGTGCAACTTTTAAAAGGTAAAATTCAATTTGATTGTGATGTTTAAAAGTTTTTATCTTTTTATAAACTGCTAAATTTATAGCATTTTAATAACCTACTTTATAACTTTTTTTTATTTCTTAAATCAAGGTTTGCACAAGTGTCTGGTATGTACAATATACATGGATTCGCAACATACGCCGTTCCACATTTAATTGCGATGAATCTGGTCTTCAATGTGATCAAGGCAAATTTAAGGTTGTGTGTCGAAAAGGTTCAAAAGGGCCTAAGAAACTTTTCAGTAGTAACGAAAAGGCTTCAGTCACAATACTCGTTTGTTGTGATGTTTTTGGAGCATTCTTGTCTGTTCATGTTCTACTCCAAGGCCAATGGTATTTATGATAAATTTGGATATCTATTTTAAGAAGGATTTAAAACAGATGTGCCAATAATCAGGAAAACTCTGAATTTAAAAAACTACTATTTAATTATTTGAAATTTAAGGATGATGTCAAAATGACTTCTAACTCAGGACGGGCCTAACAGTGCTACCTATGGTATCACACAATCTGGCTTGATGGAAGGACCTGCTTTTGCTGGATGATTTGAAAAGACATTTGTCTCACAATGCCGCAAGAAGGATCCAAGTTCCTTTTTCTAGATCCTTAAAGGATCCAAGTTCCTTTTTCTAGATGGCCATGCCTCACATGTAACGCTGGAACAAATTTACTTAGCAATAGAGGAGAACACTATTATCTTTAAGCTACCGGCTTATACATCTCACGTGCTACAGCCACTTGATGTAGGCGTATTTAGGACGGTGAAAAGTAAATGGCGCGGAATCCTAAACAAACATTTTATTCAAAACGGTTTTAAAGATCTCACAAAACCTAGATAGCCTGGGTTGCTCAAACAGCTTATTGACCAAAACTTCTTGAGCGACAATGTGCGTTCGGGCTTCAAAGCAACAGGTATTTTTCCTTTGTGTCGGGAAGTAATGAAAAGTTAGCAATTGGATCAATTTTGCGCAAAGTACACAAGTCTTATCAACACTACCTAGACCAATCACCACATTTCCAGAAAGTCCTATAAGTATACAAAAGCATAGAAGTTCAAGTACACAAACTTCTTCGAGCTCAATAAAACAAATATCTCCTTTAACATGAGCATTTAAAGACATCAATTGTAAATACTTTACATGTTGGCCTGCCCAAAGCTTCCGTATCAGAGTCAAAGCTAAATGTTTTTAATAATAACATGCGCCTCATGAAAAGTTACATTATGACTTCAGAAGATGCTTTGATAGAATTTACATATAAGAAAACAATGGCACAAAATAAGAAGAACGAAATACAAGCTAGAAAAGTTTTGCAGGAAAAAACAAAATAGGAGGCTAATTCAATTAAGACTCAAAAACGTTTGGCAAAAGAAGCTGCTTTGTTTAACAAACGTACTATTCAAAAGCGGAAACGACAACTAGTGAGAGTTATTGAAACTCCGATCGGCTCACGACTCTCGAGTTTTTTTTAAAGGAGTAAAATGTGTAAATATATATTTTTTTTACTCTAGAAAAACTTTATTCATTTATTGTTTAACATTAAATTTCTATTTTTTAAAAATATTCTTTCTAACAGTTACGGTCTTTTTTGTAATAAAATACTATTTTTTGTAACAAAATACTATTTTTTAATAGTATATCTTAATATGCTTTATTAAAGAAAAAAAAGTGAGTTATATATAAAAACATTACACTAGTACATATATTGCTTTATATTTTATTTTTATACTGATACTATGCTGTTATATATTTGATGCGCGATTTAATGATCAAAGGTTATTCATATCTTTAAAACTAAATTAAAGCATGCAATCGTTAAACTTGGAACGATGAATTTTGTTTTAAAACTTGTGACTAACACATTTTTAATGTATTTTTTTCGCGTAATTATATTAAGAGTGGAATGCAAGAAGCGAACTTGAGTCAAGCTCGACTTAAACTTTACATTGCAACCAATAGCGAAAGAGTATGGGTTTTCCCCTCAAAAAATACTCTGTCGCTATTGGTTACAAAGTAAAGTTCAAGTCGAACTTGACTCAAGTTTGCTTCATGCATTCCACCCTAAGTAATTATAGTATTAAATAAAAACATCAACAAACAAGTCAAAATCTTTTTATTAATTAAATTGTCATTGAAACATTTTAAAAAAAAAACAAAAAAAAGTCTGCGCAACAATCTACCAAACTCTTCTGCATTGTTACTTTCAATCGCTAAAGCATCTGAATCTAGCAAAACTACTATTTGTATGTTCATAAAAGAATACAAGAACTCTCTATCTATTGAACGAGCAAAAGGATCTGGAAGAAAGAGTGGCTTAAAGGATAAGAAACAGCAATTATTATTCGATAATTATCAATCAAAATCCCGGCTTATCGAATAGAGAACAAACCAAAAGGTATAAAGTTTCAGAGTTTTTTAAAGATTAAATTTTGGCAAGCAATATGCAGCTTTGGTTTGAGATCTCGAGCTTTTGTCACATGTCAACTTTAAACTCAGATGTTTACATCAAAGAATACTTGCTTGCTAGACTTTTGCAATTTTATATAAGTTACGATGTCCCCTCCCAGTGGGCACGGAAGTAAAAAAAGACGTCTTTTAAACGTCTTATACACGTTTTAGACGTTTTCTGAACGTCTTTTGAACGTTTTGGACGTATTTTAAACGTTTAAAAGACGTCTTTTTTACTTCCGTGCCCACTGGGCTGTTAGTTCTGGCCTATTCTTACTTCGTGTCATTATTCTAAAAAAATTGTTACAATTCGAGAGACATCAAATTCATACCAAAAAGCTTGAATCCATTAATCAGCACACAGTTCCGTCCCATTGAGATCCCAGCAGGCACACAACGTTGTATTAATGTTTTATTTACGTTAGATTTTATGTTAGTATAACGTTGCCGGTTCGGCAAAATGGAAAGGTTTTGTAACGTAAAATTCTTACGTTAGATTTAAGTTAGATATTAACGTTATATTAACGTAAAATTCTAAAGTTAGATTAACGTTATACTAATGTAAATACAAGTTGGAAAAACATTGGCGTTTTATTTTAACGTAAAATAATGATTGTAATTGTGTAATATTTAATGTTAATATAGCTATTGTTATATTCATATAACCCTGAGCAAAAGCCGTTTATACGCGGCTTCGTGTCATGTTTATTACATGAATATAACCGTATATATTAACACTAAATGTTAAACACAATTACAATCAATATTCAAAGTTAATATAAAGGTTTTTAACCCCTTAAAAAGGGTTAGAAAAATAGTTTTGGGGATATTCAAACTAAAAATACAATAAATGTTTTTAAAGATTTTTTTAAAGATGTATTATATATTCTTTTGTATTATAAATTTACAAAAAAACTCAAAAATAAATAATTGTTTAATGGAGAGAACTTTAAAATGCTTCCTATTTGATCTTTTGTTTGCTTCCGTCAAACTCTCGTGCGTTAGCTGGATGACTTCTAAAATACAAAACGGGATATTGTAAACGGGATAACAGTTAAAAATTTATTTTGTTTATAATTGACTATTTGTTTGATTTTCAATAGAATAGAACTCTCATTTCCAGAAGTATATTTATGATCAGAGACAAAATAAAAGTCACTATAGTTCTTAATTTCAATGTTTTTAAAATCAATTCAACTCTCGACTTGATTAACATTATTAATAGAGTCGACATGTGATGTGAGTCAATTTCTTCATTTACAAGTACATTGTTTAAGGCTCGATTACTTTGGCGCCATTCCCTCAAGTATTGATTTTTCTCTTGTTTATTCATTTTTATTATTCTGAAATAAACATAAATTTTAGTAGTTTTAACAATAACAAGATAATAATGAAAACTAAATACAATGAAAAATAATAATAAGAAGAAAAATTAATTTTTATTAATAAAAAAACAGGATAAAACTTATTTAGAAAAGGTAATATTCTTATATTTCCTAAACTTTAAAGAGTTGATATTCTTATCCTCTCATCAAACTACATTTGTTGTATGTAAGTTTTTTTACTTGCTAGCTCATTAATCTCATATAGTTGAATGTTTGTATATAATTGTCATAATTAAAATCATACAGTTGAACGTTTGTATTATAATTAAAATCTTAAAGTTAAAAGTCTTATTAAATAGTAATAATTAATAGTCATAACTGTGCTAGAAAATAAGCTAAAAACAATTTTTGGAAAAACAGTAAGAGCATTTGCTGGCCTTTATTAGCTATGGTTATTTAGACTAAAATAAAAAGTAGCTTAAAATAAAACCTGAAAATAAAAATTAGGTATAACAGGTTTTTTAACAACAAAATGTAAACTTTAAACTTTAGCTTGCAAAATAATATCAATTGTATTTTTTTTTCAGTTCATTAGTTTAACATTAAATTATTAAGTTAAATAGATTATGTTAACTAAAACATAACTAAATAAATATACAAATTAATACTAAAAATGTGAATATACAAGAAGATTACAGGTATAGTATATACTATAAATATATAAAAAGAACTGCTTAACAATTGCTTGCATTCTCTATACGTATTGTTTGACATTTATTTACCAATGGAGAGGCCTTTTTAATATTTGCAATATGATCTTTACTTGAGTTTTTGTTGAAGACTCTCTATGCTTTCTATGAATGAATATTTTAAAATACATTTTACTTTACTTACTTTACAATTTGATTTTTTTAAACACTTAATGCATAGCAGATGGTTGGTGAAGACATTTGAAAAATTTACATTCCGGTTTCAAATTAATAATATACTTACGTTGTTTGTCAAAATATAAGCAAAGCAACCAGTTTATTGAAATTCGTTTCCGCAGTTAATTTGATTAAAAATATTATACTATATTGCTCAGAGTGAATAACTATCAGTTTCAAAGGGTTGCCATGGCAGCTTTATTTGCATGAGCATTAGGTTCTAACCGACTTGATATTCGTTTGTAAAATAACTTACTGTAATAAACTTCTTATTAATATTAAAAATCTAAACTTAGCTATAAATTTTGGTTCTGTTAAAGCATTATAAAATAGTTGCACAACCCTGCATAACCCACAAGCCTAAAATGAGATATTAAAAGAAGAAAAATTATAATAATAATTACCCAAATACAAATGTTTCAATCCACCACTGATAATAATATGAAAATAATTTTCTGTGTAATTATCTTAGCATTAATTATCATATTTGTGTTATCAAAATTCAAAAAATTAAAACTTGAACACATTTAAATGGTATCGAGATTAGTATTTATTAGCAGTAAGCAAACCGTAATACGCGTTGTTAGTAAATAAAATTAAAAAAAAAAACCGCGTATAGAAAAGCCTTAAAACTACTTTAAAATAGAAAAGCCTAGAAAATGACGTAATTCGACTAATAATAATAATATTAAATTAGCGTATTCATATTATCAGATGGTTAATCTGAAAAGAACTGTACGTAAACACTGCTATAAAATATTTAATCAGAAATACAATACTGTTAAAAATTTATTCAATAAGCAGGGTAAAATAAATATATTATTATAATAATTATAATAATATATTTATTTTCCTAAAATAAACCTTTTTAATCAAACATTTATTAAATCTTTTATCAGCAATTCAAAGTTTTAAATAATTGTGCGCTGTTTATTTTCAAATATTTTTTGAAAATTCCACGAATGTCTTTTAAAAGACAATGCAAACCTTCAAACTTAGCTAATTATCTTTTAACTAACTTATTTTCTATCTTTTAATACGCCTTATTTAATATATTTAATAAACTTTAAAGAAAAAATTTAATATATTTAATAATCTTTAAAGAAAAAATAAATAATTATTTACGGCAGATTTTTTATAGTTAGCAGAACTACGTACGTTAATATTTCTTTATTTTTTTACGTTGTCCGTATGTTAGCTCAACGTTAGAATGTTAGGTTAATACTTTAATGTTTTTTTAACGTTGTGTCAACGTTAGCTTAACGTAAGAACACTACGTTAAAAAGATTACATTGACTCAACGTTGAATTAACGTAAAGTAACGAAAAACGCAATTTTAACATAAATACAACGTTAGAACAACGTTGTGTGCCTGCTGGGATATTATAAGGAATTGGCAAAGGATATTTGCGTGAGAGTGGCAAAACAATAAGTACAGCTAAAGATTTGATTAGGGAGTGAACATTAGTAGGGAAAAAATTTGTAAAAGACACTGTGTAGAAATTGATGTCGTCACCCAGTGGACACGGACGTCTTTTAAATATCTTGTACACGTTTTAGACGTCTTTTGAACGTCTTTTGAGCGTTTTGGACGTTTTTTAAACGTTCAAAAGACGTCTTTTTTTAGTCCGGTGCCCACTGGGCAATTAGCATAAATGTTTGTTATTCGTAAAATATAAAATATTAAAATAAAAAGCACTTTTATAATCTTCAAGTTCCTTAGATTAAAAAATAATATTGAAGTTTTTGCATTAGTGGAACTATTTTTTGTTAGTTTTTTGAATTTTTTGCATGTATATATATATATATATATATTATATATATATATATATATATATATATGTATATATATATATGTATATATATATATGTATATATATATATACATGTATATATATATATATATATATATATGAAGACCACACGGGTAAAACCACAGATGTCCACTTTTTGAAAATTTCAAGTTTTATATATTTTTATGATATTTTAGTATTAACCTATTTTAATTTAAAAATTCATAACAAAAAAACTATGTTTTAAGGTTCTATGGTCATTTAAAAAAAAGGGCAACTTTGAAACAACCACTGTTGTCCAATGTTTACCGCGTAAAAAACAAGTTATTTTTAACTAAACCAATGATAATAAAAGCGTAAGTCACATGACTAACTTTTCGGATGAAGTAAACAACAGAAAAACATTTAAAAAAACATTTTGATTTTTTAAAATGTTTTTCTGTGAACGTGAATCGAATTTTTTTTATATAAAGAGGGGGAGGGGGCGGTGGCTTTATTATCCCATCACACACTTAGTACGTTGTAGTTGTAAATTACAATGTGTTACCATCTACCTTAAAAAAAAAAAAGTGCTCTAAAAGGTTACAATCTAACGTAATTTACGAGTTGATGAGTTTACAACGGAAAAACAACAGATGTCCAAAATGAGTGTCTTGTTTTCAAAAGAACATTGTGAATAAATAATACTTGTATTTAGCACAAAAACTGCGTTTTTATATTGTATAAGGACTAAAATGTCAGAAAAATATACTTTTAATTAAATAAATTGTTAATAAACAGATATCTAAAGTCACTAAACACTAAATTTCATTTTTCTCGAAATGAGAAAAATGTGACATCTGTGGTTTTACCCGTGTGGTCTTCATATATATATATATATATATATATATATATATATATATATATATATATATAAAATGTATTCTACAAAAAGAGTGCTCAATGTTTTTAAAAGAACAGAGCAATTACAAATTAGTAGAAAATCACTTAGCAAAATTTTTTCTCATTTAACACTGTGTTTCATCAATAAAGACTCATCAGAAATGAATAATCAAATTAATAAAACTTCAATTTATACCAAAAATTAAATTACAGAAAGTCACATGTCTTAACTACTGCAATTTTTCACACACTTGTGTAAAAGTTGCAGTAGTTTTTCACTAATAAGGGGGGAGGGGCAGGGGGAGGGAATATGTGATTTTGTGACGATTCATACAAAATTTGCTACTAAAGTGTTACAATTTTGTAACAAAGATGGGGGTTCAAAAACAGTCAAAAATTGCCTGACGTAATTTATGGACGACCACAAAGGACACAAACCCATTTATTAAAACTTTTTAAAATCAATAAAAACATGCTTTTTATTAACATAATGTAAACGCTGCTAGAGAAATTAAACATAGGAGTATATGAATAATAAACGTACATAACTTATGTATGTTTTATTTTTTATAAAAATAACATTAATCATACAGAAACTTTTAGTTTAAATTTATATACTAACTGTTGAAAGTTTTGGACTTGCGTTCTTTTCAAAATGACACGTTGAGTTAGGGGTTGTCCATAAATTACGTCACGCTATAAGGGGGGAGGGGGTTGGTGGTTTTGTGATGACTCATTCAAAACTCGCTTCTTAAGTGTTACGGTGACGAATGAGGGGGGGGGGGGAGTTCGAAAACGGTCAAAAATTGCGTGACGTAATTTATGGACGACCCCTTATTGTAATTTATGTATAAAAGTCGACTACCAACGTATCAACTAAGTCAACTAATTGACTAACTCGATACGTCCCAACATTTTAACGGTGAAAAGTTAAAACACTGCATTAAAATACATTAGTCTGGTCTGTTTTAAAGTACCAAGGTTATAATGAACTTAATTGTATTTTAAAAGGTTAACTTTCTACTTCAATAAATTAGGAAAACATTAAGGAGTTGCGTTGTATGCTAAAAAAATACTTACTAAGGATAAAAACGTAATGAAAATCTTTTCTTCAACTTCCTAACAATATTCTTAAAATGTTTTTTTAACAACAACAAAAAAAGTTCTGACTTGCGCCGTTGTTTGTAACAAAGCAAAAAAATAATAATAAAAAAAAAAACAAAAAAAAAAAAACAATAAAATAAAAAGCAACAACAAAAAAACTTAATTAAAAACTTAAATATAAAAAAAGCATGTAAACAAAACAACGTTTATAATGTTTTTGTATGTGTATACATTTATTTGTATACACATACAAATTAAATGTACGTTTAATTCATATACGTTAGCATTAATAAAACATACATTTTATTTATGTGGAATAAAATTTTTCATTAATAAATTTTGAAGAGTCCAGGGGAAAAAACGACATAGTCACATTTTAAAAGTTTTGAGAAATTATATATTGATCATTTAGATTATATATTAAAGTATATATAGATCATTTAGTCTTCATAAAAAACTAAGAAACTTAAAAAGTAGAAAAAAAAACATTTCTAGATTAATTTATCTTAAGTTAACATTTTTTATAAACTTTTTGTAATTTTTATTAAAAGTTTTTTTTATTTATCTTTATACAAAGACTTTTATAAAAAATAAATATATACTTTCTCAAAACTTTTTAAATGTGACTATGCCGTTTTTTCCCCTGGACTCTTCATTTATTATATCATTATTATTTATTTATGTGGAATGAAATGCAATTATTTAAAAAAAATTACATTTCATTCCCTTAAAAAAGTTTATAGAAAAAAGTTATGAATAGTTATTACAATTATATTATAACAGTTATATTATTACAATCATATTATTACAATATAGTTATTACAATAATTCACACTAGATTATTAAAATTTACTCTCGAATAATATAATTATCAAAAATTTGTGATTTGTTAAGTAATTGTTTAAACACGACGGAACCTCAAGAAAATAATAAGTTAAATAAAAACGCGCATACGTAATAACCACAACGAACGAGTGTAAATGGATCGTTCTCGAAATGTTTAGAATAGCAAAATATTTTGTGACGTCAACTCTAAAAAGACATAAATTTGAAATTTTGTGATGTTAGCCATAAAGCGCAAGCAACGTAACTAATAAAGCTACTAAAAAAGAAGTAAGAAAGCTACTTAAAAAGGTAAAGATCGTTTTTCACAATTTAAATATTGCTTTGATTTGTTATAATTTTGCAATGTCTTGGATTAAGCATAACTTTTTTTCTCACAATAATTTAGCGCGTTCTGTTGCGTGTTTAATTATAGTGTATTTATAACTTGTTTTTAGTTTGATAAAGTTGCTATTTAACTATGATTTTTTTTTTTTTAAAGTCAAAAAATGTCTTTGTGGCACATTCCTGTTCACAAATATTTTGAAACCGATCCATTCATGGATGACATAATGGAGATAACTTTTCCTCCTTTAAGATATTTTCCATTATTTAATGTTGGAACAAAGGCTGTTTCAAAAAAAAAGACTCCGAAAGAAAACGGTTTTGTTGTAAATCTTGATGTCAAGCATTACAAACCAGAGGAAGTTACTCTTAAAGTAGAAGGTAATTTTGTAAATCTAAAACTAATAAATGACAAGTTCGTAGCTTCTCATACTTTATATTGTAAGTTTTTCGCTATCGATCTCATTAGTTGTCCGTAGTACTTATGAATTTAAGAGCTTCGCTTTTGACGTCTTGTTTGAAATTTTTAAAAAGATAACTAGCTATTTATAGCCGCTATTAAAGAATGCGAAACTAAAGATTGAAGCCTAGTTAATCGTGATTGGTAGCAATAAATTGTTACGGTTATCCCTTAAACGCGGTCTTGTTTATCCGTTTATGGATATTGTATTTTTATTTAAATTCGTAGACTTGCTATGGAATGCGATAAAATTATTTTTAGTTTCTGTTCGTAAATGCTGTTTCCCGTTGTTTAGGTCAAGTTCTTGAAGTCAGTGGGAAGCATCGTAACGAAAATGAAAATGGATTCGAGTCTAGTGAGTTCCACAGAAAGTACACTATTCCCGATGATGTAGATGTGACAGCACTTACGTCAAACATCAGTCAAGACGGTGTTTTGCATATAGAAGCTCCTAAAAAGCTACCTGCAACTTCTGGAGAATCAACAAAAGAGACTTTCAAATGCACTTTAGATGTACAAGGTTTCAAGCCAGAAGAAATTTCGATTCAAGTAAAGGGTAGAGATTTAGTCGTTCATGGTGAAACAAAAACTGAAAACAGCGGTGAACACGGTTCAAGTTTCCACCACAAGCAGTTTACAAAACACGTAGCATTGCCAGATGATGTAGATCCATCCGAATTAAGTTCTCGCTATACGAAAGACTCTAAATTAGCAATCGAAGCTCCGCGAAAGCAACTACAAGCTCCACTCAAACTTGAAATCAAAATGGAAGAATGAAGTGGTGTCAATCGTTTGTAGCCGTGTTTGTAGTTATTTGTAAAAGTTTGTGTTTCTAAGCGTTAATATTTACGCTGAATTTTATACAATTTAAATGCTCTACATCTTAAATGTTTATTTTGTTTGTTTTTAATTTTTGTATTAATAGTTTATTTAAAAAAAAAAGAAAAGAAAAACTTATTTATTAAAGTTCTTGTTTTATTTTTCGAAAAGAAAACGTTCTTAAAGAGTAATAGTTTAGTTCGAGCAAAACACTTGAAACCGTGAAAAATTATTGGGTTAGTGTATACTCTATTTGTGATGATAAACAATAAAGAAAATTGTTAAAGTATTTTTTTTAATATATTACTTTTTTTTTTTATCATGATAATTCCACTCTAATTAAATCCGGCCTTGTCATCGTGTATATTGAACTTGAAGAAACCATATTAAAAGTAGGCGGCAGTGGCGCAGTGGTTAGAGCGCTTGCTTTATAAGCTTGAGTTCCAGGTTTAAAACGAGTTTTAGACATGTTTTGTGTCACGTTAAGGAAGGAGATGTGAATTTCCTGATTAAATGCACTTCCGCGGTGTTCTGTGACAAAGCCGTTAGGACTTCTTGAGGCACCTAAATAACAAATTAAAAAAAAAAAAAGCAAAAAAAAACTAAATGTAAAACTTAGCATTCTAGTAATTGCGGGGATATTGGATACTGCGGAAATATTGTACAAGTATCGCAAATCATACGAACAATTTATATATCCTAAGCTCTTGCTGAAAAAGTGGCAGGAGAACTATACTTCGTTCACATCGGTGTACAGCTTTCATTCCTACGCCTAAATGTGGACTTTTTTCGGCTCAGTTGTTGACTTTTTCTTACTCCACGCTAAATGGGTTTAAAACTTAGAGGCTGTAGGTTGTACTTATACGTTAATAAGTTCCTATAAGTTTGTTCAAAAGTTCAAATAAGACTTACAAAAGACGTCTTCTTTACGTCCAGTGCTCACTTGGTAGATTATCTTCACTAAGTTTTATATATATATATATATATATATATATATATATATATATATATATATATATATATATATATATATATATATATATATATATATATATATATATATATATATTTTATATATATCTTCTTTACGTCCAGTGCTCACTTGGTAGATTATCTTCACTAAGTTTTTTATATATATATATATATATATATATATATATATATATATATATATATATATATATATATATATATATATATATATATATATCTATATATATATATATATATATATATATATATATATATAAAACTTAGTGAAGATAATCTACCAAATGAACACTGGACGTAAAGAAGACGTCTTTTGTAAGTCTTATTTGAACTTTTGAACAAACTTATAGGAACTTATTAACGTATAAGTACAACCTACAGCCTCTAAGTTTTAAACCCATTTAGCGTGGAGTAAGAAAAAGTCAACAACTGAGCCGAAAAAAGTCCACATTTAGGCGTAGGAATGAAAGCTGTACACCGATGTGAACGAAGTATAGTTCTCCTGCCACTTTTTCAGCAAGAGCTTAGGATATATAAATTGTTTGTATGATTTGCGATACTTGTACAATATTTCCGCAGTATCCAATATCCCCGCAATTACTAGAATGCTAAGTTTTACATTTAGTTTTTTTTTGCTTTTTTTTTTTTTAATTTGTTATTTAGGTGCCTCAAGAAGTCCTAACGGCTTTGTCACAGAACACCGCGGAAGTGCATTTAATCAGGAAATTCACATCTCCTTCCTTAACGTGACACAAAACATGTCTAAAACTCGTTTTAAACCTGGAACTCAAGCTTATAAAGCAAGCGCTCTAACCACTGCGCCACTGCCGCCTACTTTTAATATGGTTTCTTCAAGTTCAATATACACGATGACAAGGCCGGATTTAATTAGAGTGGAATTATCATGATAAAAAAAAAAAGTAATATATTAAAAAAAATACTTTAACAATTTTCTTTATTGTTTATCATCACAAATAGAGTATACACTAACCCAATAATTTTTCACGGTTTCAAGTGTTTTGCTCGAACTAAACTATTACTCTTTAAGAACGTTTTCTTTTCGAAAAATAAAACAAGAACTTTAATAAATAAGTTTTTCTTTTCTTTTTTTTTTAAATAAACTATTAATACAAAAATTAAAAACAAACAAAATAAACATTTAAGATGTAGAGCATTTAAATTGTATAAAATTCAGCGTAAATATTAACGCTTAGAAACACAAACTTTTACAAATAACTACAAACACGGCTACAAACGATTGACACCACTTCATTCTTCCATTTTGATTTCAAGTTTGAGTGGAGCTTGTAGTTGCTTTCGCGGAGCTTCGATTGCTAATTTAGAGTCTTTCGTATAGCGAGAACTTAATTCGGATGGATCTACATCATCTGGCAATGCTACGTGTTTTGTAAACTGCTTGTGGTGGAAACTTGAACCGTGTTCACCGCTGTTTTCAGTTTTTGTTTCACCATGAACGACTAAATCTCTACCCTTTACTTGAATCGAAATTTCTTCTGGCTTGAAACCTTGTACATCTAAAGTGCATTTGAAAGTCTCTTTTGTTGATTCTCCAGAAGTTGCAGGTAGCTTTTTAGGAGCTTCTATATGCAAAACACCGTCTTGACTGATGTTTGACGTAAGTGCTGTCACATCTACATCATCGGGAATAGTGTACTTTCTGTGGAACTCACTAGACTCGAATCCATTTTCATTTTCGTTACGATGCTTCCCACTGACTTCAAGAACTTGACCTAAACAACGGGAAACAGCATTTACGAACAGAAACTAAAAATAATTTTATCGCATTCCATAGCAAGTCTACGAATTTAAATAAAAATACAATATCCATAAACGGATAAACAAGACCGCGTTTAAGGGATAACCGTAACAATTTATTGCTACCAATCACGATTAACTAGGCTTCAATCTTTAGTTTCGCATTCTTTAATAGCGGCTATAAATAGCTAGTTATCTTTTTAAAAATTTCAAACAAGACGTCAAAAGCGAAGCTCTTAAATTCATAAGTACTACGGACAACTAATGAGATCGATAGCGAAAAACTTACAATATAAAGTATGAGAAGCTACGAACTTGTCATTTATTAGTTTTAGATTTACAAAATTACCTTCTACTTTAAGAGTAACTTCCTCTGGTTTGTAATGCTTGACATCAAGATTTACAACAAAACCGTTTTCTTTCGGAGTCTTTTTTTTTGAAACAGCCTTTGTTCCAACATTAAATAATGGAAAATATCTTAAAGGAGGAAAAGTTATCTCCATTATGTCATCCATGAATGGATCGGTTTCAAAATATTTGTGAACAGGAATGTGCCACAAAGACATTTTTTGACTTTAAAAAAAAAAAAATCATAGTTAAATAGCAACTTTATCAAACTAAAAACAAGTTATAAATACACTATAATTAAACACGCAACAGAACGCGCTAAATTATTGTGAGAAAAAAAGTTATGCTTAATCCAAGACATTGCAAAATTATAACAAATCAAAGCAATATTTAAATTGTGAAAAACGATCTTTACCTTTTTAAGTAGCTTTCTTACTTCTTTTTTAGTAGCTTTATTAGTTACGTTGCTTGCGCTTTATGGCTAACATCACAAAATTTCAAATTTATGTCTTTTTAGAGTTGACGTCACAAAATATTTTGCTATTCTAAACATTTCGAGAACGATCCATTTACACTCGTTCGTTGTGGTTATTACGTATGCGCGTTTTTATTTAACTTATTATTTTCTTGAGGTTCCGTCGTGTTTAAACAATTACTTAACAAATCACAAATTTTTGATAATTATATTATTCGAGAGTAAATTTTAATAATCTAGTGTGAATTATTGTAATAACTATATTGTAATAATATGATTGTAATAATATAACTGTTATAATATAATTGTAATAACTATTCATAACTTTTTTCTATAAACTTTTTTAAGGGAATGAAATGTAATTTTTTTTAAATAATTGCATTTCATTCCACATAAATAAATAATAATGATATAATAAATGAAGAGTCCAGGGGAAAAAACGGCATAGTCACATTTAAAAAGTTTTGAGAAAGTATATATTTATTTTTTATAAAAGTCTTTGTATAAAGATAAATAAAAAAAACTTTTAATAAAAATTACAAAAAGTTTATAAAAAATGTTAACTTAAGATAAATTAATCTAGAAATGTTTTTTTTTCTACTTTTTAAGTTTCTTAGTTTTTTATGAAGACTAAATGATCTATATATACTTTAATATATAATCTAAATGATCAATATATAATTTCTCAAAACTTTTAAAATGTGACTATGTCGTTTTTTCCCCTGGACTCTTCAAAATTTATTAATGAAAAATTTTATTCCACATAAATAAAATGTATGTTTTATTAATGCTAACGTATATGAATTAAACGTACATTTAATTTGTATGTGTATACAAATAAATGTATACACATACAAAAACATTATAAACGTTGTTTTGTTTACATGCTTTTTTTATATTTAAGTTTTTAATTAAGTTTTTTTGTTGTTGCTTTTTATTTTATTGTTTTTTTTTTTTTGTTTTTTTTTTTATTATTATTTTTTTGCTTTGTTACAAACAACGGCGCAAGTCAGAACTTTTTTTGTTGTTGTTAAAAAAACATTTTAAGAATATTGTTATATATATATATATATATATATATATATATATATATATATATATATATATATATATATATATATATATATATATATATATATATATATATATATGTTTGCCGTTTAAATTGTTTAATTGTTACAATAATGAATCGTATAAATTGAATTTACTTGGCAAGAGCAAAAAGAAGACAACAGTAGTCCTATCACTAAGCCCCGTAGTTAAAACCGTGTTTTACATTATATTATATAAAATTTTAATACATATACATACATGTTTTACACCTATACACACACACATATACATATACACACACAAATATACACACACACATGCATATATACATACCTATATACATACACACACACACACACACACACACACACACACACACACACACACATATATACACAACCACACACACACAACTACATATATTTATACTTTTTTTAAAAAAAAAACATTAAATTGTTATTTAAATAGACAATAACAAAAAGAGAGAAACAAATACCAAAATACAAATTCAAAAACCAAGTTTTAAAATAAAAAATAAAAAAATAAAAAAAAGAGAGAGAAAAGCAAAATATAAAAACCTCGAGACGACCAAAAGAAAATGTCGTATTGGGTAAATAGTAAATTTTTTATTTTTTTAAATTTAGTTTTAAAACATTTAAACTTAAAACTATTTATAGTTAAATATAGTTAAATACAACTATAGATTGATATTTATAGTTAAATACAACTATAGATTGAAGAACTGAAAAAGCAAACCAGTCAGTTAATAATTAATATAATATATAACATTATTTTTGATATTTAGAAATAACTTATTTCATTGTCAATATTAAGAAGTTTTTGTTTAAGTTTTAGTTTTAGGTTTATCTCGCGTAACTCGGTTAAAATAATTAAATAAAAAAATTGACAAATAGTTTTTAGAAAAATTGACAAATTAGTCTAAGCGTAAAAAGTTAATGCCAAAAAAACCGCAAGAAAAAAAAAAATTCTGGATCAATCAAATCACTTTGTTATCAAACAAATTCTTCATCAGAGAAACGCACATATGGTTCTAGGTACAAGTAATTTATATGGTTCTAGATAAAATTCCTGGTGGCCTCTTGAAAGATGTCATTTATTAAGAAACCCGGATTTTAGTTTCGAGTAATAAAAGTTTACTTGTTTAGATTCAATAAAATAATTTAAGTTTAAGTAAGAATATCTTTTTTATTTGGAGGTTAAAGTAATAATAAGTATAAAATATTTATTTAAAAGGATCAATGGACGTCCCCATTAATATTTTATTAAACTTTAAGAAACGATTTTAAATTTAAAAATTTTTTTATTAAAAAAGGAAGATATTAATTTCTTTAACTCATAACATTTTTTGGACGTTCCCAAAATCCTTAGTAAAATCTTAGTCAAAATCTTTGTTTTTATAATCACGTGAATTATGTTTTTTTAATTTAGTTTAGTTTTCAATGTTTAAGTTTTAAGTAACTGATTTTATTTATAAAAAAACACAGACGTACCGCAACATTTACACCCTGAAATATATGAGGTTTATTATGATGTTTAAAATGTTGCTTAATGTGGTTAGCGATCTTTAGTATGCTCCAAAAGGAGGTCTTGCAAATTTTAAAAATTGCAGACTCCTGAAAATTTTGCAACATAAAAAATGACGTAAAGGTCGTTTCTATTTCAGCTGAAAAAAATTTAGAAAAGCGTGTTTTTAAAGAATAAAATTCTTATATTTACTTGCTAAATGACTTTTTATTTTTAACCAGTTTCTAAGGGTGGAATGCAAGAAGAAAACTTGAAATTTGAAGCCATACTTTAAGTCTAAAATTTGTCTTAAGCAAATGCAAAGTCTTTCAAGTCAAGTTCAAGTTCGCTTTTTGCCAAGGAGTGAATTTAAACTCAAAGTCTAAGTTGAAAACTAGAGTCGATATCATAAGATCTTACTTCAAATATGAACCTCTGAGGCACATTTGGTCATTTGTTATATAATAATATTGATATATATATATATATATATATATATATATATATATATATATATATATATATATATATATATATATATATATATATATATATATATATATATATATATATATATATATATATATATATATTACATACATCTTTATTTGGTTTAAATTAAAATATATAATTGTTTGAAGCTTGCTTCGTGTCCGGAGGTTAGCTATCTCAAAGACCATAAAATGCTGCATCCGCCTTTGATCTCTATATAGGTTTGACCCTATCAATTTATTGCTGACTTGTTAACCGTTGTAACAAAAATAGATTCTGTCGTACATTAGATGAAACCTAACTTGTATTAACCATTTTCTTCTACTGATTTTGTTTTCTATCTCTATAAATATTATATTCGTCCTTGTATTGAAAACTGTTGTCATATTTTTTAATTAATTTTATGTTAACTCCAAACGTAATTAGTGTTTGCTTGCAGCCTTGTAAGAGTAAAATTTTTTTTTTTAATAAAAATTTTTAACAAGAAAATTAAATAATAAAAACTTCGTATTCGACATATATGCTTTGCTGATAACCGCATAGCATATATGCCATTTGGATGTTAACCAGCTGTTACGTCGTAGTTAGAAACTTGGACTAAATAGAAGGCAGCACTTGCATGTTCATTTTAATCCAGTGTTTGTTTATAAATTACCAAGTTTTAACAAAAATACAAAAAATAAGTTTATTATTTTTGTAACACTTTTTAATTTATTTTTGAAATATTATTTAAAGATATAATATTTTTCTTCATTTAAAAGGTTTTTCCTTTTCAAATACTCTGCCGGTATTGTTTTCAAAGTTTTTTTTCCTATTGCGTCTTCAAATTAACGCCTTTTAAGTTTATCAAGTTTGACTTTCTCAAGCCGCGATCTTGAAACTTTCAAGTTTCGTTCACGTATTTGCTCAAGTTTTTTTTGAAGTCTAACTTGTCATACTTCAAAGTTCAAGTCGAACTTCACTCAAGTTAGCTTCAAACATTCCACCCTAAATTTGTTGGATTTCAACATTAATGTTTCTCAAAATGCTTTCAAACAATATTGAAATAAATGAGGATAATTTATTTGACTCGGTTAATTTTAAAGGCAGTGAGAACCGAATGAATCTTTAATCAATCCAGAAGATTTTATAGCTAAGATTTTATATATATTATAAACTTAAATGATCTCTCAAATACAATTTGATTTTGTGTTTCTTAACATTTTGAATAATTAGAAAATTAATAATATAGTTTATATTATAAATATATATTATAATTAGTTATATTAATTATAATATAGTTATTAATTTCACTTAATATTTGTAGTAAATACTATATTATTATAATATTTATAACTTTTATAATTTAAATAATATATATATAAAATACTAACTAATAAAATACTAAGACTAATCCTATTAAAGATTCTTTTTCTAAGATTCTTATCATTGTAATTTTCCCTATAGACCACAAATTTCACAAACTTTTTAATCGAAAAAACTTAAAGGTTAGTTATAGCTGCCTTCCAAACATCAAGAGTATTATTACTTCTCATTATAAAAAGATATCATTTAATTCTCAAGAAAATGCCAATCAATTATGCAATTGTCAACAAATCACCTTATGCCCTCTCAATGGAAAATGCCTACTAAAAATCTTATTTATATTTGCAATTCAAAAACTTACCAAGAAGAAGAAGGATATTATTACATTGAGCTTACTGAGAAAACTTTCAAAGAAAGGTAGTATAAGCATAAAAACTCCTTTGTTTATGAAAGTAAGGCCAACTTTACTGAGCTTTCGAAATTTGTGTGGCCAACTTCACTGAGCTTTCGAAATTTGTGTGGCCAACTTCACTGAGCTTTCGAAATTTGTGTGGCCAACTTCACTGAGCTTTCGAAATTTGTGTGGCCAACTTCACTGAGCTTTCGAAATTTGTGTGGCCAACTTCACTGAGCTTTCGAAATTTGTGTGGCCAACTTCACTGAGCTTTCGAAATTTGTGTGGCCATTTTCACTGAGCTTTCGAAATTTGTGTGGGAATTCTATTCTTGATCAAGCGGAACCATTCAAACCTGGTGGTAATTTTTGCAATTTATGTTTGACAGAAAAGTGCCACATTATTACGTCACCATTAAATTTGCTTAACAAACGAACCGAGCTTGCGTCAAAATGCCGCCATGAAAATAAATTTCTAATAAAGAACTTTAATATCATCAAAGCGGACACTCCATAGCATTTTTTGTATATATTTTTTTTGCATATAATTTTTTGTCGTTACTTTTTTGTTGTTACATCTGATGATCGCTATTGCGTGAAACTTTTAGTTATGTAATTGAAATATATCTTAATAATTATTTAGTTTTCACTATATACAAGGCCGGCGCAATAGGGGGGTGTGGGGTTGTCACACTCCTTCCCCCCCCCTCCCCTATCAATGATTTTTAGTCGGCAAATTAGACCTTTAGTCGGCAAATTGGACCCTTTTAGACTAGTTAGTCGGCAAATGTTGACCCTTTCATTATAGGTTAGTCGGCAAATGTCGTCATAGCAGTCGGCAAATTTAGGAAAACGAGGACCTTTATTTTTATTATTTAGTCGGCAAAACGTAATGGCACCCCCCCCCCCCACGTGACACCAACTCGCGCCGGCCCTGACTATATATATATATATATATATATATATATATATATATATATATATATATATATATATATATATATATATATATATATATATATATATATGTATATATATATATATATATATATATATATATATATATATATATATATATATATATATATATATATATATGTATATATAAATATATATATATATATATATATATATGTATATATATATATATATATATATATATATATATATATATATATATATATATATATATATATATATATATTATATATATATATATAAATTTGCCGACTACCAAATTGGTATTTATTCATTTTTTCCAAATTTGCCATCTCCAAATTTGGAAAAAATGAATAAATACCAATTTCTTTTTTATTGTTAATTTTTCTTTTTATTACTTTTGAATTTTTTTTTTTTTTAAATGTCAAATCATGTGTATCCGATTGTTCTGTTTGCAAAATATTAACAGTTTTTAATGTTATTATGTTATACTTCCAACAACCAATAAAATTGCATATAAATCACATTAAGTAATCAGTTTGTGTTTATTTCCTCCAATTTAATTTTAAAATGGCGGATGAAAATAGTGTATATTCCACGAGTTGAGTCATATTATTGTCGAAGCACTTCCTGCAAGCAATACTTTGATGGGTCATTAAATTTGAAGAAACTTTATAATTTGTATTTAACATATTGCACTCAATATCAAATTTCACCAGCAAAGGCATGTATGTACCGCAACGTTTTTAATACAGAATTTAATATTGAATTTCAAAAGCCAAAAAAGGATCTGTGTGATACATGCTACAAATTTCAAATTATTGAAGATGCAAATGAAGAGCAAATCCGAAAGTATAACAAGCATATTGCATCAAAGAATGAAACAAAAATCTAGAGAGATATGGATCGAAAGTTGAACTCCCCTTCCACAACCATAGTTTTTATTGATCTACAAAATGTCTTGAGCTTGCCGAAAAGTAATGTGGGAAACCTCTTTTATAAAAGAAAGCTCAGCTGTTATAACTTAACAGGTCACTCTTCACTGAACAAAAAAGCATATTGTATATTATGGCATGAAGGTATGTTAGGTCGTTCTCGTAATGACATTGCCAGTGCTGTGATATGTATGCTAAATAAAGTTTACAAGGATCTTCCTAATATTAACAAATTTATACTTTGGTTTGATTCTTGCGTTCCACAGAATAGAAACAGTCATACAGGCTTGGTCGGGAGGCGGGTGCGATATCACTCGATAACTGACCACGGAAATAATATTTAGTTGCGAAAAACCAGCCAGATTTTTTAGTCGTTTTGAGAACATTTAAATTTATGTATGTTTCATTAATTAAGTTCGTAAATATTTTGTTTTACGGACATACATGGAAACACACATAAACTTGAATGTTCTCAAACATCTTTGTGCGGAAAAATAAGAAAAGAATATTTACCAACACAAAAAACCCGCCAAATCTATGAACAACTAATTCTATTGGTTCAAAAAATACTAAGCGAAATTTCTAGAGTATTCTGTTGAAATATTTTAAAAAATTGTATAATTTGAACTTTGTTATGTTTTCGTTGTGATTTCTAGCATAAATTGTTTTAAAAATATCAAACGAACTATTATTTCAATTCTCGGAGCCACATCTACAAAGCTATAAATGTTTTAAACTAACATTATTTGTTTAAAAAAAATAAATGTTTTAAAGGCGCTACTCGACTTTCTCTCCCCCCCCCCCCCTTGTTTTTATGATTGATTTTTATAGAGTGCATTATACTGATTCTAAATCATATAAAAACAAAAGTCTAAAAACTTGAGGAAAGTAGTCTAATTTGATGTTAAACTATAAAAATCCACATTAAAAACCGGTAATATTCCACCATCTTTTTAAAAGCAATTAATACTGTTTTCAAAATTTAGATAATTAGTTTTTTAACTAACGACCCGGTTTTTATTGTTGTTTTTATATTTTATGATGTACATTAGACACCAGCAATTTCTGGAAATTTATCACTTCAAGCTGGAGTAACCTTATAAAAAAATAGGAATTTTGGCGAAAAAAGTAAGTTTTAAAGTTGAGTAGAAGCTATCTTATTTTAAAAATAAGCATTAAAATTCCAACTTAAAAGATTTCTTATAAATCGCCATTTTTATTGGATATATCGGGGTGTTCACTCTGCTAGATAAACTGAAAGAACTAGAAAGAACTGTTTTGAAAGGCATACTAAAAAAACTAAAAAATATATTTTTTGTGCATAATTGATTCAATGATTATAAAAAATACATTTTTCAGTTATTCAACTGTGTTTTTTAAAAATAGTTTTATACATTTTTTTAAGTTTGTTTTGAGTTGACACCCTGTTTATTATGACTCCGGCCTGAAAGAAATGTAAACAAACCAAAAATTAGAGTATCAAATTGTAGATTGAACCTTGCGAAAGCGTTTTACTGTTGTTTTTAAGGAGTTATAAAATCTTTAATATATATTAACTATATTATCAAGCTTAATTTATTAAAATAATAAAAAAAATGCCTCTTGTAAAAAGAACTAGACGGTGTAATTTATATAGCAGTGAAAATGACTTCTGATGCTAGCGGAAAATTTATTAACCTCAAGAAAAGAAATGCTTATATTCTAGCTAAATGCCAAAGTCAAAAGAAACGAAAATATTTTAGAACAAAGAAATAATATACATTCTAATTTGTTATCAATTCTTTAAATTAATCTATTTGGTAGTATGTTTGTTTATTATTATTACTAGTTTGGTTCAGCAGTAAAAGTATCATATATTTCGTAGTAGTCAAATGGGGCATAATAAAATCTTTTTTTTTTGGGGTGAGTGGGGGGGCGGGGGAGAGTCACCACCCGTAAAAATAGTTTACTTCTTATGCTTCTGTATATTAGAGTAAATCCTAATAAAAAGTGCTGCAACAACATAACATTGTTGTTTATGTTTAAATCCGTTTTTCAGTTAATGGCTAATGATTATTGAAAACCGCTTATTGTTTTAGTTATTTTTCCAATACCCTAAAAACAACCTTAAAAATTTAAGTTATACAACTTGTCCTTATAAAGAATACATTTATAAAAGTTTTTGTGCGTTAACGTTTCAAATATTTATTGTGTGACCTTTTTAAGTTTTTACTTTTTAATGATAATATATGATAAATATAAGACCAAATAAGATAGAATCGGAAATACATTTATATTTTTCCCATAATGTTTTTATGGTCTAAAGAAGATACTCCAGCTTGAAGTAATTGCAATTTCGAAAAAAAGTTAAAAATTACTGGTGTCTAATGTACATACATCGACTGACAAATAGGAACTGGTGTAAATAAATGTCCATATATCTACTGACAAATAGAAATTGGCGCAATTAAATGTACATGATTTGGGTCAGGGTTTGGTTGAGAAAATCAATAAAAAATGCGTTTTAAATTGAAGCGTTGATAGAAACCAGGGTTTTTTAAAGTTGTTATTGAAAAAGAATTTTATCATAACCGAGTATGACAAAGATGGTGGAATATTAGTGTTTTTAATGTGGATTTTTATACTGTAACATCAAATTAGAGTACTTTCCTCAAGTTTTCAGACTTATGTTTTTATATGATTTAGAATCAGTATAATGTACTCTATAAAAATCAATCATAAAAACAGGGGGGGGGGGGAGAAAGTCGAGTAGTGAACTATTTTTGAGGTAGCGTCAGACAAGCGTATTGTTGTGGTGTTTCTTTTTAGAAAAGTATATCAACAGATTATTTTTGAAAAGAAGAGGGCGGACCTGTAAACGGCGCACCCCAAACTCGGTGAAGTTTGTAAACAAACTCAGTGAAGTTCGAAACGATAGCTTTGCCTTTTTTAATTGGCCAATATTAACGAATAAAAATTTTGCATTAAAGTTTTCTATTCGCGCTTCCTTAGCCCTTTCTTTACCGCCTTCAAAATAAGTAAGATGACACCTTTAGCTGAGTTTATTGAAAGTATCCAAGAAAAAAAATTGGTTGAATTTGTGCAACAAAAAAGACAAATGCCACTTTAAAATCTTTGTCTATGTAATCAAATAATGGTTGTGCTAAAGTATGAACGTTGTCAAGTATGATTTACTTAACATTTTTATTATTATTTACACAGAACAAATTATGCCTTGTATCTTTAAACTATTGTATAAAATAAATTTGAATGGTATATACATAGACGAAGTCAATTCGAGCTAGATTTTTTGAAAGCTCTACATCTTTAAGTGTAAGTCTGATACTTCAATTAATGTTTTTATGGGTTCTGAAGATTCCTGTAACCACTGCATCTGAGGTAGTAGGTGTAAACGAAAAATTATTAGGTAGTAGGTGTAAACGAATAAACTTTGTTGATCCTGACACTAGAGCGACAACAAATCATGTTGAGTCGTTTTGGTATCGGATGAAATGAAAGTTAAAGTATGTTTTTGAATCACAGGATGATTTAAAGTAGTCTAGGCTAGACGAAGCTGTATACAGAGAGTATTATGAGTTTTATAATAAAAATGTTTGGAAAAATTTCTTTTTATTCATAAAACATATCAATGATAGATATCCTATGTAATGTAAATGATAGATATCCTATGTAATGTAATATTTACATTGAAAATGTTTCATAATATTTGTATTAAACTTGTTTTTTTTTATGCTCAACACAAAATTTAAATTGCAAAAACTATAAAAAGATAAACCACAAAAAGATATGCAAAAAAGATAAGCTACAAGAAGATACCTTTAGAAGATTGATTAAAAGAAGATAAGCCACAAAAAGATATGTTAAGACGAGAAGATACCTTTAGAAGATCTATTTAATCTAATATTTAATCTATAATATTTAAGGTAGATTTGTTGATAATTTGTAAAATTTTAAATTTCTATTAAAATGCATTTACGCAAACTTTTTGTTTTATTATTTTCAACGCTACCATTATGGCGCGCAAAACGTAATATTTTAGCGCCCATTCTGTAAAATTCTAGTATGCGAACACATAGAATTATCGTTTTTGAACCAATAACAAATTAATGCTGCATTGATGACCAGGTTATCAACATGACTTCAGCTTGTCTTAATGCAGTAAATGATGTATTGATTTGACAATGTAAAAGGTACTTCTCCCTTTCCATTACAGAGACACTCAAGCAGGAAACAGCTAGTGCAAGGTTTCACAATATAGATAGTGAAGAGTTATGGTATGTTTAGTGAATCTAAAGGAAGATCCCCTAATGCAACAATTTTATATAATTCTTGCAAAATAATATGAAAAAAGAATAGGACTATTTATTATCTTGAATGTTTAGATTACTAACTAAGTAGAGAAATCGTAATTAATGGTCCATTTTCACAGCACGTAAAGAAAGAAAGAGAAATTGCCTACAACATGCTTAAATTTGATCTGTATTATATAAGAGACAGACATGCAAGCATCAAATGTAAAAAAAGATTGCATGACAGAATTTTTTCTTACTGGTAAAAAGATGAATCTAATTCTGAAGCTGGTGATTATTTCATGAAAAAATTCCAGCTGGCCCCAGATGTCAGGAGAATTTATTTTTTCTTAATGTTAATGTGTATTATTTGTTTTTAATGTTAATATGTATTGTTTTCATAATTGTAAGGTCCAAAATAGATACTGCAAATGTTAGAACTTGAAAAGCCTTAATATTTGAAAAGTATCGCAAGTGTTGTGACTTGCAGATAGGTAACCAGCAAGTGTTGTGACTTGTAAAATTGGTACCGCAAGTGTTGTGACATAAATTATTGATAGCCGGCTCTGGCTTACCTTCTTGTGATGTCTATCGTCAAAAATGAATAATAGTTTGTTTCATTCGTGGAATTTCAAATTGTTTACTAAAAGCCAAGATACTAATTAATTACAATCGGTATTTTGTTTACACTACATTACATAATTTTAAGTATTGTATTTTTAAAACATTTTACATGTATTTTTAGGTTAGATGTTAAAGAATCTAACAGCCTTTCGCCTAAGAATTTAAATACTCTTACACATCTTGTATTAAAAATTAAAGTGTTAAATTTTTTCTTTATTCTTATTTCTTTTAATTTTAATAATATTTTTCAATTTAAAGTTATAAAAAAATTTTAGATTGGAGGGGCACTTTCTCTTTCCTTTGTGAAACTGGATAAACATTTGCTTTTTGTAAAGTGTTTTTTTTGCAAATGTCTGTTTATACTAATTTTTAACGTTGAAAATGTAAACAAATTTTTCTTTTTTTAAATGACAAAAATTGACCAAAAAAAAAATTTGAAGGGGGGCGGGGAGGGTACAGTGGGTGCACGCCCCTCCCCTCAAGTAAAAGTATAGCCTACTAACTAGTTGTATAGTTGTAATGTAGTAAAATATTTTTTTTTTAAGTTGGGGAAGGAGATTGGGGGAGGGGCGGTGCCGCGCGGGCGTACTTCCCTCACCTTGACTCGAGTTATACACCACTAACCACTAGTTGTAAAGTACTGAAATTTAGGTTTTGTTTTTTCTTCTAGATTAATTATTTAATTGGAGATAAAAATATTATTTTTAAAAAAGGAATTATTTTTGTTAATAGCACGTGTAAAACCATTACATCCACTCCAAACTCAAAGTTACACATCTCATACATGGTGGTGATCTAGGAGCAAAATATTGGAACTTCTTTTTAATAAAAAAGACAATTTTCAGTATTAAAATACTTTTTTATGATAGAATATTCAATTTATTGGTGGTAAAAGTCATAGCTGAGGGCCCCCTCTAGCCGCCCACTCACGCCCTATGGCTAGATACTACTATAAAATTTTAGCCCACTCACATCTATCTTTTGACCACAGTTTCTTTAACAATTTCATATATTTAAAAACTGTCACTAAAAACCTCATAACTTTTTTTTGAATTGTTCGGTTTTGATAATTTTTTCACCATTAAAATACTGGCTTAATGCTCTTTTCAACGATATATAACAATATAATATTTTGTAAATAAGTGTTTTAGGGTCTATATTTGCTTTTAAATCCCTAAATTAAAATTAATTTCTTGTAATCCATAAACTCCTCGCAAAACGTTCAAGTTGTATTTACTAAAAAATGGAGATAGCACAAAATAATATTAATGCGAAATTAAAATTTAAAAGTTATTTTTTTAAAAAATTCGAAATTAAAATTTAAAAGTTAAGGGCCCACCCTGTTTGATATAAATATTTTTCACAACAAATAGTTATAATGAGTATATAGTCAAGTATTGAAAAACGCTTGCATTGTTAAAAAATGTATTGCCATTTCTGCTGGATTGCAGTGTAAAACTTCAACTAGTTTTATCTCAGTTTAAACAAATGGAGAGTTAGAAAAAAATAATTCTAACCTGACGATTTGTAAACAAATTTTTATTAAAACTTTCTAAAAGTATAAGTAAGGTTAGACTACAAACAAATGTTACTGAAAATCACAAGTTAAAAACACACTAAAATTTTAACAATTGAACCTAGTAAATTGTCCAGATTAGCTTAAATAGATAATTTTTTCTGTATAAACTAAAACATAGTATGTGTCCCGTGGCACGGGACATTAGACCGTACAACAATTTCATGATGTCCCGTCACGCGGAACATTGGACCACAAAGGGATAATGGTAATATAAAATGATGTTAAATGATCGCCCACTATCTGGTTTTTCTATGTTTGTAGGATCAAAATTTATTTTTATGCGTCCGATTACCAAAAGTAATTTTCTTATGGCTTAAATTTCTACAATAAGTTGTAGTTTATCAGTTTTTTGACAGAAAAGATAAATCTCTTCCGATCATTTAAGGTGCGGGTCTCGAGTAACAGACATTCCGTTTACGAAGTCAACGCCTTATCCAAATAAACTAAACGCGCGTACAAGTAGATACGAATAATACACTTATTTTAAAATTTATTACTCTACTTTCCATATAAAAATAAACTTAATTAAAATTAACTAAATTAATTGACTTATTGCAAAACTAATTAATGAATATTGTATTGTATATATACCAAGCAAGAGCATGTATGCAAAATTTGAAGAAAAGCCAGGGGCAGATCCAGCTTTTATTTTAACTTGAGTTAACTAACCTCCATGCATGGAAGATACTCCAAATATTTATATGTTTATACTTATGTCAAAGAAAGATGCTTAGCAAAAAATTGCGATGATTGAAGCCTGGGAACAAAAAAACCCCAGTATTTTGGCCACAGCTATCTCAAACGTGAGAGCAACAAGTTGACAGAATATTTTTTTTACTATTCTCAACCAAAGTTATATTTATCAATAAATTTTAAATTTCATAGTAATCTCTCAGCGTTCAAAAATTATGACCATATAAAATTTAGATCCCCCTCAATTTGAGGGGGTTACAAATTTTATATTGTCATAACTTTTAAATGTTAAAAGATTATTGAATGAATTTTGAAATCTATCAATGAATACAACCTTAGTTAAGAACTGTAAAAAAAATATTTTGTCAACTTGTTGCTCTCACGTTTAAGGTAATTGTGCCCAAAGTTTTAAAGCTTTTTTGTTCCCAGGCTCGAATCATTGCAATTTTTTGTAAAACATCCTTATTTGGTATAACTATAAACTTATAAATGTTTGGTGTTTGCTCCATGTCAGGAAGATAGTTATCGCAAGCACCAAAAGTTGCTAGATCGGCCCCTGAAACTTATTATCAGGAAGTGACTCCAAAAATGATTGCAAGATTTAATGCTAACAAACAAACAGACAGACGAGGAATTAATAAAAGCATTGGGAAAAATGAAAATCGTCTCTACCATACAAAAATACTTTTTACTAAAACTCAATACACTAAATATTTTTAAATAAAATCTTTATCGTGCTCTTATATTTATGTTTAAACTTGATAAAAAAAACTAATCATATATACACCAAAAGTTTTCAAATAATAACTGTAGTCAATCAAAAACCATTTAGCCACCAAATACTCAATAACAAAGCGAGGACCTAAATTATGACCTAAATATTTTAAACAACGATTTTAAAACACTCTCTTCGCTTAATCGGTTTAAATCAAAACTTTACTTTTTAATAATTTATTTATTTGTTCAATTGCATAAATAATATAAGGTTATGGATCATATACAAAAAACTTCTAAAATACGATGTAGCTAAAACTTTTTAAAAGTCTGTATTTTTTTCCCTCTATATTTGTAAAGAATTAAAAGTTGTTTCCATTCAAGAATTTTCAAACAAAAGTTTTGATTGCGGCTCAGTAAAATGTTTTGTATTGAAAAATTTAGCTTTGAAGTATGCTTTGCAATAAAAACGCTGCTGCGACCAAAAAGAAACAATATAACTATAGTGCCAATAACTGAGAAATAATCGCGTAACAATTTTTGCTGTTCTGAATAAGAGTTTAGAGACTTCGTTACCATTCTTTTTTTACGTAGTTAATCAATCTTTTATATGTTATCTGGAGTTAGAGATTGTTTAGAAATTATTTAAAATAAAACATAGAGATAACTTTTTTAATTAAAATATTTTATTATGCGTGTTGCAATGATGGCTCCATCATCTGTGTTTTACCATTTCAAAAAAAATTAGTTTAATAATTATAGGCAAGTCATGAAACCACAATGTTATTGTTTTGGCTCCTTATTTTTATTTTTAAAATCAAATCTTCAAAAGTGCAAAACATTAATAGTAAGTTTTTTTATTAGAATAATGCACTACTATATTTTATAAATATCAATTATTTAAATAAATTTCAATTTTCTAAAATTTAACAAAATTTTATATTGATTAAAAAAGCAGTTGTGTAAAGTTATTTTGTACTCCTTGTATGTTCTACCTATTTGTCAGTTAAAGTACACTCCTTGCATGTTCTACCAGTTTGGTAAAACATGAGGATTTTTCCTGAGGGGGATTTTTTCCTTTTACCGTTTCGGCCGAAATCTTATAAATTTTTTAAATTACTTGTGTAACTTGTGGGTTTCCCCAAGGTTCAATTTTAGAACCCCTGCTATTCCTAATAAACATCATTGAACTTCATTTTGTATCGAATCTATTGAATTTCATTTACTCCGATCCTTTTTATTCTCATAAAATGTCAAAATTTGATGAAGTTATTGAAAATTTGTCAAATCTTCGAAATTGTTTTCCAAAAAATAAAAACAAAAAAACAAAAAAACAAAAAAAAAGGTGCTTAGTAATAGCACTTTGCTATCTTCTTTTTGCTTTGGCTCTTTTTTATATGTTTATATATTTATATTTTTTATATATATTTATTGTATTTATTATTAGATGGCGAAATGTATGTTAAAAAAAAACACAACAAAAAACAAAATCAAAAACAGCTGTTATCATTTTACATTGTATATTTTAATTAGGAAGAAGCTGTAATGAAATACGACACCAATTTGCGATAAAAGAAATTGGCTTCGAAGATCTTCTTCAAAAAATTAAAACGTGCAGTGAAGGTAATTTAGCACTAAAATACAATATTAAAATCACTTACGATTGTTTGAAACGATGGGTTTATAGAGAAATTTATAGAGAGAAAGAGCTAAAAATACATCCTTTTTAAAAACTTTAATTTAGTAATATAATTAGTGTAAACTTGCTAAAATTTAAAGTTAAGAATTACAGTTAAACTTGTAATAAGTATAGACGTTTAAATGTCTTTACTTAAAATGATACTTGTAATAACTATAGGTATTTATAGGTCATTTTTTATATTTTTATATGTAAAAGTTTGAAGGCGAATGTGGAGAAAGAAAATTCATAGACATTAAGAATACGCTTTAATATTTTCAAATACTTGTTATTTTGAAATGCTAAATTTGTTCAAAAATAAGGGTTTCAAAAATAAATTACTGTAAACTAAATTATTAGTTGAAAAAATAAATTATAAAGTTTACATAATGCTGACAGTACCTTACGAACTCCGTATAAAGATGTATGAGGTGTTTCTTTGGGGGTAAAAACTTTATTTTTGGGTAAATTTATACCTTTTTATAGTTCTAAATTTTCAGTGATAAGCCTTTGAAAATTGCATCACGGATGGAATGTAAGTCAAAAATTAAACTATTTTATTACAATAACACACATAGGCAGATCAGTGTTTATTACAGTGTCTCAGAAGTTTAGTTTCTAAATTAGTGACGTTTCTTTTAAAAAATATTTTAACTTTCCTGACATTTTGCACATTTTATTTGCGTAATGTTTAAAAGACAATCATTTCAAATATAAGTGTCTTTCAAAACACTTAAGGAAATTCTTTTCATGTTTCCATGGTGCAATCATCACTTGCACTACTTTTATCTGGATTGCCACAACTGGATTGCCACAACTTGCCAACAACAGAATTGTCTGTATAATCAAACGCTTGACTATCATTTTTTTTTAAGTTGTTTTCTTTTAGGTGACAGGTCTCGTGGATGGGTTGTAATAGGCTTTGTCATTGAACTTTACACCCATTATAAGATTTCTAAAGTTAAAAAAAAATGCGTCTTTTACATTTTTAAATTAGGCATTTTTGGCCAATATGTCAAATAGTCTACCGCAGCTATTTATAATACTTGTCTTCATATTTTTACTTTGTGTTGATTTAATAACAAATTTATAACTTTGAACAGTTTTGAAGTGTTTACTTTTCTTTGCACAAATTTCTCCAAAAAATATGGTATCGTCATTTTATTCCACAATTGACAGACTTCAATTGAATCAGTAGGAACATTCAAAAAAACATTAACTTGTGTAACCAAGGTTCAATTTTAAAACCCCTGCTATTCCTAATATACACCATTGAACTTAATTTTGTATCTAATCTATTATATATATATATATATATATATATATATATATATATATATATATATATATATATATATATATATATATATATATATATATATATATATATATATATATATATATATATATATATATATATATATATATATATATATATATATATATATATATATATATATATATATATGGGCAATTCCACGAAAGTTACGGTTTTTCTCATTTTCGCATGATAAAAAAAGTATCATTGTAAAATTTTATTTTAACTATGAATTTATTTGCATAATCGGAAGTAATTTAGTGTAAAAATCGAGCTAACATGTTCAAATTGTTGTTAGTCAGATTTTATACTTTATAAAATATATGTATTTAAAGAAAATAACGAAAGAACTTTTGCAATTTTTTTGTAACTTAAATTAACAAAAATATGATAAAGTTTTGTTTTTTCTAAAATTTAGTTAAAAAACTTAAGTTTTTTAATATTATATGTGAAAGAATATTAAATGTTACGTTTTTACATTTAAAGTTTTGAATAACAATGCTTAGTTAAAGCACATTTTTATTTTAAATTTGTGTAACGTAAGTTAAGTGGCATTTTCAGTAATAAGCTCGCCCTCTTTTGGCGAGACTCAAAACCTTTTAGCCTATTTTATTCTTTAGACTAACAGTTTTCATACATAACAGCTAACAGTTTAATTTGCAGTTAAATAGGCAAATATTCTCCAACTATATGAGCCGAAATATCACATTTAAAATTAAAAAAATTCTAATTGGTTAAATAAATAGTATGTCACTGTATATTATGTATTTTCAATTTTATATATAAATTTCATCATACTGTTAAAATTTTATTATATATATATATATATATATATATATATATATATATATATATATATATATATATATATATATATATATATATATATATATATATATATATATATATATATATATATATATATATATATATATATATATATATGCATATATATAAAGAAGAGATAAGTGCCCTTTTATTTCCCGATTAATTAAATAAAGTTGATTTGGCTAAAAAAACATTTGAGCTCAATAATAATCTACTTAGAGAGGTATAGCTACTTTTTTCATATGATAGATCAAGGTAAGTGAAAGAAATAACGTCAACCAGGATAATTTCGGAATGCAGTGTAACTCTAAAGCAGATAATAGTAAAGACATGAATACTTGTTAAGCTACAGTTAAGCATAAAGTTAAAAAATACATAACCTTATATAACCATATTAACAACCCCAGTTTAAAAAAGGTTGGAAGGCAAACAATTATAAGCAAAGCAGATAAAGTACTCATTGTACAAATGCTAGAAGCAGTTGCTGATCGGCGTTTCCCTATTGGAAGATTATAAGTTAAAATAATGGCTTTTGATTTCCTCAAAAATTTGAAATAGTTTAAACTTTTTCAAAGTAAAGATACCTGAAGTTGACTGGTTAAATTCTTTCATGAAACAAAACCATTTTTCTGGAAGAAATGCTTAGAAGTTGAATTTATAACTATTTTTTAGATGAGTTTAAAAAACTAATGAACCACCTGGTAATATTTCACCTTCAAACATATGTAATTTTGATGAGACAAATCTTTCATTAATCCTGAAAAGAATTTTGTTTAGTTAGAAAATGAAGACGGTGTGTAGAAAATGTTCGAGAACTTTGATATGGCATGGGGTGCACAAACAGTAAAACTTAGTAATAGTAATATCTATTGTGTGATGTGGCTCTTCTTCCAGAGTGTTAAAACCACATATGGTGTTTAAAGACCATTGAATGTTTATAAGGTTGGATGACAAGAGAGCCCTATAGAACAACCTACAGTTGCACAAAATCAGGTTGGTTTGATATGCAAACGTTTGAAAAGTGGTTTAAATTGTGTTTTTTGCAAAACTTTTAACATTTGAATGGACCTAAACTTCTTTTAGGAGAAAGAAGAGCCTTCTATTTTATTACAGACATTATTAAGTTAGCAAAGGATCATAATTTTTATGTGTTATGTTGCCACCTAATGCCACTCATTTAATGCAGCCATTAGATGTATCTGTCTACGGTCCTATAAAGTGATGTTGGAAACATGTACTAAGCAAGTGAAGGAAACAAAGCAGGAAATGGATATTTTCCCATAGAACATTTTTTGAAGACAATGTATGTCAGAAATAAAAATCTGGATTTCGTTCATCTGGATTATATCCAACAAACCGTAGAAAGGTTTAAAAAAAAATTCATTAGTACCACGCAGCTGGTGTATTGACATATTAAACGATTAAGTTACAACTTTGTTAATGTTCCACCGTGGTGTACACGAAACGAAAAACCCCAGGCACAATAAGTTGAATACTGCATTAGAGGCATTTTTAAATGTCGTTAGAAATATTGAAGTTAATCTTTTGTTTTGCTTGTGGAAAAGAAGATGATTAAACTATTAAAATCAGTGAAGTAGAAGAAGAGGAAGTTTTAGTCAATTGGATTGGCTGTGAATATTTTAAGTTATACCAACGACCGTTGGTATAACTCAAAATATTTCGAAAATGCTACGTCCGCTGATTGCATTGTATGCCCAAAACAATAGTTCACCTTGTGTGTTTTTAAAAATATATATATTTTTTGCATTATTTACTTTACAGTATCCAGTATCTAATTTTTGTTGTTGTTGCAATTTGGCATAAAAACTTTTTTTTAATGAAACAACTTTTCGCCATAAAAATATACAAGTTAAATTCCCTGATGTTGAAAATTCAACTTTTAAAAACTTAAATTTTAAGTGTCCATTTTCCAAATTTTATTTTTTGATGTTTAGACCGTTTGTTTAAGGTAATAACATGTTTGGAAGCCAAAAATAAAAATGGTTATATATTTTATATAAATAGAGTGGTACGATCCACACAAAAATTTAACTTTTGTATTGATTTTATGGTGGTACCCAAAAATATTTTAAAAATTCATTGGAACTATAGTAAACTTTTTTATGCTTAAAAAAATTTTTTAAGCATAAATATATCATTAAAATTTAAAAAAGAAATATTTTATTACTTTAAATTTTTTGCTTCGATCACTCAATTAAAAACTATAAACAAGCACTAATATTTTAATTTATTTATGTAATATTTCAGTCTGAATAGTTCAGACCGTCATCAGACGTAAAATTAAATACAATAAAAATCTCACAAAAAAACGTATGTAAAAAACCGTTATAGAAGACATTACAAAGTCTAACTACCATGAAAGGAAAATAAGAGAGTCACTTGAAATTAATTATGCCCAAACAAATTACGAAATAAGACACTTCCCACCGCTTTTGAACAAAGACAACGGTGTTAAAATTGCGTCAAATAGCTGGCGACCTCTTTTTAAAAAAATCATAGAAATTTCAAAATAGTTGTTTACGTTACGTCAGCTCATCTTTGTAATGTCTTCTATAAAGGTTTTTTACATACGTTTTTTTGTGAGATTTTTATTGTATTTAATTTTACGTCTGATGACGGTCTGAACTATTCAGACTGAAATATTACATAAATAAATTAAAATATTAGTACTTAGCTGTATTGTATGTGTTATAAATTAAATAAATAAATTATCAAGTACTACAAGAAATGTCATTAAAACAATATAAACAAGCAGATTTTTGTGAAATGAATACTCAAAATTTACCAGGGATTTTAACATGAAATTTGTAACATATTATAAACAAAGAGAAAATAAATGAAAATAAAAGAATATTTTAAAAATGGTGCATAAAAAAATAACAAACTCTTAAAACAGTCAAACAAGATTAATATGAAAAATTTCAAGAGCTAAAATGAGTTTAACAAAAACCTTCTCTAAAATAAATTTTGTTACTATGAAAATCGAAATGTCAAAATTTCAGCTCTTTTGCTTATTTTTTAAATAAAAAAGTGTGCGAAACGGTTATTTTATAAAATTTTTATAAAGTAACCGATTCGCACACTATTTGCAAATGTTTTGTTTATATATCGGTTGCTATAGCGTTGTTACGAAAAAAAAAACTGATTTGGTAGACATAATGCAAAAGTATTAAAACTTAATTTTAAATGATAAATTAAAATTTTTTTTAATCTGTGAACAAAAGAATAATAATCCAAATTTTTTAATTTTTTTTTTCAAAATTGACTTTTGTTACTTGGGGTGCTACGTTAAAGAAACAGTTGAATATATTCTTCAAAAATTGTCCGGAGTATCCCCGGTTGACGGTAGTTTCATTTATATAAAAAAATTATTTCCTCAAGTTCTTAAATAAAGTGGTGTAAATTTAAATTTTTTAAATGTATACTTTGGGGAAAAAAAATTGTCAAATGTAACTTTACGTGGCCGTTAAAAATAGTCTAGTTTAATATAATATAACTTCCCAAATATATAACTTCCCAAATAATATAACTTCCCAAAAATAAAATAAAAAGTGCATTTATATCATTTATAAAATTTTTAAATTTCTCTCCAGTCGGCGTGACGTCACTCCATATTAAAGAGTAGTTTTAAAATTAACCATCTTAAATTGGGGGAAAACAAACTAAAAAATCAATTGCGGTTTGTTGATTTAATTTTTTTTTTTAGAATGCTAAAAAGTTGTTGGGCATTAGGTTGCACTAACAAAATAAAATAAAAAAAATCAAGAACATGAAAAATATGAAAAATAAAGTCTTCCTAAAGATGAAGTATTTCGAAGAGAGTGGTTGAATCGTACTATGGATGATATTGCATTTAGCAAGCAATGGTCTCCTAAATCCTCTATATTAATGTTTATTCGACACACTTTATTACCGGTGGGTTACTTTTAATTTACATCTTAATTTAGTATTGGTAAATAAATATCGAAATATCAGCATTTCTTATTCCCTCAAATAACCAAAATAATACGTAGACAGCAATATAAGTCATCATTTTATTGAAACAGAGAATTAAAATATGTAAAAATAAAGTAAAATTACCTAAAAGATGTATGTTTTGCAGACATCTTTCCGCTGTTTCTTTTAATTAACTTTTTAAGTAACGTTGAATAACTTTTTCTTGACTTTGCGTATAAAAAAAAAAGTTTGTTTCCCCCTATTTGAATATGGTTACTTTTGATTTCGTGATATAGTCACGCGATTTCGACTAGATAGATAAAACATTATTTTGATCTTTAATCTATAAAACTCGATTTTATTTTTTTCCGTAGATCTTTTTTACTTTTTACAATAGATAGCGTGCGCGCCTATTGTAATAATAGTACAAATGCAATATTAAGTTGGTTTTTTAATTTTATTATTATCTTTTTTCTATTTCCCAGGTAAAAACTTTGTGCAAAACATAGACAACACAAGCCAGTTAAGAAAGAGAACACAACTTCCATTATCAACTTTAGATTATGAGATAACTTATACTGACTATTTAGTACCAATAATAAAAACAGATCAACCACTTTTAGCAAAAAAAATCTTAAACTCAAGGGAAAACGAAAAAAATTATTTAGAGCCAAATAACCAAAAATTAGCAGTTAACTTAGTAGATGATTCCTCTAACTTGTTGATGCCATTTAAAAGTAATCTTATTGCACAACGCATCATAGTTCCAACTTTAAAACCTATTCGGAAAAATATTTTTTTGCCAACATTTCGCCAATACATCACTCGTTCACTATTAACACCGCAAAAATACATAAGATTAAATGACATTGAGCAAACCAGTTCAGCTGCTAAGAAGTCTACTAGATATCTTAATACGCTCGACTCAAAAAGTCTACCGGTAGAACCCAATAATTTGGAAAAGCAAGCTAAAGAAGCTTATGAACAAATTCAACGCGTACTTGAAGAAAATCCAAATTTAACATTGCCGCCTCCTGTAAGTTTAAGTTTGAAACCTACAAGAAAGAGCCATACAATAAACCTCTCATGGGGTTTATCATATTTAAAACATAAACCAACAACACCTTCGCAAGTTTTTTTTCCTACTACTTTAGAAGTTGTTAAAGGAATTTTCACGTACCGCCCATCGCCAACAGATTTATCTTTTCATACTGATAACAACGTTTATACAAAAAAAAGTTTATGGCACCTTGGAAGTTACTCAAATAATCTTATAACAACAAACAGCCCTATTGACAACTCTCAGATAGATCAATCAGTGTCGTGGAAAGATTATTTTCAGTTTGAAAACATATTAAAACAAATGGGATACGATAAGAAAAATACCCAAGTATTAGATGACGATAAACTAAACAGTCAAGAATTCAATAACCAAAACCTTAATGATCAAGAACTCAATAATCAATACCTAGATAACCAAAATGTAAACATTCAAGAGCCAAAAAATGAAAATCTAATCATTCAAAAACTAAGTAACCAAGAATTAGACAACCAAGATATTGATACTTTAAACAAACAAAGTACAAATTTTAACAATTTTAAATTGATTAAATCAAATAATGCTGATAAAAGAACAAAAGTTAAATCCTTAATAAATCCTTATTTAACTGTAAAATCGCAATATAGCTCTCCAGTTAGCGTATCTTATAGCTTTAAAAAACTCGCAAGGCCATCTTTATCATTGTATCCAGAATTTGTATCCTCTATTAATTCTAAAATTACAGCAAACAAAGTCGATTCTTTAATACACGACGATTTAAGCGATGAAGTTTCGCAAATTAAAAAAAAAAATCCGTATTATTCTCAAATACTACTTTCTAATATAATTCCAACGAATAGTTTTAAAGGTGTTTTAACTAGATCACATATCACAGACGAACATGATACAACAGCAGGAAAAAAAAATATTTCAAACGCGGATATTAAAATTATTCCTGTGAGAGATGACAACATAGAAAACAAGTTCACTAACTTTGATTTTTTAAAAGTTTCTAACCAATCAAAAAACATAAAAGTGCAAATGAAAAATAATGCAACGGTTGAATCACTTTCTAACCGTAACCAAACTCAAAATCTTTTTTATTATAACAAGAACATGAGATATATTGTTACGACTAAAAGCAGAAATAAAAATCCATCCATTTTTTCCACAAATAATCGCAAAGCTGTTGTATCAACATCCAACAAAAATAATGAAACAATTCGCAACTTGACAAAGAGTTACAATAATGACAAAAACAATGAAATCATTAAAACTAAGTACAATTTTACTCAAAAAATTTTATTCAATGACTTTAAAAATGTTGATAATAATAATCCCCCTAAAAAAGAAGAAAGTGTTAATTTGTTCCATGTAGATAACGAAAAAAAATCCGGTAACAACTCGAAAGAAAAGCAAGGTCATTTAAAAAATGATTATTCACAAAGATATCTAAAAAACGCTAACTCATCAGCACATTTTGCCAAAAAGTCATTATATTCTAACATAACGCCTCCATATTTTAACATAAAACCGATGGAAAGAGGGTTTAATAGAAAAAAAACTAAAAATAATGAAATTAAAAAAAAACAATTTTACGACCAAATGATGCAAGAAAATGATGAAGATTTTAACGAACAAGATCATTACGATATAAAAAATGCATTCGAAATACAAATTAACGAAAACAAACAAGACAATAATAAACAATACTCTAATGACTTCATTAATACAAACTCTGTAAAAGATCTACTTGATATCAAGTACGCACAAATCGAAAATAAATTAGTTAACGACTTAAAATTGAGACAGGCCGTATTACAAAAACTTGAGCAAGATTCAATAATACTCGAACAGGAAGAACATAAAAAGGAAAAATTGCTTAAAGAATCTTATGGAAAACCGGTGAGTTTATCAACACTTAATGAGATATTTAGAGAAATCAACGAAGAAACAAATAAAATGTCGAATGAGTCAAAACTTGTACATGACCGAACGCAGATATTTCAGGAAAATAATTTAATTTTACTTGAACCAATAAAAGAAGAATTAAACGACCGAGTTAAAAAAGTTTTGTCTCCTACCAGCAAAAGAAACACAATTGAAAAGTTAGAACCATCGAGACTCGAAAAAAAATCTCACTTTACAGTAAATCGTTCTAAATACGAATCTACTTCTGTCGAAGTTAAAACCGATAATAAATGCACACAAAAAGAAAATCAGAAAGTAAAGCTTCAAAATAAAAACAACTATAATCATCAAAACAAGACGGAACTTTTTTTTGAAAAACTTCTTAAATCATGCACGTTAAAAATAAATAATAGGAGAAATTCAAAAGACGTTTTGAGAAAGCTGTTGACAAGCGTTTATTTGCCAGGTCGTAGCACAATTAAAAAATCTAAGTTTTTTAAAAAAAAATCATTTGATTTGCTGTCTAAAGATTATAATTCTATAAAAAATAAGGATGCGTTTACAAATCAGTCAAACAATGACAATCAACTTTTTAAAAAGAATATGATGCACGAAAGTTTTCAAAACCGCCATAAAATTCTGCAAGACTTTTTTTCGTTATCCCATTCAAATGTTTCTATTAATAACCGTTTAAATGAAAATAAAAGACTCTTGAAAAATTTTAGTAATGTCTTGAATATATTTTACAAACGTAAACCTAACTTTTTTAGAAATAGTGCTGCCAAAGGTTTTGCCAGATTTCTCAAAGAAAAAGAAAGTAATTGTAAAAGTGGCATGAAAAAAGACACTGAAATACACAAAAAACTAAAAAGTAAACATCCTCAGCTAACTCTTGATGTTCAAAAAAATAAACAGCGAACGTTTAAACAAAGACAAAAGCACAAAGCTACAAACAAAAAAACTTTTTTTAATCTTTTAAGGTTAGAGTTTGGTGTACATAATGGAAATTCAGCTAAACTCTGAGTTCGCTGAGATGATAACCAGTTAGCTGCTCTTTCGTTAATTGACGTATTTGTTAACTAAAAATTATCGGGTTTTATCCAGAACAAAATGTTTCCTCAATTTTATACACATTTTTGAAACGTATGCGCTAAAGAACTTCTAACACTACCTAAGAAATTGGCACAGAAGGTTTTATATATGTATATAATATACAGACAAAAAAAGCTGCGATAAATTTCATAACAAGAAACATTATTAGCATAAACAACACAAAAATGTACAAATGAAAGAAACAATTAGTCCAATTGGATTAATTTAAACAATTAAAACACTTTGTTACATAATGACCCATTTAACTCAATGTCCTTAACTGGAAAACTATTTTGTAAATACTTTTCAAAACTTTTTTGAAGCTTTCGAAAGGGCTATGAAATGCTCTAGGTGGTGTTGTACCGCCTATTATATATTATATAATAAAAAACCACTTTAAAACACATCTTTTTGAGTAACGGTTTGTATTTATTACAACGTGAAATTTACCTATAAACTATTTTATTTATAAACAGTAAAAAATGTACTTAAAAAAAAGAGAGAGACAAAAAGTAGATTTAAATATAAAATTTTACTGCCGGAATATCTTCTATTGACCTCAAAGGATTTTACAAATCAAGTAAAATGAGCAAAGATTAATACAAAATAATAATAATAGCTAATAATAACTATTATTAGCTATTATTATTAATATATATATATAATATATATATATATATATATATATATATATATACATATATATATATATATATATATATATATATATATATATATATATATATATATATATATATATATATATATATATATATATATATATATATATATATATATATATATATATATATATTCATTTTCACTACTCAGCAGTTTTATTAATTGTTAATTAATAAAACTGCTGAGTAAACTCTGCAGTTTTATTAGTTTAAATATCATTTTATTCAACCACACTTAAAATAATACTGATGACAGCTCTTGCTCCAACTAGTCAATAAAAAGTTTCTAAATCATCACGTGTAACAAACTTTGTAGCTGAACTGCACTTAAACTAGCATTAGAAAAAGGTATTTTAACAATACCTAGTCATAAATTCGGAAAAACACGTAAAAAGTTAGTAAACACACCAGCTAATATAGCAGTTTAGCTGGTCTTACATTATAGGGCTATTTTAACATTAGAAAGTGTAGTCTTGTGTTCATTAAAAGAAAAACCAAGAATCAAGAAATAAAAAAATGGTTTTGGAACAAAAATGATTCATTACATTGTAATAACATTGGTTACATTAACGTTATTTTTTATCTGAATTACAACGTTATATTAACTTTAGTTCACAAACGCTGTTTTTATTTTGTTTGCTTTTTCACCTTCACCACAATTTATATATCCTTACATATACAATAAAATAAACAGTTGAAGCAAGAAGACGACATGATGTCTTATCACCAAGCCCCATTTTTATAAAATCTTGGTTTTCAAGTATCTTTTTATCAGGTTAATTTTTATCAGAATTACAACTTTATTACTTTACTTACCCTTAGCCAAAAAGTCCTATCTATAGGACATAAGTAGGATCTATAGAATTTTGGAACAAAAAAAAGAAGATAAAACTTTGATAAATATAAACACTTTTAACTTATGCTACACTAACGTAATTTTTTATAGAAGTTACAACGCTATCATAGCTTTACTTAGAATATTTTTAATAAATATTCAACTTTTTTTTGACAAAAATTTCGTCTACGATTCGGTAGGGTAAATATTTATCTGATTAATTATAATTAACGGTTTTAACTTTCCACCAAAACAAAGTGAATTTTATTATATTGAAATTTTTTTTTATAAAATATTACTATATATTAGTAAATATTTCCTTAATCAGTATGAGTGTATAGCAGAAAGGTTGCGGAAAGTTGCGAGGCGAAAAGCGCGATATATTACGCAGCGTGTAATCAGGGTTCGATTCCCGATTACTGCCAACTTTCACTTATAAAACACTGTGCTTTTACATTGAAACTATCGTGATGATTAAGGTTGATTAAGGTTGGAAGATATAACTTTACAACATTGGAGAATCAAACGTTGGAAAATTTAACATTATCTTTCTTTTCCAACGTTAATCCAAAGTTATTCTAATCTAAATAGTAACGTTATCTAACGCTGTTCCAACTTTGGTGTACCCACTGGGTTATTACTTCTAAAAAATGCTTCACTTTGATGAACTCACTAGTAAAGGGTGAGGATTGGTATATTGAAATCGGGAAGCATTGATACAAGATTTTGAACATCTGTTCTGTAGATTTACATAAAACTGTAATTTAAATATAATTACTAAAGATTATAGTTAATTAATTTTTTTTCTCTCAAAAAATTTCATGTAATTACCCCAACTAACACAAAACTTTCGAGCAAGTTCTATAAACGTTCTGTAAAAGTTCTAGAAAATTGTGTATACACAATTACCTGCTAAGGTTCAAGAAAAATTGCTATAAAAATTGTGAAGATTCGCGTAACGTTCGCTGCAAACGAAATAAACGTTTATTGAACGTTAATTGTTTGCTGGCGTAAAAATTTATTATTTGCGATAATAATTTTGTTTCATATAAATATTGGTAATTATAATTATGAACTTGATACTATGTCTCTGCGCGTTTATTTTAGTGCCAATTAGCTCCTTGTTTCTAATCTCTTTGTAATCTAAATTTCATACCGAAAATTTTGCCATAGTCGCATAAAGAAAGTCCCGAAAAGTTCTTTGCTACAAGTTGAAATTTCATATTTTAGATGTTTAGCATACATATTAAGTTAGAACTTAGTCTAAAAAAGTAAAACTATTTCCTAATATTTCTCAATAATACCTATAATTGAGCCTATGATACTAAAATAACAGTTGACTAGTTTTTGTTTGTTTGAATATTTAATTTTTCTAACTAGATTAAAACTAATCGAAAACTACCTTTTGATACACAGTCGCATTACTAATAAGATGCCATCTATATTTTTCAAATGGTTTGTCTCGAAGCCAATCTACAAGGTTATGTAGTATAATAGCACATCCACCTGAAATATCATATGCCCCATAGAAAAACTGAAAACGAAAACGCGCTTTTGAGTTATTGCACTTCGAAGTGTATCAAGTACGTCCAAAATATTCAAGTACATAAAAAGCATATTAAAAAAGCAACAAGATTCGTAAAACGGTTTTTAAAAAATATACTATAAACGAAGTTAACATGAAATGGTAAATGTTAAACATTACACATGGGGATGTGATATTTTAGATGCCAAATACTAATAGTTTGCAATGTTTTGCAAATGACTTAGGGGATGTAATATTCTAGAAGTCTGTATAAGGGGGGGGGGGGGGATGATATGATATTTTTATATAAGAATTTTAGCTTCTTTTTGCAATATATCCCTTCAGGTAATTGTTTTTAAAATTTGCGTTCTAAATGTCTTTTAAATGTCTTTAAGTAAGAATGTTTAGAAGACGTTTAAAAGACATTTAAAATACATTTAGAACGTAACTTTTAAAAACAAATGCCCGCTGGGATATAAGAGATTACACAAGAAGGATGTAATATTCTAGATACCAAATATCATTAGTTTGCAGTATTTTATAAATTACTCAGGGGTATGTAACACTCTAGAAGCCTAAGTTATTAGGAATGTGATATTTTAAGTTAGAATTTCAGATTCTTGTTGTGACATATATAGAGGTTACGCATTGGGGATGTGATATTATAGATTCTAAATATTAATAGTTTGCAGCATTTCAAAAATTACTTAGGACATGTAATATTCTAGAAGTCTGAATAAGGGGGATGCAAAATTTTAAGTATGAATTTCAGCTTTTTATTGTGATATATAGAGCAAAATGGGCTAGTTTTGTCAATCAATTGCATTCACTCAGTTTTTGCACACAATTGATCTCTACTTTTGCACACAATTGATCTTTACTTTTGCACACAATTGATCTTCACTTTTGCACACAATTGATCTTTACTTTTGCACACAATTGATCTTTACTTTTGCACACAATTGATCTTTACTTTTGCACACAATTGATCTCTACTTTTGCACACAATTGATCTTTACTTTTGCACACAATTGATCTTTACTTTTGCACACAATTGATCTTTACTTTTGCACACAATTGATCTCTACTTTTGCACACAATTGATCTTTACTTTTGCACACAATTGATCTTTACTTTTGCACACAATTGATCTCTACTTTTGCACACAATTGATCTTTACTTTTGCACACAATTGATCTTTACTTTTGCACACAATTGATCTTTACTTTTGCACACAATTGATCTTTACTTTTGCACACAATTGATCTTTACTTTTGCACACAATTGATCTTTACTTTTGCACACAATTGATCTTTACTTTTGCACACAATTGATCTCTACTTTTGCACACAATTGATCTCTACTTTTGCACACAATTGATCTTTACTTTTGCACACAATTGATCTTTACTTTTGCACACAATTGATCTTTACTTTTGCACACAATTGATCTTTACTTTTGCACACAATTGATCTTTACTTTTGCACACAATTGATCTTTACTTTTGCACACAATTGATCTTTACTTTTGCACACAATTGATCTCTACTTTTGCACACAATTGATCTTTACTTTTGCACACAATTGATCTTTACTTTTGCACACAATTGATCTTTACTTTTGCACACAATTGATCTTTACTTTTGCACACAATTGATCTTTACTTTTGCACACAATTGATCTCTACTTTTGCACACAATTGATCTTTACTTTTGCACACAATTGATCTTTACTTTTGCACACAATTGATCTTTACTTTTGCACACAATTGATCTCTACTTTTGCACACAATTGATCTTTACTTTTGCACACAATTGATCTTTACTTTTGCACACAATTGATCTCTACTTTTGCACACAATTGATCTTTACTTTTGCACACAATTGATCTTTACTTTTGCACACAATTGATCTTTACTTTTGCACACAATTGATCTTTACTTTTGCACACAATTGATCTTTACTTTTGCACACAATTGATCTTTACTTTTGCACACAATTGATCTCTACTTTTAACTAAAACTTTAACTTTACTCAGAAATTTTTTTTTATGATTTAAACTTTTATTAGAAGAAAAACAAATTTTTTATCAATTATATCAAAAAAATACTTATTTTTTTGAAAACTTGATAAGAAAATTAATTTACAAAAGCAATCTTCAAAAAATCATTTAAAATGCTATTTAAATTCTAATTATTTATTTCCTTCAAAAATTAAAAAGACAAAAATGTAGGAACTTTTTGAAAAAATCTATGTTGCTTTTTCCTTTTCAATTTTGATTGGTTCGAAAGTTATTCCGGAAATACTAAATGGGGGACTTTCGCCACCTATTTATGTAAAATGAAGACGCGCTTTAATTAGATAATTAATACTAATTACCCTCAATTAGTCTTGGTAATTAACTTTTCAGGTCATGTTGGCTTTATAATCAATTAAAATTATTTAAATCAATCAATCATTAACAAAAATGCTTTAAAACTACAAGAGAAAATTCGTCACTAATTATAGTAAAGTGGTATAAATGGTGTTTTTCTATATATAAAAAGCGATTGCAAAAATTAAAGTTGGCAAACAACCTATCATGTATTATAATTTGTAAACTAAAAGAAAGTTTCTTTTAAAACTTTCATGATTATTTTAAAACTCTGTGTGGGAAATCAAAAATTTTTTCCCCTCACTTATTATGTATTGCCAGATTGTTTTCATTTAACTGATAATTTACAATATTTTATAAATTATTTGGGGGGATGTAGTATTAACTTACGTACTGACATTTTAATAATACTTTATAGTCTTTTTCAGCTTTTTAATGTTTTAATTTAATCTTCTATTTTATTCAGATTTGATTAAGTTAACAATTAAAACATGCTAAATTGTTAAACCAATCCAAATATAGAACGAGCTTAGAACGAGTTAAAGTTTTTTAAAGATTTAAATAGAACACGACGATATTAAGTAAAACACATTTTTATGCTTGTATTTTTATATTTTAGTGCATAACTATTTTACTTAGTTTAAATGACAGAAATATATATATATATATATATATATATATATATATATATATATATATATATATATATATATATATATATATATATATATATATATATATATACATATATTGTTGGAATATATGTAACTAATAGATTTAAATATCAAGCTATATTTTTGAGTTAAAACAGCTCGATATTCAAGTAAAGCTTCAATTTCTTTTATGGGTTTGATCGATGTGTTGATTCATGTTTATTTTTCCACAGTGTAATGAGATCTTTAAAATTTGAACATCTGCTACGAACTAAGTATTACAGCTTTCCACTTTGTGATTTCCTATCAAATAATTATCCTTATAGATAACGCAATAAATAATTAAAAATAAAAAAATCACTTGTTTAAACACTCGCTGTTTAAACAAGCTCATTATTTAAGCTAGGAAAACAGTCAATTATTGGTAAATAAGTTCTGCTTTGTCAATAATATTGACTGAATATGTGACATATTCGTGGAGCAAATAATATTGACTGAAATTGTCACATATTCAGTCAGTATTATTTATTCTAAGTTTTCCATTTCAGCAACCATCTAATAATTGTTTGCAAACTAACCTTAAAGCTGATTAAAGCTGATATATATATATATATATATATATATATATATATATATATATATATATATATATATATATATATATATATATATATATATATATATATATATATATATATATATATATATATATATATATATATCAGAGAATTAGCATTTTGTGGATCAGACCAGAGAATTGGATCAAATCATAATGGAAATTTCTTTGGCCTTTCAGAATTACTATACGAATGCAACCCGTTTTTAACTAAACATGCAAAATTTAGGTAAACCAACGTAAAGGTAGTACTTCCTACTTATCAGCTAACATTTGCGAATAGTTCCTTGGCGATTCAGATTACCAAATAATTGGTAGTTTATATATATATTTTTTTTATTATTTGCAAAAGACATCAAATATAATGGCAATTCATTGGCGTTGTTTTTGGTTTAGGGTAGCAAACCTATCGGGATGGTTTTGTTCTAAAGCTCCCATCACCACAGTTTTTGAAAAGCATTTTTAATTTAGAAGTTTGCTCAATCCGTAAGTAATTATTTGTACTAATATCTTCAAAGAATATATATATATATATATATATATATATATATATATATATATATACATATATATATATATATATATATATATATATATATATATATATATATATATATATATATATATATATATATATATATATATATATATATATATATATATATATATATACTTACTGCTCTTACATTTTAGGTAGGGGTGGCAAACATAAATTATTTTTGTTTCCAGTCTCCAACCATTGCAATTTTTTTTCAAAACATCGTTTGACATAAACATACCTAAGTTTGCAAAATTCAATTTTTAGCTTTTACATTAAAATAAAATGCAGTTATTTTTGTTTAATGTAACTTTGTGCGGGATCAAATTTTGGGTAAAAGATTACTCGTCTGTCCAACAGCATCTGTAGAGTAGTCCAAGATTATCTGTATTTTATTTTTACTCTAACAATATCTAATTATTGTAGTTACTTCAGGAAGATGTAACTACATCTGGTAACTTTTCCTTAAGTCTAATACCATCTGGAAGAATTTTTTCTACATGTAACTACATCTGAAAAAAACTACATATGAAACTACATCTGGTTAAAATAATGCATTTATATTTAATTTTTTTTCCAGATGTAACTACATCTGAAAAAACCATGTATGAAACTTTATCTAATTAAAATAATGCATATTTCTTTAATTTTTTTTTCCAGAAGTAACTGCATCCGAAAAAAACCATATATAAAACTACATCTGGCGGAAGCAGAGGGGGAGGGGATTAGAGAGTCCTCAAATCTAAAAATCACCTGACTGAAATTTGTCAAATACCGGCAGACCGACTATATTTGACTAACTTGAAAATTTCATTATTGTGGGGGAGAGAGGGGTTCAAAAAACCTCCATGGAGTCGCCTCTAGGTACAGGGTTAAATTTCTGGTACTAAAATGTCTTGCTTTTGACAGAAAAAAAAATTAAAATAAAATTAATTCATTACCAAAATAAAAGTATATTTAAAGAATAGTTATATAAATTTTCTGTCCATGCACATATATATGAAAATAAATATCAAAATAAATTAAACTATGCGTCACTCAAACACTAACACTCCTGGAACACAAGTAATAAAAGACAAAAAAATAAAAAAATTATTCATTTTCTTTGTTATTGGAGTTTTTAAAAAAATGACTTTGAGTCTGTAACTCAACAAGAGCTACAGCCGATAACATACGTTTTTGATCTTCATCTGTTAATTCATTGTCATTTGCTTTTAGTACATGGCTATTGCTAAAACAATCAACTAGTTTGTCACAATAAGGATGCTTTAAAGTTTTATTTTGTAGCCGACTATTATCAAGTAACTGTTTTTGAATGGCTAACCCAGTTACTCTATATAAAGGATGCATAGGATGACGAGGACACTTTCGATTTGCATGAGTAAAAGAAACAGTGCAAGATGGAAATGAACATTGAAACGGTTTTTCACCAGTGTGCAACCGAAGATGTGTTTTTAGCTGTCCACTTTGTTTAAATTTACGTGTGCATCCTGGATAATCACATATGTAAGGTTTGATATTACTGTGAGTAAGCAAGTGCGTATCAAGAGATTTTTTTCGTGGAAAGCTGCGATGACATTCGGGGCATTTGTGTCTATGAACATTTTCTAAACAAAGTTTTTGCAGGGTATGGGTGCTAGGACGCCCTCTGGTTTTTGTCATATCAAAATTATCTAAAATACAAATTAAAAGATCATATACCATGATATTGCTCATTATTAGTTTTACATGATATATAAATGCATATATATATATATACATATATATATATATATATATATATATATATATATATATATATATATATATATATATATATATACATATTTATATCTACTATAGCATATTTATATGTGCAATTGCTCACTTTTTTTGCTCATCTAAATTAATATAGATTTTTGAGAAAAAAAAGAAAACGAAAATTAATGAATGAAAAGGTTGCTGACCCATCCCAAAACCTAACAGCACTCCACTGCGAGTCAGGCTATTTGTCAGTTGATGTATGTACTGAAGCCCCCAGCAGCACGCTATTTCAGTATGATGTCATCATGCTCACCTAACTCAGCAGTATAATATATATATATATATATATATATATATATATATATATATATATATATATATATATATATATATATATATATATATATATATATATATATATACACACATTTATAAATATATCCTCATATCGTAGTCGAAAGAGACTTTATGGTAAAAAAAAGTCTCTTTCAACTACAATTTTTATTACCTCGACTCTTAAGCTGTATTTTATTGTCGTCGAAATGTCAAAGCAAATAAATAAATGTGGAAGTACATTAAATTTTATTGTTTTTTAAAAAAACCACAATAATAATGACTAGAAAGTTTTTTTTCATTAAAGGTGTTTTTGTTATTGTTTTATTAATATATATTTTTAAAACATGCGCAGAGCGTTGCTACATTGACTTTCTTATAGCCTGCTGCTACAAGGGAGTGTTGCTGCATCGACTATCTTATAGCCTGACTTGCAAGGCAATGCTGCTACATCGACTGACAAATAGCCTGACTTGCAAGGGAGTGTTGCTACATCGGCTGAAGGTTTGGTTTGGGCAGGCAGTCTATCATTTAAGAAAATATATATATATTTAAGTTTTTATACTTTTTATTAACGTGCTCTTTAAAACTACAGTTTATGAGAAAAAAATTCTGACTACCATGCAAGACTATATATATATATATATATATATATATATATATATATATATATATATATATATATATATATATATATATATATATATATATATATATATATATATATATATATATACGTATAAATAGTGAAATAGTGCCAATGCGTGTGCTCAATGTTAAGCAACTGGTTCATTAATAAGTATAGATTTTTTTAAGTTCAGATGTGGCAGTAAAAGTGGATTTTTGTTAGTTGAGTCTTAACATTTATCAAATTTATTGATCTGCTGTGATTTTCTTTGTTTTTGTTATTTGACCTCAACCAAGCGGATTTTCATTATATTCTTATGATTGATAATATCACTGTTGTTTGACTCAACAACACTTCGTCAAAAAAAGGAATTTCATCTCATTACAAAATAAAATTCCAAAAAAAGAAAATAAAGTTTATGAAATATACAAATTTCATCCTCTTTTTTTGAAATTTTTATTTTATCAAAAATAGTAATAATAGTAAAAAAATATATTGTAATATTATATTTCTTCTTTAATAACAATTTCAATAATCAATAGTCATAACATAATTTTTTATGTTCAGTTAATTTTAAATAAAATCACACTTTATTTGATATTTACTCTATTTATTTTTGAATTTGTTACTTGTTCTACACATCTTAGTGATTATAATCATCATTTAGAATTAACTGAACATTAAAAAAAATTTATAGACTATTGATTATTAAAATTATTACTAAAGCAGTAATATAATATTATAATATATTTTTTCACTATTATTACTATTTTTGAGTTATAATTACTATTTTATTATTATTATTATAACTAGCATAACTATCTTTTAAAATATTCTTAATAAAATTATCTTACTTTTTTCATCAGGTATATCGACATGCAAGCATGGTAATAATTTTAAAGAATCTAAGGAATAATTAACTTTGGTTGGCAGAAATCTATCGTTATACCCATTAGCTTCTAAAAGTGACTGTAATTCTTGAATTGAAGGCACGTCGTTTGCAAAAGATTCTTTTTCATTGTAATTTCTGTAAGTTATCAAAGGAGATAGTACATTATTGGAAGGTTGAAAGGTCGGTAAGAACCAGCGCGTATTAGTTTGAAAGTCTTCCATTCCCTGAAATTCGTCCAAACTTTAAATGGATTAAAAACAAAGGCACTTTAAATTTCGGCGCTCGTTTAATTTTTTAAATAAATACTTAAAAAATAAAACTGACTTATTAAATTTTGAAAATATTTTATTATTAAAAAAAAAACTATATTTTATAATTTTGTTCAAAAACTTTATTTTAAAATATAATAATAAGATTTAAAAAAAATGCGGAGTTTATAAAAATATAATTAAGTAAAAACGAATTCAATTAGTCTGTAAAATACATTACTACAAAGTTATGTCCCTCATGTCTCTTAAACCTGGTTGCGAACGATTATTATGAAAAATAATTAAAATTAGGTTATACTTGTAAATAAAACTTACTAAACTATTAAGATGATTTTTTTTAGATATTTAAGATTATAGATATTTAAGATTAGATTTTAAACTATAGAAAACAAATTAAATGTGAATGTGATTGCATTTTTGAATACAATTTGCATTAAAAATATCAATTTTTATTACAATTTAATAATAGTATTAAAAATAAAAAATGATGCATATTTTTACCGAACTTTTTGTTTAATACTTTTTATGATATAAAGTTCTCAGTGCTGTAAGCATGCATACATGTATAAATGCATGTATGCATGCAATGTATGTATGGATGAATATATATGAAAATATTTTATTACACGCAAAATGTTTTATTACATGCAAAAACTTCAGATTATGTACAATTTATACATATCATATACATATTACAAGTAGAATTGATAACAAAAGTATATGACAATAATATAGATAAAATTTGGCGCCTTAACTTTTTTCCTACCAAAAAAGGATGCAAGCAATCTCAGTTTAAGTTGAGAGTTATTAGATAAAACAAAATTAGAGTGCAAGAAAGTTGATTAAAGATATAAAGACTCTAATGTTGATACTGAAATTACATTTACAATAAGTTTTTAGATGCTGTTTTAAAGAGAGAATGCATTATTAGCTTAAGTATTATAACGTTTCTTATAATGGTGAATTAGAGATTCATAGGGATAGAAAATGAAATTTTCTATAGTAGTTCAAAAATGGGGAGCTCAACAACAACAAAAAATAACCTTAGTAGTTGATAACTTTGCAATGGGTTGGGTATATAGTTTTCATGAAGAGTTAGTAGTGAAATATAATTCAAGAAGAAGACTCAGTATTGCTATAGAGTGTTGCCATTCAAAATAAGATATCAATATTGTGATAATTATAAGCAACTATCAACTTAATTTTGTTTGGGTTAAAATTGGGAGCCTTATATTTCTAAAAAAGAGAGATCACATTCAAGTTGTCTGATTAATATGCCTGTTTTAAGCGATCAATAAATGATGACTTTTTGTCATGACTATAATTTATAGTTATATCATCAACAAGAAGAGCAACTAGTGATTAAATTATCGGGTAGATTATTAGTATAGGCGAGAAACATTTGACCAGTGGTGGAGCTTTGTGGTGCCCCAAAGTATTAAATTTGTTTTTATTAAGCATTTTTTGCCTCAGTGGCAAAAGATGTTGTTTAATAAAAACAAATTTAATACCTAAAATCAAGAAAAATCCAAAAGTGCTCCAGCTTTAAATTTTTTATTTATTGGTTTCTTCTGTCCATGAACTCTGAAAATGTTGATACCCTTATGATCTGCTATAAAAAAAATTAATGGGATCGAATAACTTGAAACCTATTTTTATATTAGATTTTTATCCAGGAGTCTTAAAGTCCTTGCCTCCATTATACATAAGGACTCCAGCTTTAGAAATTTATTGTTCCTCTAACTTAAAGTTCTTAATTTTTTTCCCCCTAAAGTGGATACCAAATATCCAAACTATGTGATTTTCAAATGGAGTTTCTTTTTTAAGACTCTGCATCCCAACTTAATATAGAATGGTTTAATAATTTGAAAGTTTTTTCCAGATACACTATGTGAATCTTACGAATAGGACCAGCATGCCACATTTTATCTCAAGCCTTATGTTAACAATAATAGCTATTGTCTCATTGGTTCCATCTATTGCACAATATAATTTTTATGTTATTACAATTAACAAATCAGTAGTTGGACAAAACTCAGTTAAACACTTGTTAAATAGTTTATAAGTGCATTCTGAAAACAATTTTGTAAGACTCAGTGGATAATAAAATTTACTTATCATAATTAAAATTTATGAAATAGTGTTGAAGTACTAACTTTAAATGTTTTGAATTTAATTTTATGCTTCTGTAAGTACTACAATCAAATTATTTCTCTGCACAGCAGACTAATTTGTCACAGATTGTGTGATGGTGTTAAAAGTTGAGGCGGTTGTAATATTCTGTAGTGACTCCCTTGGCTTAGGGAAAGTGAATACATTAAAAAAGATAAAGTATATAACAGATATAAAATTAATGTGAAAATAATTATTTTTTTAATTTTCTGCAGATTTAAGGTAACGAAATGGATGATGAAGCAGAAGTTTATAAAATGTGGAAAATTCGAAAAACTGTAATGCAGGTTAGTTGCATAATTAAAATTTTTAAGTCTGAAATTTAGTTTTATGTTCATAAAAAGATAAACATGGATGGAAATGTTACTTTATAAAATTTTTATTTTTTAATTTAAAGATATATACTCTGCATCTTTTTTAAACTATGATATTTTAAGTGTCTAAATTTTTTAAAAATACTTTAGATTTTACAATTGAAGATTAGTTTTTAATAATTTTAGAGAAATGAGTATGTTCAAGAATTTAGCATTTATGCTTAGAGATTGTTTTTTTCATTTTGGTAATTTTATGTCAAAAATGTTAAAAACTTAAGTGTAAAAATTCTTTTTTTATATTTTTATAAGCAAGAGTTATTTAGTTAATCATTTTGAGAACATCATTGTATTGAAAAGAATATGGGTAAGCCGGAAATTTAGGAGTAAACAAAAAAGTTTGGTGGAGTAGCCTCATACCCTTTCTTCATCTATTAAGCCGGCATAGATGTAAACTTGTGTTTACTATCCAGATGAATGCTGGATATTCCTGGCTCTATTATTTAATGTTCATTTTTCCGAATATATCTGGAATTCTGGATAATTTCCTTTATCTTTTAGTTTTTCCAGATTTCCTTAAAGTTTTCTGTATACAAATTTAAACATATATTTTTGTAATAAATTTGTTTTTAACTTTTTCAGTCATTAACCATACAACAAACAAATGAAGTTTCAAAAAAAATTGAGAAAGCATATAATGCATATAAGCTAAATTTAAGCAAATGTAAGAGAAATAAATTTTGGGTTTTTTTCAGATTTGTTTTTGCAAAATGCTTTTCAGATTTTTAAAATATGACCTGGATAATCAATGCACACTCACTCTACCCCACGGTTTTTACTTTTAGTCAAGCCTCACTCTATATGGACTTGAAAATAAAAAAGTTTTTTGTTAATATCTCGATATATAATTTGTTTTAGAAAGTTTAATTGACTATAAAATTGTTAATAAACTTAATATAAATACTATACTATATAAATTAATAATAAACTAACTAAAACCTAACTAAACTAAAAACCTAATAACAAACTTATTTCCTAAGATTTACTTCAGATATGAATGCAACTTGTCTAAACATTTCATTAACAAAACCAAGTCTAGCATTCCATCTCTAAAACATGGGTCTGATCTTATTTCTCCCTGTGTTAAGGCATAAATATTTGAAATGAACTTTTCCTCAAATTTATCTCTTGAATCTAAATATTAAATTCTTCCATCATCACTTAGAAACAGGTTAATCAGTTGTTCAACATCCAAATCACTCTGACTTCCATTGCAAAAGCCATTAATTATTAAAGAATGGTTAATGTATGCTCCTCCTGTTCAAAGCTGCTTATTAGGGTTAGGAATATTTTTTTAGGTGATGGCCCTATAACTATCAGTGACTATCGGTGAAAGTTCAGAAGATAATAGTACAAGTGATGATTACATAATCCAATTAAAACCTGCAAAGATCACTGGTAAAATGGTAGCTAAGATATCTGAAAATGAAGGGTATCCAGTAAGTTGTACGGCAAAGATTGCAGTAGCTGTACTCAATGCGCTTGGTGAGACATCGATTTGCAGATCAGCATTCCAAAAAGCATCTACATCACTCGTGCATGAATTAAGATTGATTTGGTTTTATATAGACTCTTTTGAAGAAATATGGTACTTATTATTTTGGAATTTAATTTATTAAATAAAATTTCTGCTGTAATATGTGACACTACTGCAGTAAATACAGGTTCTAAAAATGAAGTAACTAAGCGTTTGACAAAAGATTTATCATCCTTGTTGACTTCATGTTCTTGACCTGATTCTTAAGTATTTTATGAACTCAAAGTTTGATTCCTTATCAATATCACCTAATATTGATTACTGGTTCATTAATGAGTTGATTAGTAGCTACCATGATTTAATTGAAAAATACAAGCCTAATAAGCCAGTTATTAAAAGTAAAAAATATGGCAGGAATGATTATACGGAGCTAGATTTGTTATGTAAAGGATACAAATCTTATCGAGACACAATGAATTTACCCATGATTCATTTTTCTAAACCAGGGCTTATTTTAAATGCACAATGGAATTTAAAAGCTATCTATTGCTTGAAATATATGCTTTTGACTCAGACAAAACAAGAATCAATAATAGAGGCATGCAATTTTATTGTAGATCACTTGGCCAAGCGATGGTTCTCTTGCAGAAGAATTGTTGATGGTATAGCAAAGTTAAAATTGGCATTAACTGGTAATTACCTAGAGTGTTTGGAAAAACACTGCGATATTTGGAATTATTGTCCATTAGAGATTGATTACACAAATTAAGTTTGCGAATGATCTCTTGCAAAAGTTCTCTTGCGAAAGTTAAATTATTTCTTCAAAGAAACGTCATCAATTTAGAGGCCAAATTTCTGAGACACTGTAATAAACTTTAATCTGCCTATGTGTGTTATTGTAATAAAATAGTGTTTGAACTATATTTATTTTCATGACACAATTTTCAAAGAATTATATCTAAAAATTTAGAACTCAAACAATATCTTTACTCCAAGTTACAAAGATTTTTATACCTAGTTTGTAAGCATGGAGGAAAGTCACGCTAGACAATTTGCAGGAACTGCGAATTTGGGGGCGTTTTTCAAACTTAGGGGTCCTTTTCCAAATATAAGGATTTTTTTTCAAGTAATACACATATCATCTCTTGTTTTATCAACCTGTTCCTTCATGCTCTAAAAACATTTATCAGGGTTTTATGTTGCACATCAATGCTTTGGAATTCTTCCCTGTCTTAATAGACTTACACAAACTACAGCTAGACTTACACAAACTACAGCTTTTCATGCATTCTACCAACCATTTTCTTCAAATCTAATTAGTGTTTTCAACTAAATGGCTGCAAGCCTTCGAGATTAAATTTCAGGATCTTTAATAAAATTTTAAGAAACATTTGCTTTGTTAGTGTTCACCAAACAATGTTTTACCCAAAGCTAAGGAAGAGTTTAAAATTTTCAGGTCTGAAATATCATTTATATTTTTGCAATATATCTTTAATGAATGCTGGTATTTCATTAAAATTGAGGAAAATCTCACTTATTTTATGCACTTAAAATACAGCAACACATGCATGCACTTTTTTAGTTATGCTAAAACTATTTTAGATAAGAATATTTATAATGTTAAAGTTATAATTTTAACATACATACTGTCAACATATCATTTTTTTTTAAATATTATAAAGTATCTTTTTTATTTTGATATATTTCATTAAAAAAAAAATTATTTACAAAAAGTAATAATTCACTGCAACAACATAAAACTAGGTCTGCCAAAAATCTTACCTCAGGTTAGGTTAGCATCAGTTAGGCGGGCATTGCTGAATGCCGACTCTAATTCCGAGAGTTTGATACATGATGCCAGGCATTATATATAAATAACAAATTGTAATAATCCTAAACTTTGAAGTTGTTATATGTTCATATAACAACTTCAAAGTTTTATTATATTGTTAGGCATTCTTGTATATAGTTCTATATCAGTATAAAGTTTTTAATTATGATCAGAAAAAAAAAATAGAGAAGGTAAAGAGGAAGCACATAAAAAGATTGGTCAAGGGTACCAAACCTGATTTCTTGACAATTAGGTGAATTGATGCATAAGTATAGGCCCAAGTGAAGTGTGCACAAATTAGAGTCTTTATGAATTAAAGGATTGTACCCATTAAAACTGAGATCTAAAGGAGAAACAGAAAATTTAAATTAGTCTCACGAAGAGAATGCAAGTCTGGTGAATTTTGCATGAGATAAAGTAAAACCGATGGAAGGTTCATGAAACCGAACTAGAATCGTCTAGTGGCATTTCAATATAATGCGCAGTCAGGCAAAGAAAACTTTTTCTTTTGACTGACCAGATATCAGCAGTAGTGCAAACAAATGATGCTTTTTTTCGGTTTGCTTCATATTTTTTCATGCATCCTAGAAAGCTTTGAACTAAAACGTTTTTTCAGAATCTTGTGACACATTATACTTACGTTAGGATTAAACCTCAAAGCAGTCAACAAAAAGCTGGTTTTTCAACCATAGCCAAAGAACGCATCTCTTCATAATCTGTAATTAAGTTGAAAACTTCTTCTTGCGATATAATATGACGTTGTGGTGAAAATTCTGATGCTGCTTCATGGTACGTAATTTGTTTAAACTTCTTACTAGCAGGGCCTTCATCAGCCATTTTTACACTACACTAGTCTTTCCTAGCTTACATTTTCTCTGAACATCTGCCTTATGTGCCTTAAAGTCTCCACATTACGTACACATAATAAGCATAATGCTGATATTTTGTTACTTTTTTTTTTATCTGGCTACAATTTTGAAAAAGGTAGTATCTACAATGGCTGGTAAAATTTCATTATTTTTATCAGTCATTTCGTTTACGCGGCTCATGGCAGCCATCTTTAAATTAGAATTGTTAATTGCTGCAGAATAACTTTATGATTACCCTAATGGAACCAGGTAGATAAACCATTGATATAAATAAAACAATAAATAATTCAAAATAAATAGTGGCAGAGTGACACTATGACATAACAGTTAGTTAAATTGTTCGTGTGTGGTGTTTTAGCGGTATTTGAGTTACAGGTATTTTCAATTATTACAAAATACTAATTAAAAGTATTTTAAGTACAAATACTAAATACGTTCAACAAAAGTATTTAAAATACAAATACAAATAAAAAGTAAGTAATTAAAATACTTAGTATTTCAAATACTCCCAGCACTGATTCAAGGTATCTTATTAATTATTGAAAAAATATTGTAAGTATTTAATAATAATAATAATTAAAAAAAACACTAAAAATATTTTTTACAGATAAAAACTCAAATAGAGCAAATCGATAAAATTATAAGATCTGTCTGGTCAATAAGTACTGCTAGCATTGAACGTGAAATATAATCTTCCATCATAAAATCCCTTTTATTACTTTGAAATGTACTTAATGCAAGATTTGAAATAATTAAGTAAATACAAAACTAATAATAGAAAACCTAGATTAACAATCATTTGCTTCAAGTGAAAAAACTTGGGAATATTGAAACTTCTTGCACTAATTTAATTTGTTTAATATATTTAATATTTAAAGAAAAAAGGTCAATAATATAATGCATAAAAATTAATGTGTGTATGTACGTGTATATATATATATATATATATATATATATATATATATATATATATATATATATATATATATATATATATATATATATATATATATATATATATAAATATATATATATATATATATTTATATATATATATATATATATATATATATATATATATATATATATATATATATATACATATATATATATATATATATATATATATATATATATATATATATATATATATATATATGTATATATATATATATATATATATATATATATATATTATTGCCCTGCGAATCCCTTTTTTTAGTTTTAAATCGAATCACAATTCGTGATTTGATCATTTTCTAGAGTCATCATCATCTAATTTTTGAAAATAAAAAATAACAGATTAATATACTTTAAATACAGTTGACAAAGGACTTGAATTGTGTTAGTATTAAAATGCATGAATTAAATAAATCACCTGGTTTTAAAAGTTATTATACTCTGATGAAGCAAAGCTTTCGATCTTATTATTGATTAAGCAGATATTAACAGATTATAAAGATTTAAGAGTACCTCATGGCATGGTCAAAAATATAAACAGACATTATATGTAAAAACAGACATCTTTCATGTCTGTTTTTTTACATATAATGTCATTTTACATATAATATAATTTTACATTAAAATATTAAAAAAATTTAAATTTTTTACATATAAGAACTCATAAATAAAGCAAATTGAAAAAATTATAAGGTCTGTTGACTCAAATGGATAAAGTTATAAGGTCTGTCTGCTCAGTAAGTACTGCTAGCATGGAACGATAAAATGCAATCATCCATCATAAAAACCTTATTATTACTTTGAAACGCATTTAATGCAAGATTTGCAATAAATAAGTATATACATAACTAATAAAAGAAAACCTCTATAAACAATCATATATTTGCTTCAAGTGAAGAAATTTGGAAATATCAAAACTTCTTTAACTATTTTAATTTTTTTTTATATATTTAATATTTTAAAGAAAAAAGGTCAATAATATAATGCAGAAAAATTAAAATATCTATACATAAACATACCTTTATATATAAAAAAAATTTAAGTTAAACATATTTAATGAAGGAAATTGAAACTCTTAAATGTTTTAATGGGGATGAGCTATTAGTAAAAAGGAAGCCTGTTTTTTAACAAAATTTACTTATCATCAAAAGCATTAACTGTTAACAAAAAAGAACAGAGCATAACAACATTTAAACACATTTTTTCAATAATATTTTTTAAATACGTTTTAGGAATACACTAATTACAAACAGATTTAATTTATTTTTTTCATCATAACAGTACACCACTCTACTGGCAAGGACAACATTTTCGCTCTCAACAAAGCCAAGTAACATTATAGCAAAGTATACCACTTGGCTAACAAGGTCAACAATCTTGCTATAAACTAAGCTAAGACACAACAATTTGAAACCATGCAAGCTACATAATAACTATTTACAAACTATAACCAAATAACATTATATCAGAAACATAGAAACACTTCAAATATAAAAGATGTTTACACATTTACAAAATATAAATCGATATAACCTTAACACATAATAAATAATACATAAATTTAATTAAATATATAAATTAGAAACATTTATAAAATACAACCTTATTTTTGTAATATTTGTTTAACGACATACCTGGTAATAAATGGTTGACAATTTTAAAAAATAAATAAACGATCAAGCGACCTGGGTTTTTATATTATAAAAACAAACAGATTTTCTTTAATATTATTAACATAAGGTATCAAACGATCTTGTTCTTTACATGCATCATAGAGATGACCATGTCAGATGCAAGGGTATTGACAAAGGACTTGAAATTTAAAATGCATGAATTAAGTAAATTACCTGACTTTAAAAGTTACTATACTCATTTAAAAATAACATAAGGTTTATCCTTTACTACATAAGTCATCAAATTAAAGATATTTCGATTTTACTACTGTTGAAGCAAAGTTTTTGATCTTACTACTGATTGAGCAGATATTAACAGATTGCAAATATTTATATTACATCCTTGCATGGTCAAAAATATAAGGAGAAATATTAAAAAGCCAAGAATGGTAAAGACTCGGCCAAGTATGGTAAAAAAGTTGATATAAACGCGCACGAATGGGCAGCAACAGAGTTATGTATATGTAGATATATGTATGTATACATATATATTTTAGTTCTAATTAACTCCCAGTAAGGCTACAAGCTCCCAGTATTAAGTTGGGAGTTACTAGAAAAAAAGAATAGAGTTATAGAGCAAGGAAACGGTTGACAAAAGACTTAAAAAATTAAAGGTTGTATGAGTCAGGAAAACATGAAGATCGGCGAGAGTTTGAAAGGGTTGAAGTGCAGGGTAAAAAACTAGACAAATAAAAGTTTTTAGAGCATGCAGGGGTAGATACAGTAAAAGAATAAGACTTTGATGAATGATGAGTCAAGCAAGTCCAATTAGTTGACCAACTAGAAATGATAGCTCCTTTGAGCTGCGACAATGGTATTATTTGTAGAAAAGAGAAAGAGATACAATTTTACAAAGATGAGAAATAGGCTCAGGCTTAGCAGATAGACCGGGTCCAACTATCTTTATGAAGCGTTTTAGGACCTTGTCAAGAAGAGAAAGAGCATCATTAGAAGAACCAGCAAAAATATGACAGTAGTATTTCATACAGGGACGAATAAGAGAATTTTAGAGGTAGAGAATAGAATCAGGAGAGAGAAAATGGGGAGTCCGATAAAGAGAAGCAACCTTAGCAGACGCTAGCTTAGCAATTGATTGTATATATGGTTTCCATAAAAGTCAGTAGAAAATGATAATCCAAGAAGACATAAAAAAGAGGACTCAGTAAAAGGGTTGCCATTCATTAATATAGGAATGTTAAAAGTACTATGATAGTTGTTTGCAGTAAATAACTTTGTTTTGAGTTTTGTTGGAGTTAAAATTAACAAGCCACTGTGAGCCCTAATCTGTTACAGAAGTGAGATCAGATCCAAGATTGGCTGCCTGTTCTAAACGATCAAAAAAAGAAGACTTTTTGTCAAGACAGGATTATAAAGTTGTGTCATCAGCAAAAAGAGCTGCTTTAGATTTAAGGTTGTCATGAAGATCATTAATGTAGATAAGAAACAAAATAGAAATAGAATAAAACCAAGTAGAACAAAATAGGATAGAAGCTTGAGGTACCCCAGAAGTTACTGGAAATAATAGAGTGTTAGGCTTTATAGATGACTTTAATAAAGCAATTAGAAAGAAACAATTTGATAATCTCAAAAACTTTCCCAGATATACCTTATAAAACAAGCTTATTGAGAAGACCAGCATGCCAAACTTTGTCAAAAGCTTTAGATATGTCAAGAGCAATAGCCCTAGCCTATCTATCATGCATATCTGTGCTGATAGATTTTATCATCTAATGCACAATAAAATCTATCAGCACAGCAGTTAGCAAGTCAGCAATAAAGCGAGAGGATCAAAATCCATATTGATTGTCTGACAGTAAGTTATTTGACTCAAGATGGAATGTGAGAAATTTGTTGATTAAAGACTCAAAGGTCATGCTAATATCAGAAAGAAGACTCATCTGGGGATAATTGGAGGGGTCAGAATGTTCGCCAGAGTTTTTGAAAATTGGAACAACAGATGCCATTTTCCAGCAGGCAAGAAAACAAGACTCAGTCAAACACTTATTAAATAGTTAGAGAAAATTGAAGAGAGTTCTCGAGAACAATTTTGTAAGACTATGACAGGAATGCTGTCTGGACCACAAACCTTAGAAGAGTTTAATTGAAATATGACTTTAACAATGGAAGCTGGAGTGATTTAAATATCTGACAATGGGTTAACCTGTGTAATTAGAATGAAAGAAAGGGAATGGTCATAAGATTTGAGATTTGAGTTAGAAGAAAAGTTCTTTGCAAATAGTTCTGCCTTATCCTTGGGAGAGGTAATAAGATCAGTCTCGTGAATGCGAGATGAAATGTTAGACCTACCTTTGTTAACAACGCTGTTGAAGATTTTCCAAAAGTCTCTAGAGCCTAACTTATAAGATACAAGCTTTAGTGAACTGAGAATAATGGAGCTTAGCATCTGACAGCACCTTTTTACATTGATTTCTTGCAATAATAAGTAGTCGTATGTTTTCAGGAGAGTTGTCTTTTTGAAAAAGATAAAAAAAATTATTATGGATATTTCATAGCAGCTGCACAAGAGGGTGAAAATCATGGAGTAGAACCTGATTTCACGACTAATGGGTAAATTGATGCATATGTATACCCCTAAGCCAAGCATGTGACTATTGTAGTCTTTGCAAATCAAAGGATTGTACCCATCAACACTGAAAACAGAATAAGGAATAGCAGAATTTAAATTAGTCTCACTAAGAATGAGCAAGTGTGGTTAATTTTGCAGGAGGTAAGATTCAATTGATGGAAGGTTGTTTTGTTTATGCTCAGCTTTAAAATTAGCCGTAATAAACTAACTTTTAAAGCTCCGTAATAGAAATAAGGGGTCCATAAATTATGTCACACTTTAGGGATAGGAGAGGAAGGAGATGTTAGTGGTTTTTTGACAACTTATACATAATTTAATACTAAACTGTTACGATGTTGTGACAGTTTAGTATTAAACTGTCACAACATCGTAGTATTAGTATTAGTATATTAAACTAGTATTAGTATTACGAGAGGAAAGGGGTCTCAATTAGTTTAAAATTTAGTGACTGTTAGTAAACGACCTCTAAGTTGACAGTTTTTTTAGAGTGTTTGATTTTGATTAAAAAATGTTTTATTGCAAAAATCACGTGATTATAATGTCCGCTATCACTGATATTTTAATTTTTATTTTAAAGATTTATAATGTCTATGATTTTATCTTTTAAAAAATATATGGTTTTAAAGTGCAAGTTTGATGCCTTTAATGTTTTTTTGTGGTATTATATTTAGTTAAATTTTTGTGGTCCTGGCTATTTTGTTGATAATTTTTGATATCTTAAAAACTTTTAAGTGCTTGAGCATTCTATTTTTATTTATTTTCTTTACAGAATGCACCACTAGTAGTTTACAGAATGCACCACTAGTAGTTTACAGAATGCACCACTAGTAGTTTTAAGTCTTGATAAATATTATATTAACTTTTTTCAAGGCATAAAGCCAGACTTTTTTTATTTGTAAAAAAATTATAAAAAATTCGCAAAAGTCACATGATCTTTGTATCCGCCATCATTAGAACTTCATTTTTTTAAAAAAGAAACAATCTCTGTTTATTTATCTTTTTGAAAATATATAGTTATGGGGTGTAAATATGATGCTTTTATCCCTAATATATCATTTTCAGTATAGTATGTATATTTTTACTATTTACAAATATTAAATATAGGTGCAAAAGATTTAAACAAAAACAATAAACAAATGAGATATGAAACATGAAGTTTTTAAAATTTTCTTTTTGTATTTATGCGAACTATCTTTTTTAAAGATAATCTAAATTGTTTCAAATAATTTAGTAGATTATGTTTAAGAGAGAGAGAAAGAGAAAGAGAAAGAGAAAGAGAAAGAGAAAGAGAAAGAGAAAGAGAAAGAGAAAGAGAAAGAGAGAGAGAGAGAGAGAGATGTGTATATATATATATATATATATATATATATATATATATATATATATATATATATATATATATATATATATTTATATATGTATCCAAAACTTCTTTTAAGCACAAAAAATGTAAATATTTTAATAAACAAGACAAACTTTTTCATTAATAAAACCATTTTATTAATTCTAAACAACACATGTTTCGACTATGACTAGTCATCTTCAGTTGAAATTAAATTTTTGAATTTATTTAAATACCTATATAGGTGATTTTTACAATACCAATACAAAATTTAATTATATAATTACAAAATGTAGTTATAATAGTTTGTACACAGATGTGTACAATTAACTAATTACAAAAATACAACTATACTATCAATTTAATTACAAAAATACAACTAAACTATTAATTTAATTACAAAAATACAACAAAACCTATTATAAAAATAACAAGTCATACTAAAAAACAAATAAGAAGTGACGAAAGAATAGGTTAATAAAAAATTACATAGATTACATAACTACATACACACATTACATAACTACATACACAAAATTACATACAACTAAACAGAAAGTGTCATTTGGACATGGTTGACCTGTTTGTTCATTCCAGGTTGTAACCATTTTATGAACATGCTTTCTTTAAGTTTTAATTCGAACTTATTAGATGCTGAATCTAAAAAAAATAAACACTTTTCATTTAATTGCATAAAACAATTTTCATTACCATAGAGATGTTTATAGATATGTGACTTTTTTGTCTCTCTTATAATGTTCAGTTATCTGTGTCTTGAGATGGCAAGTAGTTTTGCCTATATAACAGGAGTTACATCCTGCACATACGAATTTGTAGACCACGAACAATTTGAACTCTAGAGGAATAGAATCTTTAGAGAAGAAAAATTTTGAAACTTTTAGTAAGACAAAAACTAGTTGAAAATTTACAGAACAGCAATATCTTTTAACAATTGAATTCAATCTTTTTTTAGTTAAATCAGATATTTTGCCTAAAAACGGTAGTTTAAAATAAGATAAAGGTTTTTTTTTGGTTGTGGTGGATTTGATTTTTGGTTGTGGTGGATTGTTTGTGTTACAATATCTTTTAATAATTGAATTCAGTCTTTTTTTAGTTAAATCAGATATTTTGCTTGAAAATGGTAGTTTAAAATAAGACAAAGGTTCTTTGATTTTTGGTTGTAGTGGATTGTTTGTGTTAATTTTGTTTAAACAAGATTTATATATTTTCGATATTAGCCAAGATGGATACATGTTTTTTTGAAATACTTTAAAAAGGTTGTTTATTTCGGAGATAAATCCTAGATTAGTACTATTGATTTTAAATGTTCTATCGATTAAGCATTTGATAAGACTAACTCTGTACAAAAGCGGAGTGAAACTATAAAAATTGGTGTGTTAGTAGTTACTGTTTTGTCAGTTCCTATTCGTTTTTTAGTATGACTTGTTATTCTTATAATAGATTTTGCTGAATTTTTGTAATTAAATTAATAGTTTGTACACAGATAATTACATTTTGTATTGGTATTGTAAAAATCCCCTATATAGGTATTTAAACAAATTTAAAAATTTAACTTCAACTGAAGATAACTAGTGATAGTCGAAACATGTATGTATCAGGGATGCAAAGTTCCATTGATTTTTTGGGAATCCGGACTCCGAGCTTAAAAATCATGGACTCGAATTCTGGAATTTTTTTTTTTTTTCTTTATTTCAATATGGAGTTTTTATTATCTGGAACTTTTACGCGAAAATTCTGGAGAAATGAGAGAGTACCAATATTATTTTCTCTTATGAATTATATATATGTTTATTTTATGTACCCTTACGGTCTTATAACAGAGCACCTTGGAAAAGGTAATATTTAGTTCAAGTTAATATTTCAATATTTACAGTTGCAATATAATAAAGAAATGATGTTTAATGTTGAACTTTTAATTTAATTATTTATTTTTTACCTACATTTGTTATAAAAAACTTTTAAACCCCTGTCATTAAGATAACTTGTTTTGAATATATTTCAAAGTGATTATTCAAACTGATTTTTTTCGCTTGACTTCCCGAACTTCATGCAAAGCAAATTAAGACGAAATATTATCTAACCAAATAAAAATACTTTCACTAATTTTATAAGGGTAATTAATGTAAAACAGTTTTTTATTAGATTCTTGAGATAATAAATATTCATAATTTATAAACATTAAATATATGGCGCAATAACAATTTATAGCAACAAACCAGCATAAAATATTTGAGGTTTTTAATATCTTTTTAAATGTTAAAAATAGAAAAAAAAAAAAACTTAACAAATAATCAAAAAATGTTCGAATAAAAATAAATAAAAATATTTCCAGAGTTTCATTTGTTAAAAATCTACCGTGACGTCAAATACTAAAACTTTAATGAATTAAACGCGCTTCAAAGGAATCGCCAAAGTTTGTAGATTGCGACGTATAATTTAAAGACTCCGAATTATTGAAAAAAATGGAGAAGGCGAGCTTCAGCTAAAACAACAACGTTAGTTTTTCTCGGTATGCATTCATTATTTATTTTTAATCAAAAAAACTTAGTTTAAACCTTTTTTTTTAACATTATCTTTAATATAAACACGACATGTGTTGGGAGTTTGGGATCCCTTTAAGAGCTAGTCAAAACTCCTTTTTGATTACATCTAGTTGAACCTGCATTTGTTTTTCTGAAAAATTTTCTTGAACTTTCTGTTCACACAACTTAAATATATTTGATCAACGCTTTGCGACTGGTGAAGCATTCTCCTCATTTTCTGAACTAAAGTCTGACATATAAAATGCAAAAGAGTTGCGCTCTACTGCTTTTGTGGTTTTATTGAGTTCATTATTCTTATTTTCATTAGCGAGTTAAATCAGTTTGTAATGTATTTTCCTAAGACCATCAGCTGCAGTTATAGAAGTACTTTACTTTTTGGAATATGTATTTCTTTACTTTTTGAAATATGTATATTGAGTTAAATCAGTTTGTAATGTATTTTCCAAAGACCATCAGCTGCAGCTATAGAAGTATTTTACTTTTTGGAATATATTTTTTTAAAGTTAAATAAATAAATATATATAAATAAAATTTTATTAAAAAAACAACCTTGTCCTCAGTCCCTGTTAGCATACAGCCATGCCTAAAATCAATGTAAACTGCTGCAAGAAACAACGAATTTTCATGTAGCACGTTTTCTCTATTATCCATTCCTTTGTGGAAATCTTTGGCTAAGTCACTGTCCTTCCTGTCAAGTTCACACTTTATTCAATCCACTTCGAATTTCTTGCAGTTTTGACAACATCTCTGACATGGTTAATTAGATTTTTTATTGGGGGCCTTTTCAATGCATCATTTACGGCTATCTGTAAAGTGTGGACATCTTTGAAGATGTATAACACTCATGCTACTGGCAACTCCACTAGCCAAGACTTCTGTTGGATTGTCCGCTTTAGAATAACCATCTTCGTCAAATTCATCAGTTTATACTGAAAAATTCTTCGTCACCTACCATTTTCTCAACAGCGCTGATGCCAAAGTCGCGCACCAACTTTATATTCACCTAAAGATATTAAAGTTTAGTAAAAATGCCTTACAGTATATAAAAGTTTTTATCAAAACATTTTATTTTTAAATGATTTTATGGAAAATAATAACTTTAATCACATAACTTTAAATTCTTTTCATTGACAGAAAATATAGTGAATTTCAAAATATGTTACTTACTGCTGAGTTGTCAACACTGAGGCCTAAAATATTAGTTTTATTGATCCCAAACTCATCTAAAAAAAGTTTTGTGTATTCCGCCGTTTGTTTTCCCTTCGTATCAATGGTGTCAAGATTGATCACAGCAATTTCATCATTGTTCAAGTATTGCGCATTTATATCGAGGTAGTGACGCATATGTCTTGATGTAGAATAGACTTTCAAATAAATTAGCATTTTCGATAATTTGTTTTTGATTTGTTCGCGATGCTTTTTGGCAAGATCAATAATTTAAATTTTTATATTATTCTTTATTCATTTTAAATCCAAAATGAGATGAAACTTTTCCGCTAAGCTTTTGAATAGGTTCACGATCAAACACCTATAGATATTGTTTTTAGAATGATAAATGTTTATTTAAAAATGCTAAAAAAATATAATTGTTTAGATTTTTTAATTAAAAAATAGTTACTAACAAAAAAATATATTGAACCTGGAATGAAAGACCATCAACCAAAACCAGCTGGTTTAAGGCTTCTAAAAACTTATCTTTTGCAATATGCAAACTAATTTGCTGTGGTACAAAACACTTTAATATGGATTGCTGTGAAGTGCTGCCTTTAATGGCTGTTTATTTTTGCTTCTTATTCTTTTCTTCTATTTTTTTTCTAATTTTTCTTTTTTTTACCTAATGAGGAGCTCTGCATGTTTTCTAGATAAGTGTTGTATAAGGTTGCTAATGCGAGCTTTTGCGACACATTTAATTTCTTTACCGCATAACTCGTTACTTTTACTTTTTCGGGTACAAGACATTTGAAGCATACTACTTTGCATCCATTCAAAATTTTATTTGTACAATGAAAGTGTCTGAAGATTGTATCTGATGCATAGTTAGTGGCTATTACTGGTCAAGATTGTTACACATGAGTTAATAGCAAATAATATTTTAAAGAAAGAATGTTGTTATTGCAAGTTATTTTGAACATGTAAAGTATTTTTTTTTTGTGTGTTATATATGCTTTTCAAAATTACTTTTTTGTAAAACAATCCACGAAAACATAGTTAGGGAAGCTGTTACAATGACTAGTTATGAATTGATGACGTTAGTCACTTAGCTTTTTTTGGCTTCTTTCTGACCTAGATGGTATGTTTTTTGCCAATTGTCTAGATCGTTAGCTTGATTTTATAGCGCAAACTCACAGACAAGTTTGATTTTTTATTGCATATAATTAATTTGTTAGTGAAATTTGTTAGTTTTTTGTATCTAAACTATATTGCTTTCATTGCAATTTTTCATTAGGCATCATTAAAATAAAATTTTTGATTTTCTTAGCAGAGTAGACTGAAAACCAATGTTCATAATTATACTCACGTTATTTTGGGTTGAAATTAAAAGATTTTTTTTCTAATAGTATTTACAAGCTTCATTTATTTATAAGTAGAGTTTCCTATTATAGTTTACAGTTTTAAACAGTGCTTAAACAATGCAAAAAATATATAGACAATTTTTTTTAAAGAATTTGACTTTGGTAAAATATTCGTCTGTTGCTTATAACCTAGTTAATCATTTCTAATTGACTTTCTTTCTATGATCAATCTAAAAAGTTAAAGATAACGAAAAAACTTATGCATAAAAGCAACTTCAATACTAAAATATCATTTATTTCTAAATTTGATAAATATTAAAAAAAAAAAATTAAACAACTAAGCTTTCAAACATTTCCTTATCTGCAGGTCTAGCCAGTGGCAATTTTGTGAATCAAATGAGGAGGATGAATCCTTCAAAGGTGACGAATGTCTTATAAAGAATATTTAAGTGTAAGTTGAATGTTAACTTCCTCTCTTTTTAGGAAAACCGCCACTGGGTTTCGAAATTTGATGATGAGGAAATACTTAAATAAACAGTTAATCATAAGTACTTTCTTAATAGGATAAAAAAAAGAATTGTTTTAAAACTATAAATAAATAAACAAAAATTGTTCCATATAAAATGAACATAATTTGCGAATAAAAGTTTATTAACTTAAGAAATATAAAACTTAACATTAAATATGATGGAATTTTTAAACTTAAAACACTTTATTTTCTATAATTATTTTTAATTAAAAAAAAATTTATTAAACAAACTGTTTCTTTAAAAAAAATTTATTAGATTACAATTGCGGTTAAATACTTTTACTTACAACATTATACTTTCTGAATAAACGTCACATAAACGATATCAAAATAAAAATTAAATATAATAAAAGTATATATATATAAGCTTGGTCAGGAAGGCGTGCAATCACATGCCATTATATGACCACGCAAATAATACTTTATTTTGGCGATTTGACCACGGTTTTTAACATTTTAAAAATGCACTGGAAAAAATTATTTTAGTTACGCAAAAATAAATAACTTTGAAACTTTTATCTTTACTAATGTTTTTATATTAGCAAAATGCATTTAAATAAAGTAACAGTTTCTGTTAATGTTTTAATTTAAAGTATAGATGAAAGTTGTATAAATTTCGACTGTACTTTAAAAATGAAAGTTGTATAAATTTGTTGAGAAAAAAAAAGGACAAACTTTTGAATTAAAAACAGCCATTTGAATTAAACTTTGATCTTTACTAATGTTTTTATATTATTAAAACGCTTTTAAATAAAGTAACAATTCACTGCTAATGATTTTTTTACATTAAAGTATTGATGTATTTTTCTTTCTTTTTAAATAAAAAAATTATAGATTAAAGTTAATATAATTGAAATATAACAAATTTTTTTGCAAGAATGAAAGTTGAAAAAAAATAAATAAATATAATTTTATTTTTATAATTTTTATGATTTTTTTTCTTTAGTCTTTAAATTAAAAATAAAATGAAATATTAACAAATTAAATCAAGTTATAAATTAAAGGAATAGTTTTGTTCATTACTTTTCGTTTTCATCTTCATTTTTCCTCATTTGCTTTCTGATATTGGATTTCTGACAAAAGAAAAGACTTAATTATTTTTCTTTTGTTTATATTACTACAAAGAATTGTAAAGTTCTTTTTTTTGTTGTTATCTTTTAAATATGCGTATTTATAAAAAAATTGTTGGAAGTTTTTACTTTGTTTAAAAGGGTTTGCTATGTCTATATAATAGAAAAAAAAAAATGTTTTTTTTTGTTCCTTAGTCAGTCGTCGTTTTTGTAAAATGCGTCCCCTCCCCCCTAAAAAAAGCTTCATTAAAAAAAGTTTTCTTGTTAATTTAGATCGTTTTTTTTTTAAATACCACTAATGCGCAATGAAGTTTTTTATAAAAGCAAAAGTGTTTATTTACAATTTTTTGTCGATTAGTACTATTTATTTATTTTTTAATATAAATTTATATGGTGCTGTAACAAAGCAGATGGGACACTACTAGTTTTACATTAAAAAAACATTAGTAAAGATTCAAAGTTATTTATTTCAAACGTAATTATCTTATTGTTTATTATTTATTTTAGTTAAGTTTTGTTTTTATTATTTTTATTTTTGTTTTAGTTATTTATTACTAAGCTATTTTTATTTTATTTTTCATAATTGTTTTTAAGAAGATTTTATTTCTTTTTTTAAAATAAGTTTGTTTTTTTAGTTTTTTAATAACTAAGTTAAGTTTTCAGCGCTTTTAATAAAATGTTAAAACTGTGGTCAAATCGTCAAAACAAAATATTATTTGCGTGGTCATATAAAGCCATGAAAGCAGCACTCCATTGCGAAATAGGCTATTTGTCAGTCGATGTAGCAGCACTCAGTTACAAGTTAGGCTATAAGATAGTCGATGTAGCAACACTCGCGCATGATTTACAGTAAAATAAAAGTAAAAATAAAGACATTTTATTTAAAAAATTAAAATAAAAACATTTTTTTAATTTTTAAAAACATTTAAAATGTTTTTAAAAACATTCAGAATGTTTAACATTCTGGTCAATTAAATTTGCGTTTTTACGGTTTTTTAAAAAAAATGAATAAATTAATGGTTTTAACTTTATGACAACACGGAAATGTGGAATGAAAGTCAAAAGTAATTAAAAGTGACGTATTTTGTTATCAAAAGAATCATTTTTTACCTTCCGTACTCTTAAAGCCAACAATTTGTATATATATATATATATATATATATATATATATATATATATATATATATATATATATATATATATATATACATAGATAAAAGTTTTGCTTTAATGTATCTGTCTTTTCTCATTTCTCCAGTACTGCTTTTGCAACCAATTGTCTTTCCACTTTTTACAAAACATTTCAAGAATAAAAAACATGTTATTTTTAAAAATAATTACTTATTTTATGCTATTACGAGGTTCAAGGAACATATACATTTCTTTGACTTTTTTTTCTTTTTGATTTTTTGCTATAACTGTGTGTATATATATATATATATATATATATATATATATATATATATATATATATATATATATATATATATATATATATATATATATATATATATATATATATATATATGTATATATATATATATATATATATATATATATATATATATGTATATATATATATATATATATATATATATATATATATATATATATATATATATATATATATATATATTTGTGTGTGCTGTAAAATTTCTCCATTTAAAGTATTTAAAACTTTAATGAAAAGGTAAAAATTTCCATCGTTTTATTTTAGATGTGTCATGACAGAAGATACTTAGTTACACAAGATGAGTTGGATCAAACATTAGAGCAATTTATAGAACAGTTTGGTGATAGACCAAGGTATGTGCTTCTCTAAAGACTATTTAATCTTAAATTTATTCTATCAAATTTTTTTTATGGTTAAAGCTTGCACTTGTTTAGTTACATTTATTAATATTAAGATAAAAGTGAAAATTTTTTTTTTTAATGTTTGAGCATTGGTTTATTTAAACTTTAATTGACAATTTTCTTAATATAACCATAGTATATTTAAAGTGATATGTATTTGTTAACTTGTTACTTGTTAACGTATTTTATTTTTGTTAAAAAAATTATTTCTCTAAAATTTTATATTGATAACTGTGGTACAAAAAAAAAATGGTAGCATATGTTAAGATGCATAAATACTGTATGTAAAACAAATAAAAAGTTTGTTTACATATCTATTTTTTTTTAATTATAACATATCTGTATTTTTTATAAATTATTCCAACCTTTATGAATTTATTTTATTATGAATCTTGCTGAAACCATAACAAAACGTTTTTTTTTTTCTTACACAATGTAATTTTTATCAAGTTGTTAGAAGTATCATTATGCAAAGTTTACTGACAAAAATAATATCAATATATAAATGACAAAAACTAAAGAAACAGAATAGAAAAATAATTAGACAAAACTAAAGTTGTAATGTAAAACATATTGGAAGGAAAAAAAGCACTTTAACATAAATTATTGCAGATATCAATGTTCTTGCAGACATAAAACTTTTAGGTATTTTTGTTAGCATAAAGTTATTGCAGATACAGCCCTTGAAATTAGGATCGGCATTCGCCAATACCAACCTAACTGCTGAACTAAAAGTGTTTGAGGTTAGCAAAAAATTGCCAACTTTGTTTTTATGTTTTGTAGTAAGCCCTTTGTGTCAAAGTTTTTTTGCCAACCTGATGCTGACCTCTAACAGTTGGAGGTCTGCAATGTATTGCTGACCTTATTATTTCTAATTCCAATGATTGCAGATATCAATGTTCTAGGTGTTTTTATAAACATAAAGTATTGCAGGTATCAATGTTCATATATCAATAAGCATATATCAGTAAGTTATTGCAGATATCAATACTCTAGGTGTTTTTATAAGCATAAAGTTATTGCAGACATCAATGTTCTAGCTCTTTTTATAAGCATGAAATGTGTTACACATAGGTTTAATGGGATATAAAACATGAAATTTTTAAAATTTTCTTTTTGTATTTATGCGAATTATCTTTTTTAAACATAATCTGCTAAATTGTTACAAATAATTTATTTGATTATGTTTAAAAACTAATTTTAAAATAATCTGCTAAATTATAAGTTTTGAAATAATTTACTAAATTATAAGTTTTGAAATAATCTACTAAATTATAAGTTTTAAAATAATCTACTAAATTATTGCAAAACTAGTTTAATTCAAACTCAAAATAATTTAAAAATGGTATTATGTAAAAATGTTAAAGAATGTTTGTTTTGCTTCCAGTTTTGAAGATATAAAATTTCTTTTTTGACATTTAATACAATCCTTTTTTATCTACAAAAACTAAATAAATAAAAGTTTATTTATGTTTGCCAATACAAATTAATTTTAAAATTTTTTATGAAATGGTTGCAATGTGCTTACATATGTTATTAAAACAAGTTTAATACATATCTGCTTATATATATATATATATATATATATATATATATATATATATATATATATATATATATATAATATATATATATATATATATATATATATATATATATATATATTAGGGTGGTCCAAATTTTACACATTATTTAAAATGCAGATTCCACTCCCTAAATGTGTTCTATATAATAACATAATACTAGAGTTAAAAAATCTTTGAAAAAAAAATATTTTTAGGGGTAGCTATAGTCTCTTAAACATCAGACAGCCCTTAATATTATCAAGAAAAAAAGTTCTCCAAAAGTATATTATGTCGGGTCTCAAAAGAAGGGCAATTTTATAAAAATTTTTTAAAATAGTTATTTTTTTATAAAAAACATTTAGAAAAAAAAATTATAACTAAAAAATTAAAATTTTTTTTTTTTAATGCAAACTTTTTATTTTTAGTTAAAAAATGTCGTTTTCTATGCAGTGAATGCTTAAATAATATTTTTTTTATAAAATGATGATTATTTTTGAAATTGTTATAAAATTTTGGTTCTTTTGAGACCCAAAATGTTATACTTTTAAAGAACTTTTTTTCTTGATAATATTAGGGGCCCGTCTGATGTTTAAAAGACTATAGCTATATATATATATATATATATATATATATATATATATATATATATATATATATATATATATATATATATATATATATATATATATATATATATATATATATATATATATATATATATATATATATATATATATATATATATATATATATATGTATATGTATATATATATATATGTATGTATATATATATGTATGTATATATATATATATATATATATATATATATATATATATATATATATATATATATATATATATATATATATATATATATATATATGTTAGTAAAACAAGTTTAACATTTTAACAGCGGTGTTTGAACAGGTTTACAAGGAATTTCATATCTAGCAAAATGAAATAAAAAGGGGGAATAAATTCTTTTAGGTTAATGGAGCAAAATTTTTAACACAAAAACATTGAACAAAGTTTACTTGTAGGTGCATATAAATAAAATTAGTAGTCAATCAAGTTAACCCAAACAATCAAGTTAAACTCAAGCAATACAATTAAATTTATTTTCTAGGTATAACTGAATATATATATATATATATATATATATATATATATATATATATATATATATATATATATATATATATATATATATATATATAGCCTTTCTAAACCCGTTGTAGCGAGCCGCCCACCCAGAAAGTCTTGCATGGGCCTTTTTGAAAAATTAAAGTTATTATGTTTTGATGAAATTTCTTTTATTCTGAAATTTTATTTTGTTGATTCTTCATGCCTGGTATGGTAAAAATTTTAATTGTAATAATATATGTTTTTTTAGCGATAAAAAGCGATAGAAAAACAACTTGCAAAAAAAAAAAAACCTAACGATTTTTTTTTTAAATAATTTTTTATATTTACTTTTCATTTAATAATTTAGTAATTAATTAAATAATAAATTAAAAACATTATTCAAATGTTAATATATAGTCCATCATTCTAATAAAATAACAATATATAAAAAACTTTTATACATCACATTGTTGTTTTATAAAAATGAATAATATTAATTATATTATAATAAAAGTTCATTCATTTCTCTTCTTCTTTGTGAATGAAAATCTCATTGTATATAAAAATCTCTACTATCTCTTTTTTAACAAGTAGGAGAGTGACAAATCATTTCAAAAGGCTTTAGTAATTAAACTTCGAATAGTTGGATATTTGTAAAGTTGAGATAATAATTTTTCGAACTTATACTGCAGTTTTTATCTTTCGGTCAGAGTTATTAGTGTGCCCTCTAATTAGTAAGTTTTTGTTGTTATGTTTTTGTTTTGGTTTTGTTTCTTGATTTTTATTCAGACTTTATTCTTTTATTCTTTAGTTTTATCAGCTGTATAATTGGATTTTTGTTGAGTCTATTCCAGATATAGCCAAACTAATAATTTGCAAGCAACGCAAAAAATGGCAGAAAAGCAACCTTCGCAACCATTATGTTTCTTTAATCAAACATCTTGACGTTTGCTTTAAAAATTTTGTAATAAATGTAGCAATTTTGCAAGATCTATTTGAGTAATAATATGTCTTTTCAAATATTCTATCTTATAATATATCTTTTCAATAATATATCTTTTCAAATATTATAAATAATTGTCTTTTCAAAATAATCAAATAAAATATAATATTTTTTATTGCACTTTAGTTGAATCATTTTTCTTGTGTTTTGTAAATTAAATTCTAAAAATTTAACGCGTATCTCTAAGCTATAAAGATAATGACAATTATATTGAAATTTTTTTTTAAATAAAACTTGAACCAAAGGGTTCTTTTACAATTGTTTTTCAACTATTTAGACTAAAATTTTAATTATTACTATTGTTTTCGTTCAATTTACTATCTTTACTATAATATACTCTTTTATGAACTCGTAATTGATTTTATATTCTTTTCGGAAATTAGGAGAAAATATATGTTATGTTGATGTGATATGTAAGTTAAAATTTGGGGTAGTTTATTTTTTAATTTCTAAGAGACTTGGTACAAATAGATTTTTCAAGATTCTGGTATATATATTTCTTAAATATATTATTCTTATATAATATAGGCCTGTATAAAAAAAAGAGTTTTGAATTTAAAAAAAACAAATCTGTTTTACATTTTTTTGTGAATAGTACCAATAGAAGGGTATTAAATGCAGCATTATTTTATATATCAGTGTTATTGCTGTAAAATATTTTTAAATGTATTAAATATAGCGCAAATATAAAAACAAAAATAAAAAATGAAGAAATCATATAGTATTATTTTTATCATACAAAAGGAATATATATAGTTATAAATTATTTATAAATATTCATTTTAAATAAATTAGCCCAAAATATCTTCAACTTTAAAATCGAATGCAGTTTCTTCATTTTCACACGATCCAGGTGTTTCCCACTTTCACTGCCTAAACTATTGTAATCAATGTGGTCCTTTTTGTCATTTACTATTGTAGCAGGTTGAATTATCAAATCGAAAATATCTGTTTGCTGTTTTTATAAAAATATATCAGTAATCCGTTCGATTACATTTTTCCTATCATTATAACTAAAATTTGGATCATTGATTTCAATGGCCAAGATAGCGTTTAGTGTTTTCTGGTTGATTCTGAGTTTTTTGTCTGACATAAGCATTGTCAGAAGACTTAAGGCTCGTTCCAATGATGAGTTCAACCCAGATAAGCATGCGAAGCTTGCGAAGCAATTCTTTTTTATACTGAATACAGACCTTACACCATAGCTTTACAACATATATTGTTTCATTTTCAAACTGACTGTTTCCATTCCACAAACTTCATCTTTTCCCTAACTCAGATATATTGCAAGTGTAACTCTGTTACCGGAAGATGCCATTTTTTTTACTGAAATTTTACTTTTTAACTTGAAAATTTGAATAACTTGAATAACTTGATAATCTCAATAACTTGATAACTTTATATCAGACACTCAATATATAATATAAAAATCGATTAGCAGTCTTTCGATTATAAATAAGATATTTGATTTTTAATAATGAGTTATAAATTAGCTTATTAAATAAACTAAAAGTTTGGTTTAAATCTACCGTATGTCTCTAGAAGTACCAGGCTCAATCTGTTTCTTTTTTCAGCAGCCTTGTTTAGCAAGGTTCCTATTTCAAAGTTTAGATTTGAGATAAATTCAGAATAAATCAAAAAATTGAGAAGGCTCCTTAACTTTTAAAGGTACCCTACGGAGTCATGTGAGGCACCCTATGGAGTCATGGGGGTGTGAGTTTTAAAATATATACTTTTTATACTTGTATTAAAATAATCTGCAAATTTTATTTCTGCTTCTTATTGTTTTGATTAAATGGATTAGCTTTAAAATATAAAAGTATAAAGATAAATTTTATTTCTTAAGTTTTTTCAAGCCAATCATTCAAAGGTATAAGTACCAAGGATGTGGTAGAGAAAGAGAACTCTGTATAAATGCTTATGTTGCAAGTGAATGACTACCCACATCTGTTTTATTTGCTTTAAGTATTGCAATTAATTGTTCTGTATGTTCCATTCTTTAGCTGTTTGATGTTCTAATATTTGAAATTTCATAGTTTAGTCTTCATAAGGCATATTAAATGTTTTAGTATTTTAAATATAAGAACTTCTTGAGCAGTTTGACAACTTAAAACAAAAAATTTTTGTGCAATTTTTTTAAAGTAGGGTCATAGTAGTAGACAATATAAGTAGACAAGTACTGCACACAAATTTTTTTAACTTTGTTTAAAGTTGTTTGGATAGTTTTCCATAATGACACTTTCTAATTTAAATGACAATGTTAAAGAAGTTTTTTACAACCGATAGTTTTTTTTTAATTTTAGGATAAAAAGATTTTATTCTAATGGTTAAGCATAAAAAATGCATACAAAAGTATATTCCTCTTGCTTCTAATATTTGATCCATATAATCTTGTGTAACTATGTATCTTCTGCCATGACTCATCTAGAACCAAAATTTTTACATCTTCATAAAAGTTTTAAATACTTCTAATTGAGAAATTTTACAGCACACACAAACATATTAAAAGTTTTTTTTTGTTGTTTTTTGGTTTTGATCTGTTTTGCAGATCAGAACTGAGTATTTTTATGAACCATCTAAAGTTTACAAGCTCCTCCTGCCTTAACCAACAATTGATTTAAAGGTTTTTTATTAGAGTTTTTAATTCTCCTTGGTAAGTTCCATTTACCATGGCTAAGAAGCTTTATCTGTCCCATTTCCTCTACTATTTAGTATAATATTTTAAATGGTCTACTATTTAATATAATATTTTAAATGTTCTCAGAAAAATATGTATTTTATAAACTTGTGCTTGAATGGAACATTGCAAAAGATATTGAATGGAATATTGCAAAAGATATTGAATGGAACATTGCAAAAGATATTGAATGGAATATTGACAAAAAGAATCATGATAAACTTATTAAATTATTTGATTCAACAAAATGTGAAATGCGAAATTAAAATGCAAAATGTTGTAATTAAAGTGACAGTGACTGTTGTCTATATAAAGTCCAAATAATTTGTATATATCCAAATGAAGTGAAAATACTATGCATGAGCTACCTTTCCTACACCAGAGACATGTTACTTAATATTATTAAGTAACATGTTTCTGAAAATAGTCTTACAGACTGTTTTAAATTATTTTAATAAAAAAAAAAATGAAATAAATGACCCAAATATTACTTAACTTATACAACATCAATGATATATAAGCAAAAAATATATATATATTTAAAAGTAATGTATTAAGTTCAAAGCTATAAGTTTTTTATTTTATTTCCTTTTGTTTTTTTAGTGAAGGCCATCCGTCGCGTGGAGATATTTCAGTTCTTGTAGCTCATAATGATGACCCAACAGGTCTTTTTCTTTTTTATTTATATACATATTAGGGTGCATCAAACGCCCCATACTTTCAAAAATTGATCTGTCCCTATTCTTAAAACTTTCTATTGGTACTCACAAGACACTCTGTTAAATTTTTTCAAAATTGAATGAGATTTAAGGGGGCCACCTCAAATCTGAAACTTGCGGCAAGACCCTAAACAGAAGAAAAAAAAGTTTTTCAAATGTATGTCATGTTGGGTCTCAAATGAAGCGAAACTTTATAAAAATATCAAAAATAGTAATGATTTTTTGTTAAAAATACCTTGAAAAAAAATTTCGACCAAAAACCATAAAAAAATGGCTTTTTTTAATTTTTTGCTAAAAAATAGTTTTTATGCAATAAAACTTTTACATAATATTTAATAAAATTTTTATGCAATAAAAATTTTGCATAATATTTAATAATAAATATTATGTAAAATTTTTATTGTATTTGAAATTTTTTTAAAAAATTTTGCTTCTTTTGAGACCCAACATGACATTTGAAAAACTTTTCTTCTGTTTAGGGTCTCGTCGCAAGTTTCAGATTTGAGGTGGCCCCCCTAAATTAATTCAATTTTGAAAAAATTTAACAGAGTGTCTTGTGAGTACCAATAGAAAGTTTTAAGAATAGGGACAGATCAATTTTTGAAAGTATGGGGCGTTTGATGCACCCTAATACATATATATACTTACACACCTAAACATACTCAAACATAAAAAAGTTTTTTTTTTTTTCGTTGACAAATTTGGTTTTAACTTAACATATAAAAGTTGGTTTTACAGTTTATGTGATGTCTAAGGTTAGTTTTATAGTTTATGCAATGTCTAAATATGTTCATGTATGTAGTTTTTAGATAAAGATAAAAAGAAATTATTGTTATTTCTTCATATATAATGTCTCTTTTTTTGATATTTATGACTTACATGAATCACTGCATATTAGCATGGTTGTCATAGTACTAGTATATTTTTTTTACTTTTTAATTTTCGAAATTTGGATTTTAATCCAGACCTTTTTTTATAATATATAAGATGCACAATAATAATAATTGACTCTTTTTTTTTTTTTTTTGCCATAATAGATTTCTTATATTTGTAGATACTGTATAGTATTTTGCTGTAATTTTATCAGTGCATTTCATGCGGAGCTAAGCACGCATTTACTAAAATGTGTAGATATTTCTTATATACACACACACACACAAACTTACTTTAATAGATTGGTTTGAACTGTCCAAATATATTTCGTACACTTTGATTTTTTTAAACATTGTTTTTGATCCAACTTATTTCTCCGCGCAGCGGCCTCGTTTTCCAAGGTTTGTGTTTTGGAGTGAAAGAGTTGACAGAGGTAGTTTTTCCTACAGTAAGCAGCACCCTCAGCTTTGAGGTAGAAAAAAATTCAAACAGTTTTTCAGACAAGATATAAAAATTGAAAAGTAATAAAAAAATGAATTATTTTGCTGTTACAATTTTTTAATCCTTTATATCTAGAAAGTACCTGCCAAAATATTAGTAAACCATAAAAACTATTTTATTTTGAATTGTAATTGCAGTTTGAAATTAATTTTTTATTTAATGTTTTATATCTTAATATTAAACAAAATAATTTTTAAGTTTAGTTTCTCAGAATTTAAGACCCACCTTTAGAAACGATTCTATAGAAACCTGTTCATGATAATGAATGTTTTTTTTAATTCAACGAGTCCCAGGCAAGTAAGATTTTTCTGCTAGTTACTCACTTTCTTCTTATTTTCTTCTAGATTACCATTTCATCATGTACCATCATTTTTTATTTAAAATATGTGTTCCAATTTATATTTTTTCACAATTACCACTTAAGAAAATTAAAAATAAATTATTTCCAGTTATTCTCTTAGAGATATGCATAAATTGCACTTGAACTTCAACTTGCACCATAGCAAAAAAGTTTTAGGAAAATTAGTTTTTGAAAAATATTCAATTTCTTTATTAAAAAAATATGCTCTGCGATTCCATCATTGCACAATCCAAAATTTTCATTGTTTTAAGTAGGACCATTTTTTTGACCATTGTAGGATCACAGATTTGCAGATTTATATTACAATTGATGAAGTTTTACAATACCTACTTATTTGAGCATTAGTAACAGTCAAATAGTTAATAAAAGTATTAATAAAGTAAAACATAATTAACATAATTACATAATTAACATAATAAAGTATTAACAAAGTTTTTAATCAGATTTATTTTACTAAACAATTTTACAGAATATATATAAAAACATAATTTTCATTTAAAATTTCAATATACTTTAGTTTAATTCAGGGGTGTAGAGTCGTAAAAAAAAAGTAACAACTCCGACTCCAGTTGTTGAAATTTGAAAAATTGTTGAGTACAACTCCGACTCCAACTCCAAAGCAAAATTTTTGAAAAATTATTTGAATTCTTTAAAAAATATTGCCCAGTAAGTTGAAATTTTTTTTTTGACAAATTTATGAAACATTCTTTGATGTTTAGTATGAACATAAGGTTAATTGAATGTTTTGTACATGCACGTGCAATACCAAAAAATTTTACTATCGGAGTCGGAGTCGCGATTTTTTTTAGCGACTCCAACTCCGGTAAAATTGACGCAACTCCGTGACTCCGACTCCACAGCCCTGGTTTAATCTGAAAAATTACTAACCTAATAAGAATTTTTATAAAGGGTAAAACTATTAAATTATTTTTTTTGTACGATGGGTACGATGAAAAGCTATTTAGGAATATTACACACCAATTTCATCAAAAAAGACAAAAAGAAACGCAATTCCATCAGAATACAATAATCTTCCTGTAGTGTCTTTACCATGGGTACCAGGCCTTTCACCAAAACTTCAAAAAATATTCCGAAAAGCAGGGTACAGAGCAGTATTTAAATCAAACCCAAATTTAAGAATCAAAAAACAAATTAAAACTACCAAGTAACAGCCACCCTGGAACCTATATAATAAAATGCAACTGCTCCAAGGTCTACATAGGTGAAACAAAAATGCAGGTAAATACACGAATGCATCAACATCAGAAGAGCATTAATGAAAACAAACCTAATCAATCTGCATTAGCATATCATAAAACCTTTTGCAAAGAAAATATTATTTAGGAAAAAATAAGAACATTAAAAGTAGAAAATAAAAAATTGAAAATTTGAAAGAAAAATTAGAGAGGCACTAGAAATACAAAACAACATGTGCTCTGCACGAAACAGCGGAATTAATCTTGATGAAGGCCAATATGTAAAAACTATGTTTTGGACGCCATTTTTAAAATTTAAAAATCAAAAGAAGCCATGCAACCGCTGACGTCAATAGTAACAATTTTATGTAATCATGATTAAAAAATTATTTTAATATTTTACAAGCTGATGATGCTGGTATCCATAACCCAGCGAAAATTTCTTAAAAAATAAAATAAAATTATTAGTATTGAGAGAAACTGTATTTCTTGATGTTTTAAAATAATATATTAAATTATTTCTATATTAACATTAAGTCGTGTAGAAAAGCTCCTTTTTAATATTAGATCACATAGACAACAGAACTCAGGCTTCTTTTTTAATAAAAGCATAAGCATTGGCCTTGTTATTTGCTTTTAACTTTTAGACAAATACACAACTGTATAATTTTTTAAACTTTGAAAAAACCAAGTTTTATTTGTAAGCACCTGTTTCTCAAAGCCTTATGAAACCTTAGCACCTGTTTCTCAAAACCTTATGAAACAGAATCACTATTTAAAAAGTTACAAACATGCCTAAATCATGTCAGTCATGTGACTGCAAAAAGGTGAAAAGTTATTGCTGCATTTAATCTTTTTAATGCAGCAATAACTTTCCACCTTTTTTGCATTGGTTTCCATCAAACTCTCCTTACTTCATTAGTGAATTGTAGATGTTTTTTTAATACATTAGAAGTTATTGTTCCTGCTGCATTAGAAATAATTGTTCCTGCTGCATTAGGAACAATAACTGTCTAAATATTTTCACAATTATTTTGAATGGTACAGGAGTTAACACAGCTGACACACTCTTTAACAGAGGGAAAAAAAACTCTACTTCTACTGGAATTCTTCCTAATAAAAAAAGAATACTGAAACAAACAACAAAATAAACATCTAAAATTTGACACTTTAATTCTAATATACAATTATAAACTAAATGAATTAATTATTAATAAATAGTTATTTAATTTATAACTTCAATTTAGCCATATAATAAAAACTAAGTGGTTTTATTTATTCTATTTATTTATTATAAATTTAGTTGCTCCTCTGTGTGATGAATTAATATAATATTTGTTTTTTTAATATATATTTATTTTTTTCCAAATTTTAGAAACTAATAAAAAATAATATGTATTTTTTATAGATCAAATGTTTGTATTTTTTCCCGAAGAAGAAAAAGTTGGAATAAAAACTATCAAGCAGTAATTATTTTTTTAGTTTTCCAAAGCTTTTTAGTTTAATTGTTCCAATACTTTTAAAGTTAAAATAAGTTTTTTGTTCTACAATATAAGAAAAAATATTTTTTTTTTTAAAAGTTCAAATTAATTTTATTGTGTCTTTTTTTGGATTCAAAGCAAATGTTCAAAATCAAAAGGTTTGCTATCAGGGATGTGGTGGGATCGAACTTGGAACTTCTCGTTTATGTGGCGAGCGCTTTACCACTATCACATTTAAAAACCTTTCTGGGTTTAAAGCAAATGTTTAAAATCAAAAGGCTTAAACACTGTTAAATTTTATTTTATTTCTTTTTCTCAAAAACACTTATTTAAAAAAAAAAAGACTAAGTATTGGTTACTTTAAGAGCCATATGGGTAATGCAAATGTAAGTACAATTGAATTCATGTAATTGAATCTTTAAGAGGGCTTGTAATATGTTCAAATTACAAAAACTTTCAAACGGAGTTAAATTTTAAATATTAAATGCTGAAAACGGAAGAATTTGTTCAATTTAAATAATCTTTTAAATAAAGTTTGAGTTACAAGAGTTCAAATGTTTTCTAATCTTAAATAATTTATTTATTCAGTCATCTATTTAATTGATAAATAAATGACGGAATAAATTAAACATTTATTGACGGAATTGTTTTAAAATAGTAAAATTTATATTTTAAACTGCCTAAAAATTATTTAGCAAAAATTATTTAATAATTTATTGCGGTGTTGCTTTTATAACCATTACAAATATAAAATTCAAACTTTATTGATTCTTAGTAAAGTTTAAAAATGTTTATATTTTTTTAATCTTATTTTACGTTTAATGTTTATAATATTTTAAATAGAATTACACAAATGTTCATCACTAAAGTTTTTCTTATCAAATTGAAAAAGTGATTACAATTTATTTTTAGTAATTATAATTTATTTTGAATATTTTACAAGGTTTTATGGAAGGTTGAGCTATATATTATTTGTTTGTTCTGTTTTTTTCTTATAAGAGAAAATTTTTTTTTTTTTGATAAGATTAGTAGATTTCTTTCTTAAACTTATCTTTTTCAGATAGCAAAGTGTCTGTTTTTCATCTGCTATAATGATGAACATATTGCTGCATCATGCTGATCATTTTTTTAAAATTATCGACAACAATAACATTATTAACATGTTTAGCAAAACTTTTGAATGAAGAAAGACCGCGATACTGGCATAAGAAGACTGTTTTGAGACTTCATATGCCAGTATTGTGGTGGAAATAAAATCAATCTTTTATACTTTCTCAATTAACCCACTTAAGATAAACATAAGGTATAAAATCGCATCTACCTAAGAGGCTAAACTTGATGGAGCTGGGTCAGCATTGGCGTTTTTTCTGCCTCTTTTCTGATGTATGTGTTTATCTTGTCTTCAAACTAAATGCAAAAATTGCATTAAATATTTTTGTTTTCTCATGAGATAATCTTCAGTAAAGCTAGAGTAATCATTGTTGAGTATCAAATTTGCTTGTAAAGTAAATCAAGCACAACATCAACTGGTTCTGGGTTTAAACATGTATCTTTGTATTGTTATATCTAACTTTTAACAAATTATCTTTCAAATAGATTAGGACTCTTTTAAACATTAGTAGATTATAAATACAGTTTGGCATAGAAACAGACATAAAATCAGTCTCCTTGATTTGATCTCTTTGGGTACATTATTTTTGAAAAGTCAAGTTGAGGAGTTTAGAGCTGTAGCTTCAGAAAGTAAATCATATAATATATTGAGCAAGTTAATAATAATGCTCATTTGTGCGTGTTTGCACAGAATTCATGGTGGCCATTACACCTGATTTAATGGCAATAATAAGTCACAGCATTTTTTTTATAAGAATGAATGTGTATGCAAATATCTAACTTATGTAAACTTCAAATTATGTAATGTTAAAAATTGTATCAAGTTTTACAGTTTTACTTTTATTTGAAATTTTCATTATCTCCTTTATCTCCAATACCATTATCTCCGCAATATCTCCTTAATTTTGATTTATAGCATTTATTTGCTGTTTTATAAAGTCATACTGTCTTTTGTGTATTAAATAGTGTTAAAATTTAATATAATAGTATGTCACAGGGGTTCAAATCTTTTCACTTGCACATTTATTTATTGTTGTTTTTTATCTTTTCCACCCTTCTAAATTTCTACATTTATTCCAGAAATATTATTCAATTTATGGCAGAGAGCGTTAGATGATAATTTTCTGTCATGTTTTATTAAACGAGTTAATGAATGTTCATCTCTTTATGTTGTTGTAGTTGAATGACCAGGTTGTTGCTGTTCTTTAATGTCACCTGTTTAATCGTGATTTTGGAGTTTCATGCTGTATTTCTTTGCTCATTTTTTAACTTTTTTAATATTCAATTTATTTGCATTTTTAATAGTACTATTTCAAAATAAAAACGAGAAAATTTAGAGTTGATACATGCTGACAAAAATTAATTCAAAATTATATTACATTAATTTTAAAAATACAGCAGTGAGTCTTTTGATTGACATAAAAAATAAAGACAATAAAGTAGATGTTATAAAGTTGCATATAATTAGGTGTACAAAATAATTAATGTAAAAGGAAAAAAATGTCAATTAAATAGTAAACATGTTACTTATTAATTAGAACTACTAAAATAATGAAAAACTTAAACTTTTTTAAAATAATTTCAATCAAAAAGGGTATTAAAATTAAAAAAAGCAAGCACTAATTTATGGCCAACGGTGTTTGTGTGTGTGTGTATGTATATATATATATATATATATATATATATATATATATATATATATATATATATATATATATATATATATATAATATCTGTGTGTGTACAAAGCAAAGTTGCTAGGTGAATTCATTTTTTGGTTTGCAAAAAAGTTTTATTTTTTTTGAAAAAGTTTTTTTTAGTTGTATAATAGATACTTCCAAAGCAGTTTTAAAGCATTTATAGGCCCCCATCTGATATATAGACCTGACCATATAGAGATCATCATCTGATAATTATCTGGTGAATCCTGTAACTCAATTATAGCTTCAATATATAATGCCAAAAATAGAACGGGTAGAGAATTTTTGGGCTTACTAAATTCAGGTGATTTCAGCTTCGACAAGATTATATAGAGTAATGAAAATGCATAGTCATCTGGTATTAATAAAAACCAATCTAATAAGTCTTTAAATTGTTTAAACAATTGCTTTTTCAAACAAATTGTTCTAGAACCAACTTTTCAAAATTTAACAAACAAAATCGCTAATACTCTAGATTTTGTAATTGTCAATCATGACAACAGAATTCATTTTGCACTTCTTTGAGTTAAAGAGCACGCTCACCATCTGTTAAGTTTTAATTTCAGTTTAAGAAACAAAATTATTAATAATCCAATTGTAAACAACAACTGATTAGATTATATGGCTGTTTATAAATTAATTGATACATGCTAAATATTGATTAGAACGAATCTTTTGCAGAAAAACCTATCAACAATTGCTATAAAATATTTTTGGGCTACTATTGTTCAGTTTGTAAGTCATATATCCCAATGCTCATGGACAAAAAAATAAAAAAAGTTCAATATATGTTTACAAATACAATTTGTGTTTACGAATCGAGAAGTTTTGACTTCCACATCTTTTTCTAGAGCAGTTTTCATAGCTTTTGTACTTGATCCACTGAGTTTCGCAAGCTTTTGTTGGTTTCCTAACACTATTACCCCAAGCTTCAGCTAATTATTGTAATTCACAGCAGCACTTATAAAACTTTTGATACAAGTATTAGAGTTGTAATAATAATTCATAAATAGTTTTGAAGGAAGTTAAATATTCAAATTTTCATCTTTTAACATTAGTTCAAGCTGCTGGGTAAAGCAATGTACAACTTTCAGCTAAGGTGAACCTTCCTTTAGTAATGCCCTTAAACCAGTATAAGTTCCCAGAATAATGTTTGCTCCATCAAGGTTTAGACTTAATAGATGTATATAAACATCAGTAATGCTAACTCTTGCAAAAGCATCAGTTATACATTTTTCCAATCCAACTGCATTAGAATTCTCTGTTGTTTCAAGAAATAAAAGTTCTACTATTTAGGCATCCGTTTTTTATATAAAAAATGTAAATTAATTCTTGTTCACATCCTGCTGAATCTCTGCTTCCATCAATGAGAATGCAGTAAAATCTATAACTTTTTAAACATTCAGTTATTATTTTTTTTATTACAGTGCTAATGTAGTGTGTAATGTGCAGTGCTAATGTAGTCTGTAAATATTGCAGCTGCACATTATCACATTATATGTATTATACATAAATGTACTAGGATTTGTACCATTATGGTAAGTTACAATAATGGAATCTTAAGTTTGTACATTAGTAATATGGCAGTATTACCTTTTCCAAATAATATGCAGTATTAAACTTTTTTTTATAAATATTTAGCAGCCATTTTACGAAAACTGCTATTTACGTAAACTTCTATTAGAGTATTAAGAGTTTTCATATCCTCCTTGAATTTATTAAAATGAGATCATTGAGAATTTGGTCTTTGAATGACATACTGTATCTTATTTTGGCGTAATTCTAATGAAAATTTAAACCATTAGATAATTTTTTTTTTTTTTTTTTTTTTTTTTTATTTTAATTCACCTCCTCAAGGCCGAGAAGGCCACTACAGACGAGGAGGCTACTTATTTGTGGTTATAACCCTCTATCAACTCTATAACTCCAAAACACGAACCTTGACGAGCAAGGCCGCTGCGCGGAGAAACGAGTTGAGCGCGGTACTACCAGGGACGTGGTGGGGATCGAACTCGGAACCACTCGTTTATGAAGCGAGCGCTCTACCACTACACCACTACTGCATTTTACAATTACATTATGAAAAACCATGCGGAATTTCAACTTGATTACCAAGGAACAACTGCAACAAAACTGTTTCCACCCACTCTCTTCTACCCACTCTCTTCATCTCGATCAGGAATATGGCTAACTTGTCACAAACTATGACTTTCTTGGTCTGTAGTTTGATAATGATACCAGGTTTAACATTAGCTTCAGACAGCTTTGAAAAAAGAGCATATGTACTAAGAGATGCAGACTCTTTAACTACAGACAGTAGATGTAGACAGTAGACAGACAGTGGCTCTCACTTTACATAGCTCTTGCCCACAGAGAACTTGGTCTGTTGTGGTTATCAGTAGCACATGATCATATAATAAATATGTACCTGATGTTGTCCACTATGGTTTCTTTAAATTTTTTAAATGTTCCAAAAAATTAGTGATTTACCCTAATATTATCAACAATTATTGACATTGTACCATTAATAGTATTATTTATTGTTTCAACAAATTGATGACAAAGTGCAAATTGAAATTTATAGAAAAAATTGGTAACAGGTTGAGCTCCTAATATAATTCATAGCATTTATTCATAAATGTTAAAATTATCATTGTCACTTTTTTAGGGTAGTTTACTGCCTGACCAAACAAAGCACCTTTTAATAAAGTTTTGACATCTTAGTCTAATAATCAATCAATATATTTTTGATAAAAGATCTTACAATCAAGGTCATTTACAAATAGTTAAAAACTAATCTTGAGTAAATACCATGAAATAGCATTAATAATACAAATAATAATGATAATAATAATGATGATAAATTAACAATTATAAGAATAATAAGAAAATTTTATAATAACAAACCAATATCAATTTTAAAACAACAACTGAATGCACAGACAGGAAAGTTACAAATAGTTATGTACTGACAAAACGTAACAACCTACCATGTAACTAAAACAATTACTGCAAAAAAAAGTAACAATGATTTAATAAATATAATAATCTTAATATCAATAATCATAATAAAAACAATAAAATTAATATAAATGTTTCATTAAAAAATAACAGTAAATAAACAAACAAAATATTTTCAATAACACTCACAAATAAAAATGTGTCACACGCACCCACACAAACATTTAATCACGAAAATTATAGAGTTTTCATAATAAATGACAATATTCATATAAAAAAGGAAATCATATCAAGCATACTCATCATCCCTCAAAAATAATTAAATTTAAAAAATATTTTAAATTTTTTTTATTTTTCGTTTCTTCAAAAACGGAGCAATTTTTATATTTTATTTTAATTCTTTTTAATAACTTTCCATTTGTATTGTTTTTCTTTTAACTTTGATTTTTTGTCTTTCATTTTTCTTTTCTCGTTTCTTTTTTCATTTTTTTTCTTTTGTTAATTTGTTTGATATGGTTTTAAATTTTTTTTTCGTTTTTTTCTTTTTTATTTCTTTCTTGTTCATTTCTTCATTCTCTTCATTTTTTTTTTACTAATTTTTCTAATTTTTTTTTTTTACTAATTTTTCTTTTTAGTCTAATAAAAGAAGTCCTTTTCATAGAATCTAAATTTATAAAAATACATTTTTACGTAATTATGTCAATTATGTCATAGTTGGCAACAACAAGTTGACATTATGCGCTAGATTAAACTTCATTAATGACTTCATATTTAAGAAATATAAAACTATGTAAACACACATAAGATGTTCAAATATATATAAACACACATAAGATGTTCTTATAGGTTATTAGGTTGTTTTGACCCTTCTTTATCCTTTAAAAATCTAAATATTTCAAATACATTACAACACATACAATGTTGTATGTGTTGTAATGTTGTATGTGTTGTAAAGTTGTATGTTTTGTAATGTTGTATGTGTTGTAAAGTTGTATGTGTCATAATCTGTCAGAATGTTTTAAATTATTTAAACTTTTTTGACAAAAATAAAATTCTAAATTAATTTTATTGCATAATGTATATTATGGTATATACATAGCAATAAACATTGCAAATAATTTTCTTAAATTTTTGGCAGTGCTCTGTATAATAGATAATATTGTTTAGAGTTATTTACTTGTTTATTTGTTTGACTTTTGATTATATTATTTTTAGTTAAGTTTTTCAGTTGTTGTTTTTTTTTTTCTTTAATTCTTTTAATTGTTTTAAATTAAACAAAAAAAATGTCCTTTAATTTTTAATTTCAATCTTCTTATTACAAAAACAGAAATTTCAAAAATGTGTTGTATATGTTACGCACAAATCGTGAAGTCACGCTTTTCACGAGCTCTGCAATTTTTTCCTCATTTCTTGAAATGGATAGCGCTGTTGCGCAGATTGTGAAATGTTAAATTTTTAAAGGGTTTTTTTAATATATACTCTGCGTAATAAATATTTATAATAAATATATGTTTTTTAATTAATAGACTACCTGCCTAACCCAAGCCCTCAGTCGATGTAGCATTACTCCGTTGCAAGTCAGGGTATAAGGCAAAAAAATTGCACAGTTTGTGAAATGCGTGATTTGACAAACTGTGCGTGATATATATATTTTGTTTATTTGGTTAGATATTGTACTCGTATGCAAGAGGAAGGTATAAACAGAGCTATCATAGTGGTACAGACTGGTATGACACCATCTGCAAAGCAGGTTTCATATTTTCAGCTTTTAGTGTTTTTATATAACAAATATAATAAATAATGTAAAATAGTCTAATTTGTCAAACAACATAAAAATATGTAATAACGCCTGATAGCTTTCTTGCGAATGCAAATAGAGAAAACTTTAATAATTTTTCATACAATTTGTGTAACTTAAAAAAAATTTTCAATTTTTAACATTCCAGAATGGTTCTCCACAATTCCATTTCACAAAATAAATGTATTTACTTACATAAAATTAAGTAAAAACATTGTTTTTTGTTTAGGATTGGTTTATTGCTGCAGTTCTATTGTGAATTTCTGCATTTATTATTCTATTGTGATTTTAGATCAAAATTGTAGGAACTAAACAATTTTGAAATAGTCAGAATTTCATGTATAAATATAATTAGATATAAATGTCTAATTTTATTTATTTGATTTGATTTTGACTAAGATTCAGACTTTCTATGACTTAGTCGAAAGAGGCTTTTAAGGTTTAAAAAAATCTCATTTAAGTGACTTAAACAGCTAAGCTATATTTTAATGTCATACAAAAGTTAAAACAATTAAAATAATGTGGAGGTACATTAAGTTTTATCATTTTTTTAAAAACCGCAATAATATTGTATTTGTTATTTTTTTTAAGCATAATTTTAAACAAGCACAGAGTGTTGCATGGCAACACTCTGCGGTTGTAAAATTATGTAAAAACTTAAAGTTATGTTCTTGTTTTAAAGTTATGTTTAAAAAAAATAAAAACATATACAGAGCACAGTGCATGGTGTAAAAAATAAAAACATATATAGAGCACAGTGCATGGTGTAATGAAAATATATTTTCATTACACCATGCACTTGAAGATACTTTAGAAAAGTAACTTCAAAAAAATGAAAAATAATTTATACTAGAAGCTAAATTTACTTTAGAAAAGTAACTTCAAAAAAAGTGAACTAAAGTAACTTGAAACTCAAGTTACTTTAGTTCACTTTCAAATTGAAAGTTTCAATAATTTATCAATTATTTTGTTATGTTATTATATGTTATGTATTATTGCGTTCTTCTATTTTGATAATAACAATGAAGTTTAACAGAAAATAGTTGTCACTTGGTATTGAGAATGGTAAACATTGCTGACCATTGTTATATCAAGTAGGGATGTACAGGAGAATGGCTCCTTTAACTTTGTTTTAAAATCCAGCTCTGGCCAAATTTGTCTGTAGAAATCCGGCAAATCCGGCCGGATCTTACAAAATTAAATCTGGTTCAGCCCTAATTAATTATCAGATAGAAAAGTAGTAGTTGTGGGTAAAGTAATATATAAATAAAAATAGTAAAAGCATATTTGATAGTTATTTAAAAAAACATTCATGTTGCTTTACAGTAAATTTTTTTTTATACAACTGAACTTCTTTTTTATTTGTTCATTAGTTTGTTAGCTTCTTCAAAATCATTTGTTGCTAAGAAGTAATCACTATGGTTATTGATTTGAAATGGAGGACTTATTTGACATAAGATATCTTCATCGGAATATATTATGCTATCTTTCTGATTAGGCCATCAATAATAATTTTTTTCCAAAAGAAACACTTTTCATGCATTGAGTTACAGTATTTTTCAGATAACTTCAGTTATCTAAAAAAATTTAAACACAAAATTTATAGATAAATAATAAAACTTATCATTTCTATAATACATAATCATTTAAGTTGTAATATTTTTATCAATGTTTAGCTTATTCAAGTTTTAATATTGTTATGAATGTTTAGCTTTTTACTTAGTTTTATGTAGTATAAGTGTTTAGTTTAACAATATATACAAAATATTTACCTCTGCAACAACTCCTGGATACCATTGGTTTTTGTCAACAATATATACAAAATGTTTACCTCAGCAACATCTCTATGTATTACCACCTAATCATCACCCAATCAACTATATAACAGAAAGTTTAGTTGCAAGTTTATGTATTTCTTCTTGATATTTCTCGGCTTCCTCTTCAAGTTCATTGCTATTACCTTTTTCATTAATAGGTGCACTCAATTTTCTTAAAAGCTTACTCTATCTAGAAAACAAAGATTTTATTTGTTGACTTGAAACTCATCAGCTGTAAGATATTTTCTTATCACTGTGTTTACTGTGCAACTAGAGCCAATTAATTTTTATGTGTTTTTATTTCGGAATTTAGCTTCTAGTATAAATTATGACAACGTATTAGTTATCAATTTTGAAAGACAGCCGCTGTAAAAAATTAGCGTTTTTGGTCCATTCTACAGATAATCGTTACTTGTAATGTCTTATACAAAACCTGCTTTAACAATTTATTAAATGACCTTTCTTTGAGAAACGGAACATTTGTCAAAACACCACTTTAAAAAAATTAACTTAAAAAATCATCTTCAAAATTTTTAACCTTTGTCAATTTTTACAGATTATCAACCTGTCAATTTTGTCATCAGTTTTCTAGTTGTTAGTTCATAGTCATCATGTTGTTGAAAGAAAAGAGTTCTTAATGAAAAGTGTTCAAATGTTTTGGCAAGTATATATATTTTTTCACCATTAAACACTAAGAAGCTCATACTTGCATAACAGGTGTTCCATAAAATTTTGTGAAAAGTTTAAAGGTTCAAAAAAGGTACACAAGTTTTCTTGTTTTTAGATATATTATCTATTTTGTTACAAATTCATTACTCTTTCTTTATATATATATTACATTTCATAAGAAAGTTTCTCATTTTTAAGAAAATGACATCAAAACATGAAGCTAATAGAAAGCAAGTTTGATTTAGTACATTGATCTTATGTAAAGAGGTTCACTTTAAACCACTTTAAAATAGAAAGAATTCCTAGGCAAATCTTCTCCAACATAATTCAGTGCGCTGAAAATGGTTCTGATTATAAAAGAGTTGAAGGAAGTTGTTGTGTTGCCAGAAAAATGAGTTAAAAAAACATTAGGCGCCTCAAAATCATGTTTGATCACCATAATGGAGTTTCCCAAAGGCAGACTGCTTGCTTTAACTGTAACACAGCACTAAATAATTATTTGTTAAATAAAGAGACCAGCATCAGTTGCCAAAAAATGAAAAAGATACAAAATAATGACCAAAGAAAAATTGATAAATATGTAAAAAATATGCAAAAAAAAATCGTGCATCATTGAAAAAAAAAATTATTTTACTTTAACTTACAGCACAACCAATGACAATAATATTTTTTACCTTAGAAAAAATGCATGTCTATACAAATCTAATAAAGGGTTGTCAAAACTGTATTTTGTCCCCAGCTATCTTTAGATTGCATTAAGACTACTTTGAGCTAACCTGAGAAAACCACTTGACAGGGTAAAACTACAGTGTTTTCTGACTCCAAAAATTTGAAATCTTACTATTTCATCTAAGGGATTAATCTTAGTTTTTAATTTTAGCAATATTTTTTAGCAAGGAAATAATCTTGATTTTTGCACAATATTGCAACATGACAGCATTCAAGTACAGTTTTTCAGCAAAGTTCTCTAGAATTATATCAAAACATGCTGTCACCAGACATAAACTTTTGAAGAGCATCAATGATTCCAAAGACTTGAAAAGCAAGCTCAGACACTGCCATCCTTTAAAAGAGGTCTAGATATTTGATAAGCTTATGACAGACACTCCCTGAAAACTGCTGACCATGATATGGTTCTTGTTGTATGTGGAGAGCTGAGGTCATTTAAAAGCAATGGGCCAAGCTTTTGTCAAAGCTTTGCACATGTGGTTGACCACAACAAGTAGGTGGTGGAGCTCCATGGATGTATATAAGCTCCAAAATAAGTTTGTTTTGAGATCCAGACAGCAACCACAATACCAAAAGCCTTCTTGATATTACCACTAGACTTAGTAAACTCTTGGTAACTTTCAACATGATTCTATATTGCACCATGAGCATAGGTGAGTACTTGCATGACTCTGAAGTGACAATGAGGATCCAGCTCAATGAGGTCAAGAGAGACTTTCAGAAACCCTCCATCAATTCCCAATTTTACTATATATTTCTGGAAAACTCTTCCAGAAAAAAGGACTTTGTTCAAAAGCTAGACTCTAATATAGCTTGGTTGCTGGTTTGAGTAAAAAACTTAGACAACTATGTGCCAATGTCTTCAAACTTAGCTAGAATAAATAATAGTTAATGCCAACTTCTTCATGCCAAGGTTTGACAGTCCTGTATTTGTTATTTATTTTGATTTGACAGTCTGGTCCTTTATTTAGCTGAATTTATACAAGATCATTAGTTTTAACATTGGGTTGAGGAAAAGAGTTTCTGGCACTTGAGTATCCTAAAAATAATAGCAATTTCATGGATTTTTTATTTTTTCTTTTGAATACTTGTCATATTTATATTTAATTTATGTGTGAGTATGTGTATATATGAGCAATTCCATGAAAATGAAAAAGTAATTTTATTCTCTTTTTTTTTTAACTTTAAGCAAATGAATATTGATGTAGATACATGAAAGTTTATTTAAAATATACCTTTAGTACTAAAATTAATTCGTTTTTAAGTTTTTTAAAGTTAGTTTTTCTCATTGTTGCATTATAAAAAAAAATCATGGTGAAAATTTAGCCATGAATTTATTTGCATTATCCAAATTAATTTAGTGTAAAAATGGAGATAACATGTTCAATTTGTGTTGATCAGATTTTATACTTATAAATACATATATTTCAAGAAAATAACGAAAGAACTTTTGCAATTTTCATGTAATATAAGTTAACAAAAATATGATAAAGTTTTATTTTTTCTAAAATTTAGTTAAAAAACTTAAATTTTTAATAATATATGCAAAAGAATATTAAATGTTACATTTTTACATTTTAAGTAATAATTATGCTTAGTTAAAGCACATTTTAATTTTGTATTTGTGTAATGTTAAAACTACATGTGTTTACCGAAGTTCTAGCTAAAAAAATTCTAAAAGTTCTTTCTAATTTGGGCTTACCAATTATTTCATTTTTGTTGCTTACAAAATGAACACGTACATTTTTCTTTGCTTTTCTCCCAAGAGGGTTTAAAATATTCAAGTATATATTTTTTTAGTTGTTATTATTCTTTAATTTTCTTATGCAAGTATAAAAGAAAAATTTAGAACTCATGCCAGTATCAAATCTAAATGTTTTAAACTAATCATGTTCATCATTGAATGTTGCTAGGTTGGTTATGCAGAAAATTCTAAGTATTTTTGTCAGAATGAGTCTCAAGCTCATTCTGACAAAAATACTCAAGAAATTTACATTTTTAGTAACAATGCTACGTCTTTATTTAAAAATAAAGTCGAAATGAGCGCAATAATAAATCTTAAAAAGAAATTTAACAAAATATTATTTTTGAGTTTTTTTCCAACAATGCATTGTTAATGGTATTCAGGCTACTGTTAAGCGTTTAGCTACCAACAATGTAAATTTAAGAAAAATTGAAATCCAATCAGCAAATGATTTTTTTAATTCTTTTCAATACGGAAATGTCAAATTCCTATACTTGCCAGAGGAAGAAAAGTAATGCATTTGAAACAAGTAAAAGGATGAAATAATTTTTATTTTAAAGTATATTCTTATATATAAAAGTATATATAAAAGTATATATAAAGTATATACTTATTTGGTTAATATTTTAGTTTTAATAAAACAAATCATTTGTATATGCAACCAAGGGGGGTCGTCCATAAAGTACGTCACTCTATATTTGTCAATTTTTAATCCCTTCCCTCCTGTCGCAATCTGTGATAGCAGTTTTTGCGTCAAAAACATTTTTAAATATTTAAATGTACAGCATCTTGAAAATTTATCCTGATAAAATATATATATATATATATATATATATATATATATATATATATATATATATATATATATATATATATATATATATATATATATATATACATATATATATATATATATATATATATATATATATATATATATATATATATACATATATATATATATATATATATATATATATATATATATATATATATATATATATATATATATATATATATATATGTATATATATATATATATATATATGTGTGTGTGTGTATATATGTATATATATATATATGTATATATATGTATATATATGTACATATATATATATATGTACATATATATGTATATATATATATACATATATATATATATATATATATATATATATATATATATATATATATATATATATATATATATATACATATACACACACACACACATATATATATATATATATATATATATATATATATCATTTTTTTCATTTATTTTTTCAAAGGCACTTGTGGACATGGCACCAAAATATATTCTTGAACAATTTTTAGAAGCTGAGCTGCTTATTAATGTTACTGAACATAATGTAAGTGTCTTTGAATATAATGTAAATCTCTTTGAACATAACACAAGCTTCTTTAAGCATAATGTAGGTTTCTTAGTAAAGAGTTGTGTAAGTATATTTAATATTCCAAATATAATTAATATAAAATTGAATTCATTGTTATAGAAAAATAGAGTAAGATAATATGTTCACAATCTTTCTGGTCCTTAAGTTTTGGATGCTAGTTGTGAATTCCTCGGTTGTTTATGCATGATTAGTCTTTTTACGTAAAGAATAAATTTTTACATGAATATTTTTAATCAAGGGATTAAAAATATTAGAATATAAGAATTTTAAAAAAAAAAAAAAAACAGCTGAATTTATTCCAATGGAAATATGCACATTTTCAAATCATGTTTAAAAAGTTAACTTTTGAAAATCTAAAAGAATAATAAAAAAATAGTATTTGTTGATTTTGGGGTAGTTTTAGGCTTCTTGCTAGAACAGCATATTGTCCATGGGGCATTAAATTTTGCACAGTAATGATCCATATATATAAACAATTTTGGAAAACTACCGAATAAAAAGCTGTAAAATATTTTAAAATTATTTTTTTAAAATAAGTATGATTTTACTAAGTTTTTAATTTTCACGTCACTTGCTGGAACAGAATAGAAGACGATTTATAGAAGCAGCTTTTCATATTTACCCTTAAAACATTATTTAAATTTGCTTTTTTTGAGCCTTTCTAATAAACAATCTGAAGTTATTTTTGAGCATCCTAGTTTTGCTATGGAGGGTCATTTTATTAGTTTTTTTTAACAACCAAAACCCATAAAATAATCACAGATTTAATCTTTCTTTTTTTTCTGCCTTTGTTAATATAACCTCTCAAAATTTCTGCTTTTGTTAATATAATCTCTCAAAGTTTCTGCTTTTGTCAATATAACCTCTCAAAATTTCTGCTTTTGTTAATATAATCTCTCAAAGTTTCTGCTTTTGTCAATATAACCTCTCAAAATTTCTGCTTTTGTCAATATAACCTCTCAAAACTTCTGCTTTTGTTAATATAACCTCTCAAAATTTCTGCTTTTGTCAATATAACCTCTCAAAGTTTCTGCTTTTGTTAATATAACCTCTCAAAATTTTTGCTTTTGTCAATATAACCTCTCAAAATTTCTGCTTTTGTCAATATAACCTCTCAAAATTTCTGCTTTTTTTATCTATCTCTTAGATAACAGCTGAAGAATTAAATCTGAATGTCTCCTTTTTTATTTTTATTTTTTATTAAAGGTACATTTTTTATCTTTAGATAGTTTAGCATTTTCAATTGCTGGGAATGCAGCAACTTGAAAATTTAAATTACATTTGATCAAATATAAATTCAATATATATTATTTTTTGGTTTTAGATTTTTGTTATATGATTTGTGAGTTTTTTAAACATAAACTTTTTTGGTACTCTATGCAACATAGCATATTATTATCAAATGTGGTTATGAATTTGACCTCAACCCTGTTTCTATTCAAAAGCTGCACCAAACAGCTGATCAAAACAGTTGAGATCTAACACTTTTCAAATATATAATTTTTGCTAGTATATTCAGTTTACCCATAGATCAATCTCTTAGATTAAGAATACTCTATAAGAAAAATATACAATTGCTTAACATTCTAGTGCCTGTGGTAATGTTTAGTGTGGTGATATGCAAATTGAACTAGTTGCAAATAGTATTGTGAAATTTAAGTAATAAATTTTTTTTTTTTTAAATATGCAACTGAAAAATTTCTTTTTATTGAAAAAATTTTAAAAAAAAGTTCAAATTATCCTTAAATAAATCAAATGGTATTCATATAAAGAAAATTCGTAAAAAATTGGGCAAGAAAAGATATACACATATAAGAAAGTAAAGTTTATTATTTTATCTTAGCTGGTTCCCGAACATGTTGTTTTAAGTCCTGAAGAAAAAGCAGAGCTACTTACAAGATATAAGTTGAAAGATCACCAGTTACCCAGAATTCAACAGGGTGATACTATTGCAAGGTATTTTGGATTGAAAAGAGGCCAGGTATTCATATATATATATTTATTTATTTTTTCTTCCTTTTTTTGCATTAAATTATTTTCACTATTGAAATTGTATATATATATATATATATATATATATATATATATATATATATATATATATATATATATATATATATATATATATATATATATATATATATATATATATATATATATATATATATATATATATATATATATATATAAGGATGTCCCAGCCGCCCCTTATATTCTAAAAAAGATCTGTTCTTATTCTAAAACAATAATTTTTTAATAAAATGATTATTATTTTTGAAATTTTTATATAATTTCGTCTCTATTGAGACCCAACATGACATACTTTTGAAAAACTTTTTTTTTATATAGTATTAGGGACTTGTAAGTGTTTAAGGGTCTTGTGCTCCCCCTAAATCCAATAAAATTTTTAAAAAATTTAACCGAGTTGCTTGTGAGAACTAATAGCAATTTTTAAGAATATGAACAGATCTTTTTTACAATATAAGGGGCATATATATATATATATATATATATATATATATATATATATATATATATATATATATATATATATATATATATATATATATATATATATATATATATATATATATATACATACACAGTGGGTGCTCATATTATTAGAAACACGACCAAATTTTAAATACTTTGTGAATAAAGTTCAAAATTAACAAAACATTTTAACAAAATAATTTTTTTTTATTTTACAAATAGTTTGTATGTACCTTTTACTTTAATCTGGGAGTTTGGCAACATTGCATTTCATCTCAATATGAAGTTATAGGGTTTTTCCCGAATTTTGACAATTTTGGCAGTTATACCTGTGTTGTTGTCGCGTGAAGTGCTGTTTGTGTATTGCTCTCTTTTTAAAGTTTTCAAAGATTTTTTTATTGTTTTGTTATTGAGTTCTATTTATGTGTCTATTTTTTACAGTTAAACATGATTAAATCAATGTTTTTACATATAATTTGACTTCTATAACGGTTTACTAGAATCACGTGTTTTTTTCAATATACGAAAGGCAAAAGATGTTTCACCTTCAAAAAAAAAGAGAAGTTGGAGCATTATTGAAGAATAATTCTTATTCTCAAAGGTGTATAGCATCAATGACAAAGGTTTCAGTGGCAACAGTCAACCAAATAAAAAAAAATCAGGACAAAAATGCTGATTATACTCCTCAACGAACAGGACATTGTGGTAGAAAACGGCTAACAACGCCCAGAGGCGATAGAAAAATACGAGATATTTGCCTAGAAAATAGGAAAAAGCCTAGGCGAATACTAACCACTTTAATACAAGATGCTGGAATACTAGTATCTCCAATGGCAGTTTGTCGCCGACTCAAAGAACAAGGATTTCGATGCTGTCGACCTGCTAAAAAGCCTAAGCTCACTCTAGCAATGCAACAAAAACGCCTTGCTTGGGTCAAAAGTCATCGGCATTTGACCGTCGATGACTGGAAAAATGTAAGTACTTCATTTATAATTGTACACATTCCATTTAGAGATTTGCCTACATTAAAACTTTGCTTATAAGTTTTTTTGATGTTGTTTAGGTATGTTTCTCGGATGAATCGACAATCCAGATATTGATGAACAAATCACAGTTTGTGCGTAGGCGAGCTGGAGAAAAATTCCACAAAGACTGCATCTTAGAACGTGTAAAGCATCCTCTAAGTATAATGGTATGGTCTGTCATTAGTGGACATGGAACAGGGAGCTAATATATCGTTGAGGGAACTATGCGCCAGGACCAATACATAAAAGCTCTTGACACTAGATTGGTACCACAGTTGAAGAAATGGTTCCCAAAGAACCAAAAACTTACATTTATGCATGATTCTGCCCCATGCCATAAAGCAAAGAAGGTTACAGAGTACCTAAAAGCAAAGAAAATTCCAGTGCTACCATGGCCTGGAAACTCACCAGATTTAAACCCTATTGAAAATCTGTGGGAGATCATGAAAAGGGAAATTGCTTCTGAAATGATCACCAACAAAATACAATTAATTGAAAAGATGATCAAAGTCTGGCACAATAACATAGATATTCAAAATAATGCAATAAAATGCATAGAAAGTATGCCAAGACGTGTAGAAGCGGTAATAAGTGCAAAGGGAGGGATAACAAAATACTAAAATAAATCACCAATATGTAATTTTTTGCTTGTACAATAGTGGAATTATTTTAAAAAATATATAAATAAGTATGTTATTTATAATAAATATAGACCGCAACACTCAAAAGTTACAAAAAAATAGTCTGCAACCTTTTTATTTCTATAATAAATAACCTTTAACACATAATTTTCAAAAAAATTATAATAAAATGAGCACCCACTGTATATATATATACGCATATACACACATATACATATAAAAGAATATATATATATATATATATATATATATATATATATATATATATATATATATATATATATATATATATATATATATATATATATATATATTCTTTTATATGTATATGTGTGTATATATATATATATATATGAATGTATATATATATATATGAATGTATATATATATATGAATATATATATATATAATATATATATGAATATAAATATATATGAATATACATATATATATATATATATATTCTTTTAAATGTATATATACATATATACAGCGCTCGAAATAACGGCCGATCAACGATCAATGATCGTCGACTTTTGGAAAAAATGAAATTTTGAACTCCCAAAATTAATTATGGCCGATCAAATTTGATCGTCTACATTGCATGTCATACATTAGAATAAAAAATTTTTTAACATTTAAAAAAGAATCTTAAATTTATTAAATTAGCATTAAAAAAAATATGTTCATTATTGCTGAATTAAACAAGTTTTTAGACCAATAATAATCTTTTAGTTCACATTAAAAATGGTAATTAAAAAGAAGCGCGAAGTTTATTGTAAATAACTTAATAATGCTTTTGATTGGTGGAATAAACATAGCGTTGATTTCGTAACAGTCTTCAGTTTATTACTGAAAGTTTATTAACTGTAAAAGAATTATTTTAATAAAGCGAATTCATTTGAATAAAATGAATTAATAACTAGAAAGGTTAACATTTCTTTGATTGTCTGAAAAATAATGAACAAAGCAAGTTTGTGATTCGTTGGAAAACTTCATTTTGAAATCATCGTGACAATTTAAATTGAAAGAAACAGTTTTTGTTTTAGAAATTAAATGGTAAGTTTAGAAATAATCTTAAAATGGAAGCATACAAAAAGCGTCAAACATTTATTTCTTTTAAAAGAAACTTAGTATCTGGAACACCCGCTGAGAAAAAACTAAAAACTTATGACAGAAAGCTACAATTACAAACAGCTAATAAATGGAAAGTCTCTACGCTTGCAAAATATAATGCTAATGATTGGCTTGAAATTAAAAGCGTTGACGGAATAGTTACAGCGCTAAAATGCAAAGTATGCCGAGAATATGCATCGCAAATTCAGATTTTAAAAGGCTACACTCCGGAATGGAGCTGTGGAAAAGGATGTAGTCGATTGCAACATAGTTCTGCAATCACGCATGCAGAGGGAATGTCTCATCAGAAGGCTTTTGAGATTTTTATGAAAACGAGAGGCATGAATTTGTGCGATCGAATTGAAAAACTAAACGAGTTGCAGCAGGAAATGCGGCAAACAGACATTTTATCCGGTATTCAAACCATAAATAGTAAAGACTTGGATTTGACAAAAAAAAAATTTGAGGTCGCTTACTTTATAGCAAAAGAAGAACTATCGCTTTGCCTATACCCAAAAATAATTCAATTAGAAGAGAAACATGGTGTAGTTTTTGGTCAGGCTTATAAAAACGAAAACACATGCGGAGTATTTATTGACTACATTGGTCTTAGTTTAGCGATAGATCTCAAAAATAAACTAAATACTCGAAATTTTTTCACTATTTTAATTGACGGTTCTTACGACATTTTAATTAAGGAAAAAGAAGCTATATTTGCCGTTACTTTTAATCCGGCTCCAACTGGAAAACTGAAGTAAACGTTGAATGTGATTTTCTTTCACTTTTGGATGTTGAGTATGGAACTTCGCACGGAGTTTTCAACACCATAAAAAAGTCACTCGAGAATATAGAAGTCGTAAATTGCAATAAAAAACTAGTTGGATTTGGTGCGGATGGCGCATCCGTTAACAGAGGGAGCAAGTCGGGCGTTAAAATGTTGCTCAAGGCTGAAGTCCCCTGGATCACGTTTGGCTGGTGTGTAGCACATCGTCTCGAGTTATCATTAAAAGAAAAATTAGGAAAAACAGCCTCATTCAATGACGTTGATTACATGATTTTAAAAATGTATTACATTTACAAAAAATCCCCCAAAAAGTTAAGACAGTTGGGTGAACTCGTTTCTATTTTAGAAGATGATGAATATAACATTGGTGGTTACCGACCTAAGAAAGCCTCCGGTATTTTCTTTTTTTTGCTTGATTTATTTATCTTATATTTATTACCATTACAGTTATGCGTGACGCCTATATTTTTAGTTTTTGCAAGTATAAAGTAAATTATAAATTGTATAATCTTGTTTCATTTTTAGGTACACGATGGATTTCACATAAAGTTCAGGCTTTAGAAATGATTTTAGATAAATACGGTGTTTATTTAACACATCTGGAAAATATGACTGAAGATATAACATTTACCAATGCTGAAAGAGCTAAGTTTAAAGGATACCACAAAAAGTGGATTCATGCTAGAATGCCCCTTTATATCGCGTTGTTTATTGAGATTTTAGCACCAGCAAAGATGTTGTCAAAATGTTTTCAAAGTGATGAGATAGATGTGTTGGCTTTATCAGGGTTTGTTCAACAAGCTAAAAGCCATTTAAATCGTATTCAAAAAACAAAGTTTATTAATTTGCCAACAGTAAAACGTTTTCTCGCCAAAGTGACTGAAAAAGAAGGAAAGTTTTATTTCCAGGGTGTTGCACTTAACGACTTTGTAAATGCTAAACATTTAGTAAAAAAGTCTAAATCTATTCATATCGAGTTGGTAACAAATTCAATCATAGAGCGTTTGGGAACAAGCGATACTATTACTGATATGTATGGTACAAAAGTTTTAAATACAGAAGGTTGGCTTCAAAGTATTGAAAATGAAACATTCCTGGATGAAGGAATAGAAAATCTTTTTGACTTTTATAGAGCGCCGTTGCGACATGCTGGTTTTGCAGGAACTGTAAATGATGTTTTGGATGCTTGGCATAGCTTGGTAAACTACACTGTAAAATATTTAGCACCACATAATACCGGTTATCGTAAGTTATGGCATCAAATTTTTTCTAGCTCAATGAAAAATGAATGGGTTCCGGTTTTACTTATTGTCGAACTATTATTTACTTTGCCTGTTTCTAATGCGAAAGTTGAACGCCTTTTTTCGCTAATGAATAGAGTAAAAACGGATACAAGAAACTCTCTGAAAGAGAAACGTTTAGAAAATTTAATTCGAGTAAGTTTCGATGAAAAAGATTCCAATTTATTTGATTTAAGTTCTGCTATCGAGTTATGGACCAATGATGCCGTGCGAAGGCCAAAACAATCAGTAAGAAAATGCTATTCCAAAAGAGCAAAAAAAGCAGGATTAAAAACATTAATCGACTTGGATTCATCATCTAACGAATCAAGTAATGAATAGCGCAAAACGAGATTATTTTTTCTCACCTTTTTTTAGTTTAAAAAAGTTTTAATAATCAAATATTGGTTAAAAAGTTCATTACCTTTTTATTGTGTCATTTTTGTTAAAAAACGATCATTATATAAAAAACAATTGTTCGAGTCACAAAAAATATTTTTACGTCACTTAAAAGGCAACGCGTTGAAGTGAAAAAGTGAATTAAGTTTAAAAGTAAAAACTATAAACGATAACGCGGACGTACGCTGTTGTATTCAAAAACCAATAGCATTCAGCTAGTGTTCTAAAAATAGATTTTTTTAGTACTAAAAGGCATTAAGGTAAAGATATTTTAGAAAATTGCACAAAATCAATAGAATTTTCTAAAAACGCAATTTATTGTAGGTTGACAGCGGTAAAACAAACAATTTGACGTCACCTAAACTGTACGCTATTAAAGAAAAAGTTAAGAAAAATTTGATCGTCTGGATAATTTTTTGATCGTCTACTTTATTACTTTTATTATTTCTGCCGATCAGTGTTGATCGGCAACCTTCAAATAATTATTTCGAGCGCTGCATATATATATATATATATATATATATATATATATATATATATATATATATATATATATATATATATATATATATATATATATATATATATATATATATAGATATAATTCCTAGGGTTGCATCATACTCCATACGCAACTCAATGTATTTTTTTTAGTATTTTAATACTCAATATGCATATCACCTTTTTGTTGTTTATGCATATGCAATATGCATCAATATTCATCGCAGTCAACTTTTTTAAGGATTGTGCTTAAAAATATGCAATTTTTTTAAAATGTAAAATAGAATTTTGTTTTTACAGTAATAAAATATTATATTTTAATGAATTTAATGAAACAAAAAAATTAAAAAAATAAAAAAGGGAGGTTTTTTTTCAACTCTTTATTTCAACTAACTACACTGCATATGCTAAAAAAACATTCACGGAGGATGTCGGTATATTATAAAATCACCATTATTCACATAACCGTCAATTTTAGTTTTATCAAAATCAGATTAACTTAATATTTGTTCCAAAACCACTATAATATTTTTAGCATTATGTGGGATTCAGGGTTCAAAGTGAGATGCATGAGATTCAGGGTTTAAAGTGAAATCTAGGCATATTTTTGGCGTCATCAGTAAGGAAGGAGTGGCTCTGCTTGGGGCACCTAAAACAAAAATTAAAAAAAAAAATTATACTTTATTTAGTTATTTAGTAATAAATAATAGTTAGTAATAAATACTTGTAAATATATAAAATAAAGAAAAATCTAATTAAATAAAAGTAACAGTAAAAATATAAAAAAAAAATTACGTGAAACTATAAGTAAAAATATAAGTAAATATAAAAGAAAATTTAAGAGAAACTATAAGTAAATTTAATACAAAATAAAAGGAAAAAAACTTTGAATATGTTGGTGTTATAATTTTTTCTGGTGTAGAATCGATTTTCTGGTGTAGAATCGATTTTCTGGTGTAGAATCGATTTTCTATTCAGTAATAAAAAAAAGTTTAAAATCTGAGCTATAAGTTTTTCCAGTGTCACCAAATTTGAAAATGTCACACGGAAACTTGTTTGTTTTGTTTTTTTTTTAATTTTTTTTTTCAGTTTTTTATGTCGAATTTCATCAATCTTTTGAGCATATAGTTTAAAACATAAATTTGTTGATGGATCATTGCTTATGCTTTAGCTTGGATCATTTGGAATCAACAATACGCTTAAGATCACTTCTATTCTAATTTATTTGTTTGGTTTTTTCTATTTTAATAACAATTGATTATGATATTAAGAAAATCAAAACTAAATTAAAATATTACGAAAATCAAGCAAAATTAAGTAAAAATAAAATGGAAACTAATCTTATCAGAAGTTAAGTTTACAAAAAAAAAAACTAAAATACGAAAAAAACCATTAATTAAATAAGTTTGAGTTGTTTCATCGGCAGAAGCAGGTTCGTGGGATTTTTTCATGTAAAAAACTCTTCACCATTTTTGTATTTTTTGGGTAAACATGATCGACAAACTGAAACTTGCATCTAAAAGCTTCACATTGGTACCACATTTTGTTTTGAGTTGGCAATGCTTCTACCCAAACTCTGCGACACTTTTTGTTTTATCTCTTGATGTCTTTGTCTTGTCTCGGTTTTTTTGAATGTTGCACTTGCTAAGTTTCATCTGAAGCTTCACTAAAGTGAATCTTGTGTCTTTGGCCTTGCTTTAGTTTCTCGAGCACATCAGATGTATTTAGACAAAAGCCTTTAACTCACGGAATGTTGACTATTTTAGGGTTTTTTTTGTGTTTCAGTATGGTAGCGCTGTAAAACATTTTTCAAATTGCCTTCAAGTCCTTCAGTGAAGTGTTGCAACATTTGATACGTTTGAGCAGGAGTCACTGGTGATGTTAAATTTTGAAGTTGGCAAATTGTTGGAGTTTGATGTTGACTGATGTTAGATGATGATATAGGCTGGGATGAGGATGATGAAGCAGGTTCGGATGAAAATGAGGAAGTACGTTGAGATAGTACTTATAATGTTTGAGCAATTTGTAACTTTGATTGATCAATTTTGCTAATATCAAGTGAGAATCAACCAGTGTTTTGAAATCCAGCTATTATTTGTGTTCGTGTGAATCCGTCACTGGAGCCAAAAGGTTTTGCTTGTAGTTGAATGAAATTTTCTCTTGATGAAATTTTTACCTGCATAAAATTCTGTAATTTATTTGCGCCAAACTCGTTTAATGTGACAATACACACCTACATCAAACGGTTGAAGTATGTGGGACGAATGAGTAGGTAAACATATCAGCCTGATGTTATTGTCAATGCAAATACGTTCAACATCGTAAGTAACGTGTGGCGTGTCTATCCAAGACTAAATGTAATACCTGCAATTTAAAAAAATATTTGATTAGTTGATTAATTGATTAAACTACTCAGTTTAAGTAGAACAAACTAATAACTAATTGAGTGAGCTATTGAATAAATCGTTTCTCTTCCATCCAACCCGACTTGGATGATGTAAATACGGTCTTTGGTGGTCCCCCTACACGCCAGTCTTTTTTACAGACGTCATATTGATTTTAAACTACGAATGATGGCAGAATGATACCGGTAGCATTGATACAATTACCGACGGTGTAATTTTTTCGTTGTTACCAACCAATTTTAAAGGGCGTTTAGCACCGAGCCTGCAAATTATATGCTGTTTACCTTGATCGCCTGAAAATCCAATTTTGTCAAAGTTATACAAATTGCACAAGTGTTATTGTTGATATTTGCTTCAATAAATTGTTTTTAAGGTGTATTGAAAAAACTTGTCATTTTGTCTTCGATACAAGAGGAAGCTCTGAAAGACGAAATACTGCCTGCTACTCTGTGGCTTAATTTATACAAGAACAAATTTAAATGCTGTACTTAGCACGGTAGTTATACCTCTACCATGTGATTGAACTTTATTGTGCACACGCACGCGCACGCTTGTGAAGCAAATTCAATTTTAAAAAGAGAATCTTGATCGTCATAAAATTTTCTACAAAACTTTTTAGTTTAGTAAAATTAAATTAAATTTTACTTTTAGGATTTTTGAAGTTATTATTATTTTTTTTAAATTATTTTTTTTTTACAAGGGTGAGAATTTTAAAGTTTGTTAAAGCAAAAATAAATTTTTAAAAACAATTCTTACACGTTTAGATAGAGCACAAAATTCTCTACAATACGGTGCCTCGTATTTTTAAAGATTTTAGTTTTAGGTTTCAATAAATGCAAAAGAAACAAAATCGCTAAACCGTTCACTTTTTTTTTCGTTAGCTCTTACCTTAGTTTACTTTATCTATTATCAATATTAGTAGAGACTGAAACTATTTTTTAATGCAAGATCCAAGACTTGGTTGTAATGTAAGATCCAATTTTCTGTTATAATTTAAGATCCGAGTCTTAGTTTTAATGTAGGATTCAAGATAACAAGTGCATTGTGGTTTGAGCACAATTATTGAAGTAGACAAAAATCTTATTTACGTCTCAGCAGTTGTGTAACACTATCATTAAAATGTTTTTTCATGCGTCGAAATTATTCAGAAATTGCTGAAGTATTAAATATTTGTTCAATGTATATTTATCTACATCCTTCTTACAATTAATGTTACAATAATAATTAAGTTTAAATGAAATAAAAGATTATTTAGAATATATTAATAAACACGGTTACGTATAAATAAATTGAAAATTTAGACTTGAATATACACTTACATGCAAGGCCGCTGAGAGCCGTCACGCCGCCTGGGACAGCGACCCTGGTTGGCGCTCTTCTTTAGCAAAATTTCCTTATATTACAGTTTAAGGACTGGGTCAAACTGTCCCTTTCGCCCCCTTCCTCTCTCTCTCTCGGTGGCCCTGCTTACATGTTTCAGACGCTTTTTGTATTTTTCTTTCTTACGCTTATTCCTAAACTTACGCTATAGAGTTAAATCTCAGTTGCTGCTGTACCTGTGTGATTGGCTTGTGACTTAAAACAGTTTAATGCTTGAACGCTCAATTTTCTAATGTGATATTATCACATAAATGATTGAATATTAGAGTAGGACGAAAAACAATTTTTAAAAATTGCATTTCAATATCTCAAAATTTATTCTATATAAAAAATAACACTAGAAATAACCCTTATAATAATTTAAAAAAAAAAAATTAAGTTGCTTCCAAGACCCTTACATTTACATTTACAGGGTCTCCAATGTTTTTTTTCAACATTTACAGGGTCTTCAATGTTTTTTTTTTTATCAAAACATTATAGAACCTCGGCAATGCCGACCTAACTGCCGACTTAATAGTCTTTGAGGTCGGCAAAAAATGGCCCACCTCGTTTCTATGTTTTATGGTAAGACATTTGTATTAATTTTTTTTTTTTTTTTTTTGCCTTCTTGATGCAAGCCACTAAACGATTGAGGTCGGCAAATAAATTCCGAGGGTTGAGTTATGAAATTGTTGGGCTTTGTTTATAAACATGAAAACATATGTTATCATTTTTGTAAATTTTTTTTACATGTTTTCAAGTTATTCAATGTCCAAAAACTTATTTCCTTTAATATATGTAATTCGTAGAGATTTTTTGAAGATTTTTTTTCTGCGAGCAAATTAAAATAATTCCTTTCTTGATTACATGAAAAGGTCAACTATTGATTACATCAACAGTTCCTTAAATACATCAACGACTCGACTAATCTGTCTCTCTTTTTAATTTACGTATAATTTTTAACGTAAACTTTGTAATCAACGTAAACGTAAATTGTTTTTTTTTTTTTGTTTTTTTTTATCTAAAAGTAGTTTGAAGGTCACAATAATTTAAACAACTATTTTTTTAATAGCTTAAAGTTTAACTCTTTTTTATCAGTTTTTAGAAGTCTAGATATAAAAAAATAAATTCTTTTTTTCTTTTCATATCTAGAAGGAATACTTTTATAATTTTAATATAATATTACTAAGCTGTTTCTAATACTTAGCAAAAGTCTGTTTTAAAATTAAATACACTGTTTAGCAGCATTAGTTTTTGGATTTTTTAAGCAATTTCATAGGTTATGATATAAAAACATGAGTCCTAATTTTTCCCGTTTAAACTGCCAACTCGGCCTTGTATTTATAGTAATTATAAGTGAGAAGACCATCTGCAAAACGCGCCAAGTTCAATTAAATTGATTTTGAGAAAACGTCGAAAAACTGAACTAGCAGAAATTAACTATTTCTTTGTCAATTTATGGGATAAAAAACTCTCAATTGGACAAATATTTAGATAGTAGATTTCATTAAAAAGAATGTGGAAATGGAATCAACTTAAATTTTTTTATTTTTGTAACTTTTTTGCGTTTTGCAAACGGGCTCCTCAATTGTTTTTTATAGTTGGCCATGTGACACTGAAACCGTACGATCAGCCAATTTAAACATAAATATTAATTGTATTATTTTAGGTTGTTAAAATCATTCGGCCAAGTGTAACAGCAGGCCGTTACGTTACTTATCGCATTGTTCAATAGATGTGCAAGACAGCAACTAATATAATGATAATGAAGCGGTATCAATATTATCTTAATTCTTGCTACAGTTGGTCTCTACTTTCTACTTTTGCTACGACAATTAGATTGTATGAAAGTACCATGAAGAAATAAGGCATAAATCAAGTAGTCGAAGGTGTTTTGGTTTTTTAAGTTATATCAATTGACTTATAAATGTTACAACATTCTTTCACTAGTTGCAACTTATTGATATGCAATTATAGCATAAAAATTTTTTTTTTACTTTTTATTTGTTTACTTAGTTCGTAAAGTTTTTCAATAATCCACCCAATAACAACAAACTGTTTTTATTTTCCGTAAATCATTTTAGCAATAGTTTTAATAATAATAAAAATAATAGTAACAATAATTATAGTAATAATAACAGTAATATATAGTAATAATATAAGATAACAAAATGCAAATACAAATTATAGTAATAATAAGTATGTAAACAATAATTACAATGATATACTAATAATATATTATAATTGTAGTTATAAACATAAAATTATTTATAATAATAAGTTAATGATTTATTAGAATGGTGTCATAAAGAAATCTGATAAAAGGAGTGACTCCAATTTTTAAGTATAATATAAGTAATAATAAGTAAAGACATACATTGAAACACATGGACCGTAAACACATAGAATAAAACACATATAACATGCATTAAAAAACATGTAGAAATCATAATTTGCAGCTTATAGTAATAAAATAAAGAAACAAACAAAAAGTGCTAATGATAATTGTAGTAATAACGAAAAGAAAATTAAAAGAATATTTTAATAGTAAGGATAATAATGTCTAAATATAAGAATAAAAATTTTTTCAGATTTTTTTTAAATTGATTTTTTTAAGATGGTGAAAAGGTGTTTTAGTAAGTAGTTTTTTGGACTTATTCAAAATGCATACAAAGTTCTTGTTCCATTCACAGACGCACTGATAAACAATTGAATGTTTATCATACTTCTGGGTTTTAAAAGATGATACATTTAGTTTTTCTTTCATATATATTTCTAGTAGTTTTAGAGTATTTTTTACTATCTTTTATTACACTTGTTCACTTTCTGTGAATAAGTTTGTAATAAAAGATAGTAAGTGTTTAGTTAAGGAGTGAAAACCAAAAAGATTTGCATACTTTGCAAGCGCTGGAAATGTTGGAATAAAAATTCTTTTGAAAGACTCCGATGTATCTGATTTAATTAGTTAATTATTCTAATGGATTGACGCTAAGACGATAGCAACTTGTTAATGCGATAGTTTCCAACTTGACCCCAAACTTGACAGCAATAGCTAAGATGAAATGAGAATAATGCATAGTAAATACTCTTAAGCAGTGGCGTAGGAAGGTTTTTAATTGTTCAAAACAACCAACTTATAAATACCAAGAATATTCCAATTTTTTTTTACGTTCATATGTATGACGAAAAATTCTTAAAAAAAAATTACTGTGATAGGAGAATGGGAACAAGAAACCCTAAAACCTTAACTGTTTTACAGTTCATATTGTAAGTTATATTAAAGTACATTGGAATATTATAATTAAAGTTATTGATTTTACGCTCTACATTGGCTACTGTTGGCTGCAATAATAACACAAAATCAATCAAAGAAATGAACGCTGCGCTGAGCCATGACTACCCCCCCCCCCTGTCTCTTTGATTTAAAAGTTAATTTGAAAAATTTAAACAGCTTTTAGTAATTTCCAAAGGAAAGGTATTTATACTATAATATATTCTTTATGTATTTGTGTATGCTCAATGTTAAAAGTGTTTTCTAAATGGGCTGAGAAAGTTATTGTGAACAGAAGTTCAGCAAAGATGATTTCAAATCCAGTTACTTATAACGCAAATAAAGTTAAAAAACGAGGTGGAAAATGTAAGACTAGCGCGCAGGAAGTCCAAAAAATTGTTAGATTTGTTAAAAGTAAACCAATTTCGTCGGCCAAGCAAATCAAAGATGATCTTAAATTAAAGGACGGTAAACACTACAGTAGTACTGTACTTAGGCGTTTAAAGAAAAAAACAATTTATGTTTAATGCACGCAGTCCACAAAATGTCCCCTCGTAAACGTTTGCAAAACGACATCCGAATTAGTGGTTTGCAATACTCTCAGAAAGATGTCAACGCCTAGTTGACTCATTGCAACAGCGTTGTAAAGCCATTATCCTAAACAAAAATTAAGAAACGAAATACCTAGAGTATATTGTTCTATTATAGAGTAGAGATGTGCTGGAACCAGTTTATGCCGAGTCTCCGACTCCGGGTAGCCGGCTGAAAAACCGGGTCCGAGTCCGAGTACTCGGCAACGAGTCCATTTTTTAAAAGTTGGAATAAAAACTTGGCAAAATTATCTTGTGTTCTAACAGAATAAAAAGAAGCTATTTTAAAACTTTTTTTCCCTTTTTTTTTTTATTCGTATTCTCGAATTATTTCATTTAGCGTTACAGTTTTTGTATCCGTATAAATTTTTTTGCAGAAATGTATTAAAAAATATTTTAAGTGAGATTGTTTTAAGTTAATAGAACTTTGTGGTTATCGACTACATAACACTCTTAGACTTATATCAAGAAGTTTAATGGATAAAGTTTAAACTAAAGTCTGGGTATCTGTAAAATTTAACAACAAACATATACTTATCGGTTGTATATACAGACCAAATGATGCCAGTTTAATAAAATATGTCGCTGAATCCTTCAAATTAGCTCATAGTTTAATTAAAAAGCCCTATGATGACTGTTTGATTGTCGGTGACTTTAACTTCCCGAATATAAAGTGGTCTAACGATGGTATTGAATCTTTTAACCCAAACAATCCTACCGAGTATGATTTCTGGAATATTTTCCAAAACAGCCTTTTTACTCAACATATCACATTTCCTACTTTCCAAACTGATTATGGTTCCTCAAATAATATGTTGGACTTGTTATTTACCTACAACAGTAATTCTATTTTAAACTTGTCTCCTAGTACTATACTAGGTAACACCACTAAGGGTCATTTTAGTATCACTTGGAGATTCTTAGTTTCAGAACTGTTTACCGAAAGTGAATCTCAATCGTTTAATTACAAAAAAGGTGATTACGATTCAATATCTAACTTTATTGCATCAATCGACTGGGAGTTTTTATTCCTGCATAAAACTGCAGATCAAATGTTCAATATACTAATTTCTAACTATCGCACTGCTTGCACATATTTTATTCCCAAGATTAATAAAACAAAAAAAAAGTATGATCCTTGGGTTACCCCACATATTAAAAACCTGATCCGAGAAAAAAAATCCGCTTGGCATATAAACTGCTCTACCAAATGGGAGAATAGTGAGCTTAAAATAAAATACAATCGCCTTAATCGTTCAGTAAAAACTGAAATATTTAAAGCAAAAAAAGCACATGAAAAAGAAATAATATCAAAATCCCAAAACAACCCAAAAATCGTTTACAAATATATCAACAAACAACTAAAAATTAAAGATAGAATTCGCTCTCTCAAAGATACTTCAGGCAGAATTATTGAAGCTCTTCCTGATATAGTTGATCTTCTGAACTCTCAATTTAAATCTATGTTTACACTTGAAAGCTCTGAAAATTTTCCTTTGCTAAATAAAAGTGGTATTCTTTCTGAATGCATTTATAATGAAAACTTGGATTTCTCTATCTCAGATATTATTCAGGAACTTGCCGATCTAAAGCCTTATAAATCCTTCGGATCTGACGGCTTGCATCCCTTAATACTCAAGATATGTGCCAAAAGCTTTGCAATTCCATTAACAAAAATCTTTCATAAATCCTTTAATTCTGGAGTAGTACCCACTCAATGGAAATTAGCAAATATTAGTCCGATCTATAAAAAAAAGGGAGATAAATTACTTGCTGAAAACTATAGACCTATTTCACTAACATCTGTTGCCTGTAAAATCTTTGAAAAACTTGTAAAGAAAAAAATTTTAAAGCACATTAACGATAATAAAATGCTCTCTGCAAATCAACATGGCTTCCTTTATCATAAATCATGCGTAACTAACCTAATAGAAACTTTTGATATCATTTCGTCCTCCATAGCATCTCACCAATTTATTGATGTAATCTATCTTGACTTTGCCAAAGCGTTTGACTCTGTGCCTCAAAACAAACTTTTGTTAAAATTAAGATCTTTCGGAATAAACGGCAAACTCCTACAATGGATTAAATCTTTTTTAGTGGGAAGAAAGCAACGCGTTACAATTAACAATACCAGCTCTGCATGGGTTGATGTTCTTAGTGGTGTTCCTCAAGGTTCTGTTCTCGGCCCGCTCCTCTTCATTCTCTACACAAATGATCTCGCAAAACTCACTGAAACTTCTGAGATATTTGCCGATGATACTAAACTTTTTTCTAAAACCTTATCGCAATCTAATTTTGTTGATCTGCAGGATCGTCTACGCTTGGTATACGAGTGGTCAAACACTTGGTTACTTAAGCTAAACACTTCAAAATGCTGCGTCATTCATTACGGTCGAAACAACCCCCATTACAATTACTTTCTTCAAAATAACCAAGGAATCAACCAATCTCTAAGAAGCTCTACTAAAGAACGTGATTTAGGAGTCATTTTTACATCTAACCTCAAGTGGAGCGCTCATATTCAAACAGTTGTCTCTAAGTCCTTACAAATTCTCGGTATGCTGAAAAAGACATTCACTTTCATTGATGAACAAATGGCTCTCAAATTATATAAAGTATTTATAAGACCACATCTTGAATATGGAGTGTCCATTTGGGCTCCTTTTTTAAAAGCTGATATGGCTTTGGTTGAATCTGTTCAACGCAAAGCTACAAAATGGGCTTACAGCTTGAGGCATCTTCAATACTGCGAAAGGCTAAAAAGATTAAACCTACCATCACTTGAGTTTCGACGCCTTCGATGCGATTTAATCCAAATTTTTAAATTAATACATCGTTTTGATATAGTTAATGATAAATATCTACCAAAATATATTAACTCCGTGTCTCGTGGTCACCATTCTAAAATAAGGCGTGAGTATGTTCTAAACTGTCTTCCAAGATATAATCATTTGTATAATAGATCAGCAAAATACTGGAACAATCTACCAGAGCAAATAACTTTGTACTCCACTGTACTTTCTTTCAAAAATAGACTAGACTCCTGGTTGTGGAAAAAGTTTGGAACAAATGTTTATAAAACTGGTTGTTTATAGTGGGTTGTTTCCCCTGCTCGCTGTATGTGTACATTCTATGTAAATTTACGGCTACAACTATAATAAAGGAAAAATCAGTTTGAAGATACCCGGTACCGGGTACTGCAACAAAATGCCCGATACCGGGTACCCGGTAAAACAGCCGAATTGCCGGGTCCTCGGGTCCGAACCGGGTACCCGGCACATCACTATTATAGAGTAGAGCTCGGCTAGTTGAGCATAGAAGTTTTGTAATTAAATTATCTCAAAAACTACGCATTACATGACAAAACATCTAATAGATGAAAGATTAGAATGTTAACACAATGCGCAACAAATGAGTGCTGAAAAGAAGTTAAGTAAGGTACACAGGCATTCTTTAAATTTTGAACCAAAAAAATAAAAACAAAAATTTCACTATTTTTCTTCTTGATGCTTATAAATTTTTTTATCTGCCATCAACTAAGTGTTGATACGTTACCAATTTATCGGACTTTTAAAATTAGCCGTTTTTTCCCCTCTTACTGTTCTGTTTAAAATCTAACTAATGTGTTACCTTGTCTAGTAAGGGTAAGTTGAGCAGCTTTGAAAAAAGTAAATAATACTGAACTTTCAAACACAAAGAAACAACTTTGATAAGAAATAGTTTAGCGGTACATTGATTACATATATTTTTAAAATTAGTAATTTTTTAATCAGGCTTTAAAGTTCAAAATTTATATAAAATAATATTTTTATAAAAAATATGTATATGTAAAAAGCTGTATAAAATAATATTTTATATATCAACTAACCCCGCTCTACCCTACTTATTTTTTTATCTTTTTAATGATGACACAAGAAAAAAAAATTTTTTCTATTTATAAATACCAGTGCTATGTCAGTGACTGCAACCTTTTTTGACCTTATTTGTAATCGGTAAATCAAAATCGCCTCGTTACTTCAAAGAATTTAAGCATTGTAAATACAGAAATAAAAGTAAAAGCTTCATGGATAGCGTACTGTTTAAATTGTGAATACGAGAAATGGATACAAAGTTTGAAGAAGAAAAGAAAGTAGCGTTTGTAGTAGGTAATTGTTATCTCTATATATTATTGCCAAAGTTATTATTGTTAGTAGTAGTAATTGTAGCACCCTTCCGAGCGTGTTTGACACGAAACCGTTGGCAGCCATTGCAACTGAGGTAGTGGCGAGAAAGAGTCGCAGCACTTTGTTTTATAAGAAAACGTGAACGAATGTGTATGCAAATATCTGACGTACGTAAACTTCAATTTAAGTAATGTTAAAACATACTAAAACATTCATCAAGCTTTACAGTTTAATTTTCACTTGAAAATTGCATTGAGTCAAGCTCTCCTTAATTTTGATCTACAGCATTTCTTTACGTTAAAAAAAATCATTATATATTTTTTTAAATTTTCGTTTAACAACGTGCCAGCGTGGCCGAGTAGATAGCGCGCTGAGCTTCTGAACAATTATGACGTGGTTCGAGTTCTACCACTGACAACTTTTTTTTTTTTTTTTTTTTGATTATTTGAAAATACAAAATACTTTTGAAAATTATATACAAATATATGTAACGATATTATACACTTTAACGAACGAAAAGATTTTAAAAAAGCTAAAATTTCTTAAAACATCAAAACATCAAAAAAAGTTTGTTACGTATGTGTCATGATTGAGATGTTATTAATGAGCTCAGGTAATTAGTCCTAATAAGCTGCGGATGGTCTGAAATAAAAGTTGTCTGAAACTTTAAAAAAAAAACTTTCTAAGACAAATCCTGCTACTCTAGAAAGTGCTGGAGGCAAAAAAAAAGCTCGTAGCTAGAAAAAAATTCAAAGCTTTCTTTTGACAAAGTCTTTTTTGCTACATTTATTTTTTTACAATAAATATATGCTGCAGCCGTTTTTTAAAACGCCTTAATAGGCTTATTACGTATTTCGAGAAAAACGCAATTTTAAAAAATTAAAAAATTAACTTTCTGTAAAATGTTTTTGAAACGAATAACTTTTATGAATTTTTTCAGAATTCTTTGAAAATATGTATTCAATAATGTTTGTAGACATCTAAACTAGCTTATTTGGTAAAAAAAGTCAAAATTGATATTTTTTACCTTAAGGCGTTTTGAAAAACGGCTACAGTATGGATGATACAACGAATATGTTGAAATGAGATAGTTTGACAAGCTTTTAACAAAAGCCACAAAACCAAAACAATTAAAAGTAATTGCGGTTCAGTGCACTTAAAAATTTTAATATAGTGTGTTGGTGTTTGCAAAGAAACATATAAAACATTATATAAGGGGCTGTTCATTAATTACGTCAACAAAATAGGGGGGAGGTGGGGTCTGAATTTTTTTGACAATTGTTGACAAGGAGGGGGGGGGAGTCAAGAAAAGTTGACGTCAACATTTTTTTTTTTTAGAACATGTTACTTTTTTTTATAAATTTAACTATTTAAAAAAAAGGAAAATTAGGCAGCGTTTGCAGTCCTGTGTTACATAGTCGCTCAATCTTCAGTATTTTAATTCCTATCCTATAATTTATATTCCTACTTTTTAAAAACCGTTTTGTGCTTTAAAAAGACCCGACATACAGAACTTAATAACTACACACAAGATGTTTACTCGTAACACTATTATTTTTTCAAAGTTATTGTTGTTTTAGTCTGCTGTGCATTCAAAAAAGATTCATGTAAAAACATTGTCACACAAAACATTGTTTAAACGTTGAGAGAAGGGGAACAATCTGCAGCTCGCAAGTCTCTTGTAATTTTTTCGATGTCATGATGAAGCTTTTTAGTTGCTTCTTGACATCGACATTTTATTATCTTGACATCCACAAATATTAGTATAATTAGGGATACGTAGTCCCAAAAAAACTCCGGTTTTATATTTTTTAATAATCTCTGGTGTCCAAAAGCTCTGAACATGTTGGTTGATTTTTGATCTGCTAAATAAAAAAAACTCATGAAGTTTAATGACTTGAAACATATTGTTTTTAAGCCCGGAGTCCCAGAGTCCTAGCCGCCATTATTTTTAAGGACTCCGGGTTTAAAAAGAGATTGTTCCTCTAACTTAAAAGTCTTAACTTTTTTACCAATAGTAATCCATAAGCGTTTTTGTATTACTAGAGCTCCTAGATACCAAAAACTAGGAAGAAGTAATCTTTTTATGACATTAAAATCCGGAGTCTTTTTCGAGACTCCGCATCCCTAAATATAATATTGCGGCCGTGGCACAGTGGTTAGAGCGCTTGCTTTATAAACAGGTGATCCAGGTTCAAAACGAGCTTTGGACATATTTCGCGTCATGGTAAGGAAGGAAGCGTGAACTTCCTGGTTAAATGCACTTCCGCGGTGCTCTGTGACGAGACCGTTAGGTCTTCTTGGAGCACCTAAATAATAAAAAATGAAAAAAATAAAAATATTTAAATAAATCTTTATTTAAATATTTTTATTTTTTTCATTTTTTATTATTTAGTTTTTATTATTAATTATTTAGTTGGTTGCTCTTTAAAAACAGAAAAACTTTGTATACTGTAACTTTTGGCTCATCCGTCTTAAAAGGTTGCCAACCCTTGGTTTATACAATTTGATAAATGCTTTTTTTGTTATTCTAGACTCTATTAAAAATAATTGGCTTTCACTGTAAATTTGTATTAGGTCTAATGTTAAAGTGAGGAGAATTTTATTAATTTGAAATATGATTATAATTTAAACGCGTAAACATTTTTGTGAACCCTTAAATCTTTTTTTTAAGAGTAGTTTTTTGTATTGTTAAACTGGAATTATGTTTATAAGTTAAATGTTAAAATTTTTCTATACCTTTTACTTTAATTCACTTTTTGTTGAGAGCAATTGTAATTTTAAATGATTATATTCATTTGAAATATGTTCATAAATTAAAATTTGAAAACATTTTTTTTCTACTTTGAACCACTTTTTTGTTTCAGTCCTAAACTAGTCATTTTATAACATTTTTTTTCCATCTTAATTTTTTTTTTTTTTTTTTTGGAGGGTGGGGGGTTATCAAATGTTGACGTAATTTTATAGAGGGGTCACTGAAAGTTTGACGGAATTAATGGACAGCCCGTAAACTAATCTTTGTTGCGCTTAACCATCCATATAAACAACATATATATATATACAAACAAACATGTTATTTGTTTATATATATTGTTTAGAATATGTAAAAAATCCACTTATATAACGTTTTATTCAGGATCGTATGTAATACAAATAATTTTTTCTAATAATTACAATTCTTTTTTGTTCAAGCAGTTTTGTTTTACTTTTTGTAGTTATGTTATATTTAAAAAAATTGACAAGGTTGAAAAAACACGAAATATATTGTCACATCCAAGTGGAAAATTTGAAACTTCAACTTTAGATTTGCCCCTCTCTCGATAATTTCTGATTGCTAAAATTACGTCATCTGCTTCTCAGACCTTTAAAAATGAAAGTCATGGAAAGAAGATTTTATTTCAATTTTTTTTAAAAAGCTCTTTCTATTAAAAATATATGGAATATATTTTATGGGAAATATTCTAATAAAAATAAAAGCTATTTATTAATTACTATAGTAATAAATAAAATCGCTTACCCGTGAAAAGATATATCTATACCAGATTTATATATTTTTATGCATTTGTATGCAACATAATTAAAATTAATAAAAAAATGTAAGATAAATGCAGAAGGAAACTTGACGCATACAGGTTTATTTTGCCAAAAACTGACGTCAATGCCTAAAATCTCTTAGGCTTAACTTTTAGATAAGCGTTTAATATTATTTTAGTTCTTAATCATAAGAATGATTTTTTTTTTGACTATAGGCTGGGTGAATAAAAATGAGCAATCGCTTTTACTCAGTAATTGGTCAGCTTTACGTGAATTTAGCAATTTTGCTCAAGTTATTCACGTAAAGCTGAGCAATTACTGAGTAAATTGCTTAACTTTACGTGAGTAAAAATTAGAGCAAAACTGCTAAAGTTTTAATTAGTAATTACTGAGCAAAAGCAATTACTTATTTTTATTCACCCGGCCTTATGTTTAAGTGCTCTTAGATCTTCTTAGTTCCATTAGTATAGCGTTACGTACAAACGTCTGTAAGTGTAAACGTCTTTAGCATAAGTTGAGTTTGCAGGCATTATATGGAATAATCGCGTATATCTATAAAATGAGAAAACTTGAAAATTTTATTTTAAATTTTAGAAATATTTTTTGCTATATTATTATTTTTTTGTTATAGATAAAAGCAAGATTGAAAAAATTTCAAAATTTATTACACTAAGAGGAGGTCTTAACCCTCCAAAACAACACTGATAACAGCGTACTTAACCACTGAGCTATTAATGAAATGTGTTTAGCAGAAAAACAAATTTAAAACCTATAAATCTTGTATAAACTCTACGTATGCGCATGTTAAGTTTTTTGCTCTTAAAGTTTTTTTTCAGAATAAATTATTTTACTAAAAAATATTGAAGTAAATAAGGAATAGGTAGAGAAATAATCGGTGAGGAATGTAAATTGGTAAAGACCTGTATTTTGCGGATTAATCGGTGAGGAATGTAAATTGGTAAAGACCTGTATTTTGCGGATCTGGAAAGCTAGGATATATAAGGAACAAGTATAAAAACGCTCAGTTTGGAATACAAAGACCCGTCTTTTTAATGGTCCGATCTCAGCTAGTAGTAATTAATCTATTGAGTTCTTTTTTTTTTACCATCGAATACCACATCTAAATCGATCAAGAAATTATACGTTTTTTGAAAGCTTGAAAAAACCACAATGAAACACAATGAAATCTTGTTTTTCAAAAAGTGAAAACATTAACTATCGTTTAATTATTTTGTGAAAGCAGGAATTTCAAAAGATTATCAAAAATCTGCCTATTTGGATGAAGACCACGACCCCTTTAAAGCGCTTCAAAATTGAGTACATTTGATTTGTTTTTACGAATTGTTTTTACTTAAAATTTTGTGTTATAGAATGTCCCGATAACTCTAACACATTTGCTAAATCGAACTATTCTCTTGGTCCCTTAGAACTATTTTCTTGGTCCCTTAATTAATTTTAACTATGTTAATTTTATTTTTCTCCAAAACCTTTATAAAATTTGTTCCTCAAATAACAATTTACACTGTGGGGCGCAAAATTTTTATCAAGACTTCGAAAAGGTTCAGAAAAATTTGTATCTTTTTCTATTTTTTAAAGAGCAGAAGTTTAAAGACCATTTTAACTTTAGTTGAGGCGTTTTAAGGCGTTTGACTTTATACCGAGTTTGTTATGCAAAGTGTTTCTATCAATGTTTCAAATTGGAATAATTAGCTAATTATTTTTTACTCGCCCTAAATAGTTTTAGTATTCCATAGCAAATAATGGAATGACGGATGTAGAAAGAACTCACAAACTATTCAAGTTTAAATGATTATAATTTTATGAAAAGTCGTATAGCTATACGACTTTTCATAAAATTATAATACTTTGAACTTGAATAGTTTGTGAGTTCTTTCTACACCAAACAAAAAGCTATCTAGATAACTTTTTGTATGGTGTGATTTTTTTACAGGGAAATAGTAAAATGTAATGTTGCGTGCCAAAAAACCGATAAAACTCACGAAAAATATATTTCTAATCTCAAAATTGGTAATATATATCCTAGCAATTTATTCTACAAGAAAATTATCAAAATAATTAAAAATATTTACACTGTATAAAAATATATGAAAACCTGCAAA
>NC_061158.1:15308979-15361479 GCF_022113875.1 Hydra vulgaris | reverse complement strand
AAACTGTGGGTTACTCCAAGGCTGAAATCCATATTCAAAACCTTGGGGATAACCACAAGTGATGTTATCCTCATCAGTTCCACCAAGACAATCTTCAGAGAAATCACATACTAATATTCGTGATATACAGACTCCAGTTAATCGGCATTGGAAGTTAGGTAAACAAGGATCAATAGGTGGCTGGGTTGGTCCTCCTAAAAAAATTGTAAACCATTGCAGCATGTAACGCAGATTTAAAATAACTAACGATTATTTAAAAAAAATATAAACCTGGTAAAGGTTTGTTGTTGAAGATACAACCAGGGCTAAACATAATATCATCAATAGCAATGTCTCCTCTGAAAGAAGTGCCCATTACTGCAGTAAAAATAACTTGAAAATCTTGGGAGCTAACTAAATTAACTTTGCCTTTGAACCATTTATCGCCTTGGTTTTTTGATTTACTCCATACTGTATTTTCCACAACTCCTGGAAGAAAAAAAAATTAACTTATTTATTTACAAAATAGCGCTAAATAAATATTAAAAAAAAAAATCATGATTTTGCAGTTAAAAGATTTTTTCTTTTGTTTATACTTTTACAATTTTAAAATAAAAATCACTAGCCATATTGAGTTGCAGTAGATACTGACAAAGTGCCAATGTGAATACCATACATGTGATACCAAAAGGATACAAAACATGTTGGCGAGCTTCCTGGTTTGGTAGCTGCAATAGTACTACTAGCTAACTGCGCTGTGTCATTTTCACTTCTAACAGATGCTTCAATATAAGCATATTTTCCTAAAACATTGAAATAAAATTTATTGATCAAGAACGTTCAAAAAATCAACGTAAAAAAATCCAATTCTTATTTTGATTCTTAAAAATCATTTAGTTACCATGCTCCTCTTTTAAAGTATGATCAGTTTTAGGTCCAGTGCCTGATGATGATGTTTTTCCACTTTGAATATCGAAATTAAAATCATCACTTGTCAACTGTACAAAATCATTTAAACCAGATTCAAAGTCAAGCCTGAAAATTTAAATAAAAAACTTTAGATCTTGATCTTCATCACATTTTTGCAGTTGTAAATTAAAACTTCATTTAAAAAAAATAATAAATATTTAAAGCCATTACTTTTTATAATCTTTACACAAAGCTGCGCTTTCGTCGGACCCATCACAGCAGTCTGATTCTAAATCACAAAGTGAATCAATTGGTATGCACTGTTTAGTTTCTTTGCATTGGAACTGATCACTGTTGCAAGACAAGGGAGGAACAGGTTCAGCACAATCAAAACTCCAATCATCAATTGCAGCATCTGTCTGTGTACCCCAATAGTGACTACCTTCAAATACGATCTACAAGAACAAAAAATTAAATTTATAAATTAAAAATAGCTACAAGTTCATTTAAAAAAAAAGATCCACACTCATAAAAAAATGTACCCTAAAGTTCTTTGGGCATGGAGGTAACTCAACAGTTGCATTTTTCCATTGATCTCCAGTGGACTGAGAACTTTGCCAAACCTTGGTATCTCGTCCACTTTTGCGATACAATATATTCAAACTAGCGTCATTTCCACCAGTAACTTTGAGATGATACATATTATACCAAAACGAAAATGTACATTTATACCCTCCTTTGTAGTACATTGGACTAACATAGTGTGCATTCGGGAAATTTGATCCTTTTGATTGGTCTGCTTCCATATACAAGTAATATCCTGGATCAAAAATATTTTGCTTTTTTAATTTTTATAACAATTTCAATTCTCTAATAATTTCTTAATCATTAAATTTCATTTATTTTTCTTTTGGATTACTTTAAACTATGGTAACTATGGTAACAAGCAAAGACCTTTTAATTCCTCAAAATATTTTAGCTGAGCTAAACAAAACTGTCAGGATGTTAAAACTGAAGTTATTTTAATATAACTAATAAAATATTTATTATATGAACCTATTAATTTATATAAATTAATGTGAATAATGATTATAAAAAAAATTATATCAAAAAAAAATTATAGTTATATATTAAAATAACTTGATAAATTATTTTTAAATTGTGTACCTTCTGGAGTTCCTTTAGTGTGATCATATGGAGGTCCAGTATCATTGCTAGGTGTTTTTCCTTGATGAACTGTCCAATCCATAGAATCACCATAGTAGGCATTGGTCCACATACAACCATCACCATTCTCAAAGTCACATTTTGATGGACATCGTTTTTCATCAGCATCATTCTTGCAATGACTTATGAAATCACAATATTGGGAGGCAGGAATACATTGACCATCACCACAACTGAAAACCAAGAACATATACTCTTACTTTAAATTATTTAAAAAAATTAAACACATAACTTATCGCAACAACTAAAAATAAGTTATACTACATAATATTAATGACATACGCAAACTCTCCGCCTTTACAGCCAGGAGGAGGAGATGGTGTAACCATAGTTGGATCAAGAGTTGCCTTCATATCAGGATTACAACCAATTGTAAATGATATATCATCAATAGCTATATCACCTGAATAACTTAAACCACGGCGTCCCTCTATAGCAATCTGATAGTTCTTTGTGCTCATAATATCAATACTAGCACCAAGCCATATATCGCCTTGATCACCTGCAAAAAAAAAAAAATATATAGATACATACACATGGTATTGAAAAAAAAAGAAAAATCAAAAAATAAAACATTTTCAATTTATTATCAAAAAAAATTGTGCATATGTATATATATATATATATATATATATATATATATATATATATATATATATATATATATATATATAAATATATATACATATATATATATATATATATATATATATATATATATATATATATATATATATATATATATATATATATATATATATATATATATAAATATATATACATATATATATATATATATATATATATATATATATATATATATATATATATATATATATATATATATATATATATATATATATATGTATATATATATATATATATATATATATATATATATATATATATATATATATATATATATATATATACATACACATATATGTATATATGTATACTTATACTGGTCCGTCATAGTAGACAGGATGTTTATTTAGTACAAATATTTGGTAGCGAAATAAAGAACGCAAACTTAGATAAATAATACAGAGAAAACCTTTTTTTCATTATTTTTCTTAAAACTTTAAATTATTTGTAATATTTTATTAATTGAAATTTGATATTTTTATTAACTATCAGTCCATATACTCATTTGTTTTTCCTAAATAAGTTTGAAAATTTAGTTTGTAAAAACTTCTGCCAGAACTTCCTACTAGTTTTTAAAAAAAATTTTAAAAAAAAAAAAAAAATTTCTCTTTTTTTGTTTTAATCTTTAACTTTTAAAATTATTAAAAAAACTTATTAAATTTTTTTAAAAAACAAAAAATTATTAAAAAAATTTAATAAATTAAAAAACTTTTTTTTTTTCTTTCACTCAAAAAAAAAAAAAAAAAAAAAAAAAAAAAAAAAAAAAAAAAAAAAAAACAACTCTTCAAAATTTAATTTTAACAAACAAGTGTAACATATATACAGTCATTACCTTTTTTGCTCCATAAAAGTTGCATTAATGAGCTAGCTGCAGTAGATGTTTTTAACCATACACTGAGAGTATCAATATCTTCACCAAACATGTGATAAAAAAATCTCATTGTGCATGTTCCGTTTGAAGGTCGGAAAACTGTACTTAACAAACGTGCTGTGTCATTAGGCTTGCGAGGTGAAGAGGTTTCAATAAATAAATATTTACCAAGTCGAGTTCCTAAAAGGTTATACATATATATATAAATTTTTTTTAATTTATATTTAGTAAATTGATATTAGTTTGATATTATATATAAAATATATTTAGTATGTTTGTAATAACTAAATATTTTAATTATTTGTTATTATATATTTATTAAACTGATATTAGCTATGATTATTGTTGTTATAGTTACTAGTAAAATTTTAAACACTCTTTTATTTTGTAGGATTAGAATTTAAATAAAACTAAAAATAATATAAAAAATTAATATTTATTTATAATATTATTATCCATAAAGTAATTTTAAAATACTTGTTTTTTTAAAAAATATTTAAGTACAAAAAATAAATAAAAACCTTCAGTGTGATCTGTTCCGGGACCAGTGTCTGATGAGGAAGTACCGCCACTTCCCCAAGTCCAATCAAAATCGTCATCTTTATCCTGATACCAGTTGCAAGTATCAACTTCAAAGTTACAGCGTTCTTTATAATTAGCACATATTTCTAGTTTTTCATCACTGCTATCACCACAGTCATTTGTAAAGTCACACATCTAAAAAAAAACAATATTGTTTATATACAAACTATTATTACTATTATTATTATTATTTTTATTATTATTATTATTGTCATTATTATTAACTATTAGTAATATTTATATTATTATTTATCTAACATTATCCTATTAAATTAAAAAAAATTAGTTTATTATAATCTTAACTTTTATTACTCACAGCAAATGTTATAAACACAAATTTATTAAAAAACAATAAAAAAAAATATTATTAAATTACTTGATAAGGATAAATACAAACTCCGCTTTCGCATCTCGTCTGCATTTTGTTACAAACATTTGTTGTAACAGGGTAATCACAATTCTTAAAAACAATGTCATCATAGGCAGCATATACATACTGAGCTTGGAAAGAAAGAGACCAGCCTAAATAAAAGAAGGAAAGCATTTAGATTTCATGTTTATTAATATATTTTATTTTGTTTTAAAATTATTTTTTAAGCTACCATCAGGTCTTTGACCAACTCCAAATCTAGTAGTAATCCAGGAATTGCTGCCACTGACATATTTAGACCAAACCCGAGAAGCTACATTATTAGAATTGACATCCTGGTTATGGAACACCACCAAATAATTTGATTTGTTGCTAAAATAGCTAAACTCCAAAACACAGTTAGGACCCGTTTTCGACAAAGTTGGACTGTTGAACTTTGCTAAAGTATATTGAGTGCTACCACTACCCGGAACAAGAAGTGCAAAGAAACCTTTAAAAATTTAAAAATTATAATAATGAAAATTATTAATGATATTTTTAATATAAAATTATATAAATTTAATTACATAAAAGTATGTAATACTAATATATAATTTAATTTATAATTGTTATATTTTTATAACACATATATAATATATAATCAACAACATAAGTTAAATTTATAATAAAGGTTTTTTTTTTTTTAATGTTACCAGATGTTGAGTTTTTTGTCTTATCGAATTTTGGTCCTCCTTCTTTAAGTGGCTGAGATCGACGGAATTCAAGATTTCCAGTACTTGCATCTGTGTATCCACAACCACTTGTTTCAAAGTTGCAAGGTCCTAAATAACAAAATAATTTATGTTTTTTTTGTTAATTATGTTAATTAATATTTTTTAATCTCTAAAACAGTCAAGTGTATAAATTACAGTTTAAAGTTTAAAGTTACAATTGTATTTCAAATTAACCACTTATATGATACAAAAACATCTGCTATATCATAATCATCTTTAAAGTCACATTATAATCCAATTTCAAAATAACCATCTTTATGATCAACATCATCTATATCATAATCATTTCATAATCATTTATAAAGTCATGTTGTAATGATATTTTGATGTTAATCATAAAATAAATCATATATATATATATATATATATATATATATATATATATATATATATATATATATTGTAGGAATTATGTTAATATTTATATATATAGCATATTTATATATATATATATAATATATTTATATTTATATATTATAATATATTATATTTATATATATATATATACATATATAATATATATATATATATATATATATATATATATATATATATATATATATATATATATATATATATATATATATAAATATACATATACATATACATATACATATATATATATATATATATATATATATATATATATATATATATATATATATTTATATATATAATCAAAGATAATAATTGCACACAATTGTGTAATTATTATGACATTTTTCTTCTAAATAGTAGCTGCTTGGCTTTTTAATAAATCTATCAATTTAGAGGTTTTCATTTTTCGAGATATTGAACATTTTCATGTAAACATAAAACTATTGTAACATTTATGCAGACCTTTTTTTAAAAACTCCTCACAAAATTTCTTTGATTCTATTTTTTTTACAATGGACGATCACTTTAAATTCCTGCATTTATATAGAAGAAATAAATGTTTCAACAGCTTACCACAAATTTGCTCATCTTGACCATCAGAACAGTCATTTCTGTAATCACAAACATAATATTTTGTAATGCATTTATTGTCTTTCATGCAGTAAAACTGATCAGAAAGACACGGAGTGGTGGTTGGAATTGTAGGAGTTGTTGGGATTGCTGTTGGTAATATTCCGTAAAAATCATTGCATTCATCAAAGGACACATCATCAATTGCAATATCACCTAAGTATCCACTACCTATTTCTGCTTCAATGATCACCTTTACATAAAAACAGTTTTAAAATCTTTTTAAAATTAGTTCAAATGATTATTTTTAAAAAACAAAAAATTGAATTTTAATAAAGAATCAAAAAAGTTCTACTTTGAAAATATACGTGCAATTTGCATTATAATGCATAATTTGCGTTAATAAGCTTAAATTATGCATTGTAATGCATAATTTGCATTGATAAGCTTAACCAATGTAAACTTCTACCTGAAATGGTAAAATGCTGGTCAAACGAATACTTGTTCGCACCCAAAAGTTGCCTGCTGGTGTAGAACGGGTCCATACAGTTGTCTCTGGACAGTTTGTACATTGTCTAGTCTTAACACGAAGAACTCCAATATGATCACCCACCATGTGATAGTAAAAGCGTATAGAACAAGCTCTTTGCGGATCAGTAGGTTTTAATGCTGCAGATGCTATTCGAGCTTTGTCACCAAGCTGTCGTGGATAAGAAGATTCAGCATAAATGTAAAAACCTAAAATGTAAAATAATTTTTCTGTGTCTATTACTTCTGTTTTGGTCATATATAATTTGATCCTTATATTCTCAATGTCTTCATAAATGTTTATTACTTCTTTATATTTTAATGGCTAAAATGGTAAAATTCAAATGTTACTTTATTTGATTTGATCTACATTGTGTTTATCTAAAGCTTCTGTGTATACAAAAATTTTAATAGCAAGTATGTTAATAAAAACAAATCAGAGAATAGGAATTAAAATAATTAGATCAAAGAGCAGTGAAAAAAACAAGTACCAGATGTTGTTCCAGTTGTATGATCAAACAAAGGACCAGTACCATCAGAATCAGTTACACCTTTTGTTCGAGTAAAGTCAAATTGATCATCTTTTAGATTTTGCCATTGACAGAAACTACTTTCAAAATTACATCTAAAACAACATTTCACAAGTCACTAAGAAATAAATTAACAATAACTACCCAATTAAATGTTAACTAAAAAATAATTATGTAAGATTAAGAGTAGCTATTAATTAAAATAAATATAAAATTAATTCATACCTGTATGGGTAGTATCTAAATGGACAATTATCTTCATCACTATTATCACCACAATCATCAGTAAAATCACACATTCGGGAATAAGAAATACAAGCTTTTGTTTTAATGCATTGGAAATAGTAGCCAGTATAACACCATTGGGAAGGCTTTGGCAGAGCACAATTTTGCAAAGAAATGTCATCAATAGCAATATCACCAGTAAAACTAGTTGATCTTTCTGCAGTAAATCTAATGTTGAATGGAGATGTTCTTCTATTGATATATACAATAGCTTGCTGCCATTTATTTCCTATATAACATAATTAACATATTTAAAACAAAACTTAAATAAATTTCACAAATAAATATAGTAAAAAGAGTTACCAAAAAATATTAAAAAATTATTCTTGCCCTACTTATAGTATACAGCCTATAATATTTTATTATTAATAGTTTTCATTTTTGCCGAAAAAATAAAATATCAGTTTTTTTGCGGTTTTGAATGAAAGGTTAATAATTGCACAATATAAACTAAGAGTTAGTTCTGTTAGTAGAACAAAAAAAAATTGAATGTTGTCTTGTTGGCTATTTATTAAACGATTTAAAACAAGATGTAGTGACAGTATTATTATTTAATGTCAATAAGGAATTACAAACCATAAAAAGTTACAAAAAGTTTTGTCAATATCAATGAATACTTATGAACCATAAAAAGTTTAAATGATAAAGTTATTTGTAAATATGCTAAACTGTATGCCAACTAGCTCATCTGTTATATGTTACTAGCTCATCTGTTATATGCCAACTAGCTCATCTGTTGAGTAAAACATTTTCAAGCAAAAAATACTTTAAAACTAGGTGAGCAGGCTAAAAGATCCTGCTTAACAAAACAATGAGAACTGACCTAAAGATCCTGCCTAATAAAACGAGGATAGCATGCTAAAAGATTCTGTTTAATAAAAGATTATAAACAAAACCCACTATTCATCCAAGTTTCATGGACAAATAACTATTGCAAATAATTATGTATTTATGAGATTCTTGTAATTAATCAGTTCAACGTTTCTGTTCCAAAATGTTTAAAACTGTAAATACTAAAAAAATATTGAGCACACAATTTTAAATACATTGCTAGTATAGTATGTAGCTACCAAATGTTAAAACTTAATTATTATGTTGCATTTTACAAGTTATTGTTTAATACCAGAAGTTATTGAGATACTTAATACCACATATTAAGTTAATTAATACCACAAGTTATTGTTTACATACCATGAGTTATTAAGATTATTAAACAAGTTGCTGAGAGCTTATATGAGAATATTTTACAAGAGTTTTCTATTATTTTTACACAGTGTTTTTTTATAGTCATTAAAATACCCTGCATATGTATGTTTGCACACTTTCCTACTTACGTACAAAATCAAGCAGAATCTTTTTTTTTTTTTTTAGTTTGTTTTGGTTTTTAAAGAACTTGAAAAAAATAATAATAATAAAGCATACATTATATCACCATTAAAAATTCTTTTGAAAAGTTTTCCATTGCTTTCTTTATTGAAAATACATTTTGGTAATATTGGCGCAATACAATATGTAAAACTATTACTAAAAAGTGCCCCAAATGTTGCACAATATCTGTTTAATATTCTAAGATATGTATATACAGAATACCCTGGTGAAACAAGTCTGAACGTTTTGAAAATGGTATACATTAGAAAATTTTTAAGAACATTTATTAAATAATAAAAACATTCCATACATTATAAAAACTGCCTCAGTTATAAAAATTTATAGTAATTGATTGAGAAATGAAACCATTGAAATATTTACTTTTTTTTAACAGTGCTTTTGGTGTACAACCTTAGTGTGTAATCATGCAAGTAATTTTTAAATATTTAATAGATTGCTATCAGAAGATAAAAATTTAAAAAAGTTTATTTTACGGAGCTGTGGATTTGTTTTAAAATGTGATAAACTATCCAGACTTCCCCCATTTGAGTAAACTAAGTTCAAAGATGATGTTACAGTTGAACAGGAAATTATTTTAACAGCAGACTTATATAAAACCTCAAAACTTACAAACAAAGTGTTAAATTCAGGAAAATTTAAACAAAATGATAAAAACCTAAAATTTAATTAGCTATGGGATTGTGAATAAAAATCTAATACAGTCAGTTGCAATAGTTAAATAGCCCTTTTTAATTCAAGATCTTTTGGTTACGATTATAATTGTATCAGTAAGTTTGTACAGCATCAGTAGATAAGTGGCATTAACTTTTGGTTTAAAATTTTGTGTTACTATCTCTGAATGCTTTTTTTTTTGCTTCTATCTCCGACTGAGATACTAAAATTAAAAGTTTATTTAAAAAATGGTGATATCAAATAAATTAACAATTAAAAATATTTTTTCAACAAATTTTAGACTCCAGTCATCCTCTTTGAAGATATCTCTGTCAGAATTAGTAGAGAAGACATCTTCCATATCCATACCGCAGGTTACATAGCAAAAAGTTTAAAATTGGTTTAGAAAATGTTAACAGATTTTTTTTTTTTTTTTTTTTTACATTATTTACCTCCCCAAGGCCCGAGGGGGCCACTACAGTCGAGGAGGCTACTCATTTTTTTGTGTTTTTTATTTTTTTGTTGTATTTCGTGGTACAACCCTCTCTCAACTCTTTAACTCCGAAACACGAACCTTGACAAGCAAGGCCGCTGCGCGGAGAAACTAAGTTGAGCACGGTACTTCCACTTCGCGGTACGTGGTGGGAGTCGAACTCCGAACCTCTCGCTTACAAAGCGAGCGCTCTTACCACTACACCACTGCCGCATAAATATAAAAAATAATAGATAACAGATAAAAAATATATTACAGATAAAATAACAATAACAGATAAAAAATATATTGACAATTTATGTTTGTGAATCTTTTTCAATTTTATATTTCACTTTTAATGTTATTATCAATACTGATTAGTCATTCTGAACAACTACTCAGTTTGTTTTGAATTTTTTTTTGCTTATTAAAAACTTACTTTGTTCTGAGCATCTGACAATGATCTGATCTGATGCTGAGACCTCAACAAACCAATAATATATTGCAGTAATATATTTTATATATAAATAATATATTTTTTAATATTAAAAAAAGCAATTACTGATAACAATTGTGTGGATATTATTGTTAGTTTATAGTGTTTTTTAGAGTTGATATAAATATAAAGTTAACATAAGATGTTTTTAATAATATTGTGGAATAACAAAATATATAAACAATACTACATTCTTTGGGCAAAGTCAATTTTTATTAAATATTGTTTAATAAAATTTATTTCTATTAAAAATTTATTTCTATTAAAAAAAGTAATTTCTGTTAGGAAACAATTTATTTCTTGCTGAACAAAAAGTAGTTGCAGGAATAAAATGTTTCTGATTTGTTTGTTTGTTTTGATTTTATAGCGTTTTTATTTTTTAAATGGCCTTCTGTTTTTTCAGAAAAAATGCGGAATATTAGGTTGTATACTATAAGTAGGCCATTAAAAATACTTTACCTTGATCTCCGTACATTTCCCAAACTTTTGTTAACCTAAACCCAATAACAATTGACACAACTAGTTCTCCTATGCTAGATCCATACATATGATACCAAAAGCTAATAGCACATGTTGACGATGCTTGTTTAATTTGAGGACTACTAAATGTAGCTAACTCAAATGACTTGCCTAGCGAAGCTTCTACATAGAGATAGTAGCCAGCATTTGTCCCTAAAATATATATTAATTATTGTATTAATTTCTTGCCGGTTTCTAGAACAGATTTCAAATTGCTACCTTGCTAACAGATTTTTAATTGCTACCTTTAGTATGATCTGTAGTTGGTCCTGTGTTTGCAGTTGCTGTTCCTCCAGCTTGTCTTCTCCAGCTAAATAATCCTTTAGTATTATTTGTCCAGCCACACACTCCTATAATATTATTAATATGTTATTAGTTTTTATTAATTCACAACAACATCTCACACAGCAACATAACAAATTCAGATAGCCTATGGCAATAATGATTTAAAACTATTGGAACTAAATAAACATTAAAAACTATTTATTACATATTTATAATACTAAATGAAAAAAAATTATTTTTTATTTAGTTATACCTGTTTCGAAATCGCAACCATCACAGCCATCTTCATCTGTATTATCTGTTGAGTCTTTACCCTGAGCGCAGTCAGGATAAAAATCACATACCTTATCACTAGAAATACACGTACCATCTTTACACTTTCTGAGACATGGTATAGGAGTAGGAGGAGGTGCAGGTGCTAAAATTTATGGGAAAAATAATAAATATTAAAAAAATGTATTTATATACATCCTCAGCTTGAATATTGCTGCACCATAACACCAGAGTAAATCAGTTTTGAATGTTTTAAATAAACAGAATAAATAGACTTTTCGCTGCTTGTGTACTCATTCCCTGCCTGCATATATACATACATATATGTATATATATATATATATATATATATATATATATATATATATATATATATATATATATATAGGCTTGGTCAGGTTAGGTCATATAAGGCGTGCGATCGCACACCATTATATGACCACGCAAATAATACTTTATTTTGATGATTTGATCACGGTTTTTAACATTTTAAAAATGTGCTGAAAAAAATTATTTTTAATCACGTCAAAAAAAAATAACTTCGAAGCTTTTATTTTACTAACATTTTTATAATAGCAAAACGTTTTTATAATATTGAAATTTTAAATAAAATAACAGTTACTGTTAACATTTTAATTTAAATTTTAGATGAAAGTTATATGAATTTTTATTTATATTATTTAAATATATATAAGATTATCAATATATAAATATATATAATATATATAAGATAATCAATAAATAAAATAATATTTAAGATTTTTCTATAAGAACACAATAAAATAATATATATATATATATATATATATATATATATATATATATATATATATATATATATATTTAACTATAAGATACTAGAATTTCATAAGTTCTGTTTAAAGAAATGAAACTTACGATCACATTGGCCTAGTGTAACATTAAGATCATCTAGAGCAATATCTGATTGATATGTGACACCGGAACCAACTTCTCCTTCAAATACAATCTAAAATTCATATTGAAAATACAATTTAAACAAAAAACAACAAATCAAAAATAAAAGTTTAAAGTTAAATCTAGTTATACCTGAAAATCATAAGAACTAGTGATGTTGGCTTGACCAAAGTGCCAGAGGTCATCCAAATTGCCTTCCATTGAAAATAAAGGATAAGAATAGTAATAAGCGCCTTTTGAATACGGAGTCTTGTATCTAAACCAAACAAAAAAAAAAGTAAATAAATTAAACCAAATAAAATAATTAATATTTTAAATATAAATATTCTTAATAAACTTATAATCTTCCAAGGAATAACGTTGCTAAGGGTGGTTGCTAAGGAGCTTTAAATATATTGTTTTTTGCAAAATATCATTTTTTTAAAGAGCCTAATTTTTCAAAATCATTATCTTAATCGAAATAACTACAAGAGATTTTCCAAAGAAGAAAAGCAAAAACAAAGATTATAAGATTATAACTTTTCATAGTTTATTTATTTCAAAAAATAAGTTTGATTAACAATTAATTTTTGATTAGGGAAAAAAATACAAAACAAAAAAATATGTCAAAACAAAAACTTACTTTGTCCTCACTCTTAATGCTCCTACTCCATTTCCATGCATGTTATACCAAAATTCAATACACCATTTAAAGTTTGGATTAACTTTAAACTTTTCACTAACAAACCGTGAGATATCTCCTCTCTGAGCAGGATAAGATGATTCCATAAACAAATATTGACCTAAAAATTAGTTTTTTAATGAACTTTTATGTTCCACTGTTTAAAAAAAAATGAAAAAAAGAAAGTAAATAATTTTTCTGAAAGAAAGAAAGATGGTTGTTACTGAAAATATAAATGTAAAGAGTGGACAAATAAATGGGATTGTCATTAAACCTCAAAAGATGTTTGTTAAAAAGAAATCAGAAGAACCACAATTCATCTCTCTAAATCTATTACTTCACAAATAATCTATACTCCGTGTAAAAAATCTGGAAGCAACAAAATATTGCCGTATATTGAATACTCTTTATCTCTGAAAAACGAGGAAACAGCAGATGGCTTAATGAGATAAAGTTTTAATTTTATTTAACTTGAGGCTTTTAATTTTTAGAAGAAAATGAAAGATTTCCTAAAGTGATATTTTAGCAAATGTTTAAGTTAAGTAACGAAAGATGGAATTCCAGAGCAATATTATCTTTTTTTTCTTCTACTTATTGTAGTTAACATGTTTTTCACAAAATTGCTGACAGTTGGTTATTTGCTTAAACAATCAAGATATTTCTGTAATATATCTAGTCTGCAAGATAAACAATTATATTGTTTAAAAATAAAACTCCAAAGATCTTACTATGGACTACAAGCAATCTTTTAAGTTTTATTTAAAATGTTATATGCTTATCAAGATTTTATATCATATATTTTAATATAATATAATTGCAGTATAATATTGAATCCTAACTTTAGCTTTTAATTCCAGACCTGTGAAATCTCAAATTCCTGAATGCTATCTTTATGTGAGAACACAAACCCATGACTCCATGTTGCAATTACTTTAACTAATTCAAAAATTTTTAAACAATATTCTTTAAGGAAATAGAAGAAAAAGAGTTACAACTTAACTTTTACTTATTAAGTAAAGAACATAATTATTTTAAGGAAAAAAACGCTTCTTTTTAGTAAAACGTCAATAAAGTGAATTTTAATAGTTTTTAGACAGCCATATATAGTCAAATTGAGTTTTTAATGTAAGTGGAAACTTTTTTAACAAGGGAATCAAATTAGATACTTTTCATATTTTTTGGACAAAAGTTTATAGATTTATGACAAAATTTTTCTAAAATTTATGATTTTAGAAAAAAGTCATAATCTTAATATATACATATATATATATATATATATATATATATATATATATATATATATATATATATATATATATATATATATATAAAATAATATATATATATATATATATATATATATATATATATATATATATATATATATATATATATATATATATATATATATATATATATATTATATATACAAGTTACTTTATATATAAATTATTTGGCCCAAAAATTAGACAACTCTAACCTTTAGGTTATTAATTTTATTCAAAGTATTTTTACCTGTAGGAAGACCTGTTGTATGATCTGTTGATGGCCCAGTGTTGTGGCTGGGTGTTGGCCCTGTGTATACTAACCAATCAACTTTGTTAGAGGGATCATTTTGATATCCACAAGCATTTCCATCTTCAAAATCACAATCACCAACTGGTACACATTCACCATTATGGAATACAAGATCATCAATTGCAATATCAGAATAATAATCTGCACCGCGAATTCCTTCCAATATTACCTATAGTTAATTTCAATATTACCTATAGTTAATTACAGCAGAAATTACATATAGTTAATAACAGCAAAAACAAATACAACACAAGTACTTTATTTAAATAAAACTATTCAACTATATATATATATATATATATATATATATATATATATATATATATATATATATATATATATATATATATATATATATATATATATATATATATATATATATATACATATATATATATATAAACATATATATATATATATATATATTATATATATATATATATATATATATATATATATATATATATATATATATATATATATATATATATATATATACATATATATATATATATATATATATATATATATATATATATATATACATATATATATATATATATATATATATATATATATATATATATATATATATATATATATATATATATATACGTATATATGTATATATACATATATATATATATATATATATATATATATATATATATATATATATATATATATATATATATATATATATATATATATATCGAGAATTTTATGTTTTTTAGGTGTCACTCCATTAACTAGTTTGTAACTATATGAGTGACACCTAACCAAATTCTATTAATTTACGATGAGATTTGTAAATTCTTACCGATAAAGTTGAATATATAAAAAAAAAAAAATGCTATTGAGAAAACTTTTTTTGCTAGTGTCAAATCTTTATAACTGAATAATGCTATATATTTAAGGAAGGAATAATCATGGACAAAATTAGTATTTAATCAAAAAAGCAATAAAAAGTAATTAAAAGAATTATAAAATTATATATATATATATATATATATATATATATATATATATATATATATATATATATATATATATATATATATATATATACGTATATATGTATATATACATATATATATATATATATATATATATATATATATATATATATATATATATATATATATATATATATATATATATATATATATATATATATATATATATATGTATATATATATATATATATATATATATATATATCGAGAATTTTATGTTTTTTAGGTGTCACTCCATTAACTAGTTTGTAACTATATGAGTGACACCTAACCAAATTCTATTAATTTACGATGAGATTTGTAAATTCTTACCGATAAAGTTAAATATATAAAAAAAAAAAAATGCTATTGAGAAAACTTTTTTTGCTAGTGTCAAATCTTTATAACTGAATAATGCTATATATTTAAGGAAGGAATAATCATGGACAAAATTAGTATTTAATCAAAAAAGCAATAAAAAGTAATTAAAAGAATTATAAAATTTTAATGAAAATTCATTGAAAAGTAAACTTTAACATGGAAATTTCAAAAAAAAAAATGAAAAAAAAAATTTTTTTTTTTAATTTTCTTTTTAAAATCATTTAACTTCATACCTTCCATTCTTGCATGGGCTCCTTAACATTCATAGTAGCTCTAAACCATTCATCTCCTTGCTCACCAGAAAGAGTCCAGAGAGGTAAGGCATCAACTATCTTTCCACGCCGAATAAAAACATTTAGAGTTCCTATACCAACCCCTTTCATATGATAGTAAAATTCAAAACAGGTTCCGTCAGTCGGAGCTCTACTGTATGACTCAATTCTAGCTTTGTCTCCAGGTTGACGTGGCCATGATCCCTCAATAAATAAGTATTTACCTAAAAAAAATGACAGTCACTTTAAACACATTAAGTCTTTGATAAAAATTAATTTGAAAAATCAAACTGTTACTAATTAACTACCTGTAGGTGTTCCATATGTGTGGTCAGACTTTGGACCAGTATCCCAACTTGTGGTATTTCCAAATCCAATTGTCCAATCAAAATTATCAGATGCATCTTGGATCCAACCACACAAGTCATTGTTTTCAAAATCACAAAATCCTTTTAAAAATAAACAAAATTAAAAAGCCTAACTTCATATACCATAAGAGAAAATTGAAAATTTCATAAAAATTACTATAAATTTATAAAAATTATAATAAATTTAATGAAATATTAAATATAATTAGCATTTAATATAATAACATAACTATTATGCACATTTAAAAAAATATTTATAAATATTATAATATAATGCATCATTTTAAATTAGAAATAAAAAAATTACTTTGAGGTGGACAAGCTCCATTAAAAAAGCTAATGTCATCTAGTGATATATCACCTTGGTAACCAGGTCCGCGCTTTCCTTGAAACACAACCTATAAACACATTTTTCAAATAAAAAAATGAAAATTTATAGGAAATTCAGATAAATAAATTTTGATAATAACTCAAAAATATATACTTGAAACTTTCCACTTGGTACAACAAATTGACCGTATAGCCAATCATTAACCATCGCACCACTTCTAGTCCATACAGGAATAGTAGGCATATTTGCTGTTGTCTTATGGAAAACATTTAAGCTGCCAACATGCTGTCCATACATATGATACCAAAAACGTACACATACTATTGGACTTGATGGTGGAAAATCAATAAAAGGTGAAACTAAGTTGGCTGTGTCATTTTCTTTATTAAATGATGTTTCAATGTAAATATAATATCCTAAAAATTAAGTAAATAGTAAAAGAAAATATCTCTAAAGCCATGCTCATGGTATTAAACTATCAACCATGGTATGATATTAATAAAATAGTATATAAAAGTGGTAACATACCATCCTTGGTACCAAGAGTGTGATCTGCAGTTGGTCCAGTACCCCAACTTCCTGTTTCACCTTTATGTCTTGTCCAGTCAAAACTATCAGTTGCATTTATGTTTAAAAACCCACATAAGCCTGTTTCAAATGAACAGTCATAAATTGATGGCGGTATTTCTGTTGTAGGTGGAATGGTTGGTGGGAAATCTGTTGGGTTGCTGAGTGAGAAAAAGCATTGAATTCCATTACTTGTTGAGCTATCATAGCAACAGCCCAGTTTACCACATTCTAATTTTGAAATAGATTTAAAACCACACTGTTGACGCGAAATAATTGGAACAGCATTACAAGTTGCAGGATGTTGAAAGCACTTAGGAACATTAGGTACTGAGTCATCATAACAACAACCATAAGATATTGTGCAAGTAGCTGGGGTAACACTACCAGGACCACAAGCAACTCGAGCTGTTGGTTTAATAGAAGAACAAGTACCAACACAGTTTCCACTCAAAATCTCGAGGTCATCAATAGCAATGTCTCCTGTATAAGAACTACCATGGACTGCTTCTATTATAACAGAAAAAGCATTTTGTGAATGAAGACCAACTTCACCTTGAATCCATTTATCCCCTTGGTTACCCTAAAATACAAAAAAAGATTAACAGTAAAAATATATATTTAATGTACCATTAATATATATAATAATAATATATTTAATAATATAAATCTAGAAAAAGCACCTCAATAGATTTGACAACAGCTGGACTACCAGAGATTGTTTTAATATAGAAGTTAATTGACCCAATACCATCACCGAACATGTGGTACCAAAATGACAAGCAATTGCCTTTTGTTGCTGGAAAAATTTCACTAATAAGCTGGGCACGTGAACCAGATGGAATGCCAGATGATTCAATAAATGCATAAGTACCTAATAAAATGAATAAAATATTTTAAAAAAACTAAATTTGAATATTAGAAAAATAGTTTTTTAAATATCTTAAAATGATCTTTAAATGTTACCAAGAGCAGTTCCTTTTGTGTGATCAACAGAAGGTCCAGTTGACCATGATGGAGTAGATCCACTATTAAGTATCCAGTCGAAATCATCAAAACCAGTAGTATTTTTCTTGTTAAGAACTTGAGTCCATCCACAAAAACTTTGTGATTCAAAGTCACACGAACCTTAAAACAAGATTTTTATTTATCAGTTGATGAGCAGTGAAATGTAAAAATTTATAAAAAATGTATATATAAAAATATATATATAAAAAAATATATATATAAAAAACTGAAATTCTAAAAGATAATGATAATGACAGCATTTTATTTTTGTTCTAGAAAAAAAAGTAAATGTTCCTTGATAATAACAGTTATTTGAAATTTTCCTTTTAATAATATTATATAATATAACAGTATTAAATATATTTTAATTAGTTTTTGATGTCACAATGATTTCTTGTTGTTTAACAAAGTTTTTTTATTGAAATTTATGTTAACCTATTTATTCTAAGTCAGAAAATTTAAATTTAAAGAATAATTCAAAGGAAATCAAATTAGCTGTTTTTGCCTTTGCTGATGGTAAAGCAGAAACTATTTTAAATGGATCAGTGGAAATTATTAATTTTTAAACTTAGACTTAAAATAACATAATTTATATATTCTATCATAATTTATATACTTTTCACTCTTATATTGACTAACAAATTAAAAAAATTATCTTTCCTTTCAAACTCTTTCATTATCAAATTTCATTAAGTAAACACAATGTAAAAGAACATACCTGGAGCAGGACAGGGATAGTCTTCGATCATTATATCATCAATAGCAATGTCACCTTGGAAACTCTTTCCAACAACTCCTTCAATGTATATCTAAAAACCAATGTAACCATAAAAAAAAAATTTAATTACATTATAAAAATTATAGTTATATGTGTAAACACATAACTATTTGTACGTATATTTTTATAAAGTAAATATTTTGATCTCAAAAATAATAACAAAATTTAAAATTACATAAAATGAGACAAGACTTTGGACTGTTACTCTTCCGTGTCTCCAAACATTCCCTTGATCACTTGTAAGATTCCAAGCAGGAACAGATCCCAATTTACCAACATAAATATTTAATGAACCAATGTCTTGACCATACATGTGGTACCAAAAGTTAAAACAACTACCTTTAGAGTTGGCTGGATAAAGTGGACTACGTAAAATAGCATTATCATTTCTTTTGCGTGGATAAGAAGTTTCAATATAAAAATATGAACCTACAAAACAAATTAAAAAAAAAATAAGCAAGGCTAGTATTTAACATTTTACTACAGAATATATATATATATATATATATATATATATATATATATATATATATATATATATATATATATATATATATATACATTTTCCTTACCAAGAGCAGTGCCAGTAGTGTGGTCAGTTGAAGGACCAGTTCCAAAGGTAGATGTTCCACCATTAGATCGTGTCCAATCAAACTTGTCTGTTAAAATATTTTCCCAATCACAATTTCCATTTTCAAAATCGCAATATCGTGTTGGAGGACATTTACCATCAGATACAACAATATCATCAATTGAAATATCACCTTCATAACTTATCCCTCGTACACCTTCAATATCGATATTAAATATAGATGAAATTCCACGGATGTTAACTTGACCATGTCGCCACCTGTTACCTTGTGTACCAAAACGTGTCCATACCCTTTTTATAAAGAAAAAAAGTTAAAATGATGCTTTAAAAATAAATAGAAATAAAACAAAAACAATTGAACAAATTGAATAAAATAATAATCATAAAAATACTTTGTTCGCACTCCATTATATACTGAATATACATTTAATGCGTTAATATCTGCACCATGCATATGAAAGTAAAATGAAAAACAAACTGCACCAAGTGTAGCACGAATAGGAGGGCTACGCAAAACTGCTGTGTCATTAGGTTTACGAGGATAACTTGCTTCAATGTAAGCATAAGTACCTAGAAATTACAAATAATTCATTGAAAATAATAGAAAATTATTAAAATTTATGAGAGTAAAAACTCATAAATTACATTTTACAATTAAATAATCTTGTGAACCTCTAATATTTTTCAGTTTTTTTAACAGAATGTATAAGAAAAAACAGTATTAAATTATTTAAAACTTTTTAGATATTTGATAAAAACAATTGTATGATGAAAAAAGCCAAAATAACCTTTTCCAGTGGTATGATCGCCAAGTGGTCCTGTACCATAAGTACCTGTTGCTCCGCTAATAAAGGTCCAATCAAAGTTATCAGTAGTTAGTTGTTTCCAACGACATGGAGTTTCAAAGGTACAATTACTATCAGATGGTGTTATAGTAGTTGGTGGAACAGTTGGTGGCTGAGAATTGGGAGGAATGTATGTACAAGGAGAAAAGTTGTTGTTGAAGCTAATATCATCAATTGCAATGTCACCAGTGTAAGATGAGCCAACAACTGCTTCAAATACAAGCTACAGCAAAGTGAAATTAAAAGATCAATATTGATATAGATATACTAGTTATATAGTAAGTTAATATAGTAAGTTACAAAGACTTGTTCGTCAAGGTTTGTGTTTCGGAGTTATAGGGTTGAGAGTGGGTTATACCCACAATTTAGTAGCCTCCTCACCTGTAGTGGCTTTTTTGCCTTGGGGAGGTAAATTAAAATAAAAACAAATATATATATTTAATATAGTAAGTTACAATAAACTTAAATTAAATTCTTTATCTGTATAATTTTTACTTCAAAGAAAAATAGAAGTTATAGTGTACTAAAATTTGTCATTTAAAACACAATGTTTCAATTCTTATATGACAAGAAACCATCTTTAAAAAAATGCTACTCCAAAAAATAATAGTAAATTATAGTTATAATAACTTTTAAAAAAATGTCATAAATAAAAAAATAATGGATTAAATATTTTAGGTTTCACAGGTTCAATCAAAAAAAAAGTAATGGACAAAAGAACAGGTAAAAAAAAGATCTTTATTTTAAGTCTTACAACCCTATTTTAAAAGTCAACATGAAAATTAAAAAAAAAAAAAAACATACTCTGTAAGGGCTACTACTATAGACTGGGACTTGTGATTGAATCCAAGAATCCCCTTGATTTCCTGAATCTGACCATATTAATGTTTCAGCATCAGATGAATTTCCAGCACCATACTTTACATAAACATTAAGAGTTCCAATAGAGGCACCATACAAGTGTCTATAAAACTGCAAGCAGCGGCCAAATCGATTGGTTGGTCGGAACAGCTCACTTGTCATGCGAGCTTTGTCACCCTTTTTCTGTGGGTATGAAGCCTCAATATAATAATAAGACCCTGTAAAAAAATGCATAATTTATAAAAAAAATGCATAACTTATAAAAATGTAATTAAAGTATATATATACTAAAAAATAAAAATAAATTAAATTAAAAGTAAATAGCAAAAGTAAATAAAACAAAATGCATAATTATTCTTAAATAAATTTTAAACAAATTTTACTAAGACATAAAAATGTTTTTAAACCTGATTTATCATTCTTTGTATTATCTTTACTTGGACCAGTTCTCCAACTACTAGTTTCACCGTTTCCTCTTATCCAATCAAAGTTATCTTCAGTTGGTTCCTGCTCGTATGTACAACTCTCAAAATCTTCAAAATCGCAATCACCTAAATTATTATAACAATGTAATAAATATCATACTTTAAATAACAAAAATATAAAAAAAATTTTTTTTTAATTATATTAATAACTAAATATTTAATAGATTGTTTTTATATTTATACTTTTTAAATTTTATTATTAACCTGGCAGTGGACATTCACCATCTTGCAATAAAATATCATCAATGGCAATGTCTCCTGTGAAACCTGACCCAACAAATGCTTCAAAAACCAGCTGCAAATTAAAATTAAAATTTACATTATAATTAGTTTTTCTTTAAAACTTTAGGAAAAGAAAAACATGAATGCAAAAATTAAAAAAAAAAAAAAAGATGCAAAAGTACACCTGGAAAGGTTTAAGGGGTGATTTAATTGTCACTAAAGCTGGACGCCAGACATTTCCTTCATCATAAGCTCCTCTTGACCATATTGGTGTATCAATGTTATCAATACGTGTATATAAAGTGAAATTACTGACAGTGCTCCCATATTTATGATACCAAAATGTAAAACACTGACCACGAGTTGCTGTATATGATTGAGATATAATCATTGCTTTATCCCCTGCTTTTTGTGGCCATGATGTTTCAATGTAAATGTAACGTCCTGATTAGAGATAAAAACATTCAAATTAAGTAAAAAAATTATTAAAAAAATTTTTTTTTTTTAGTTAAAAACAAAAAACAAAACAAATTACCTTGGCTTGTTTTAAGTGTGTGATCAGTACTTGGTCCAGTTTGAGCGGAACTTGTGCTACCACTTGTAATTGTCCAATCAAAGTTATCTTTTACTTTTTCTTGTGTCCAACCACACAATAAATCTGCAACACCTGACCCTGGCCACTGAATAGCTTCAAATGTACATTCACCTATAACAAACATAAAAACCATAAACTTAAAAATAATAAATAAAAACTAGATACAAGATGATAAATACAAAATAATAACATACGTTCACCAGGACAGCCTTGGTCTGTTGATACAAAAGTAATATCATCTAAAGAAATGTCACCAGCATAACCTGATCCACGTATAGCTTCAAAAACAATTGTAAAAGGGGATCCATCTTTGCGTGGAATGTATATTTGTCCATGCTTCCATTTATCACCCTGTGAAGCCATGCGTTTCCATTTAAGTTGAGCTTGAGAAGGGAACTATATAAAAAAATTACAAAGTCAATAAAATTACAAAGAAAATATGCATGAAAAAAAAAATTAATACTACAGAAAAGCATTAAAATCATTTTTAGTAATTTTTTCAATTTGAAACTAGTTATAATTAACTAGATAAAAAACAAATACCAGAAGCCAAATATTTAGAGTTCCAACATGGGGCCCAAACATATGATACCAGAAACTCACGCAAAAACCATTATTATTGTTAATACCAGATTGTACAAGCCAAGCTGAATCATTAACTTTAGCAGGAGATGATGCATCAACATACATGTAATAACCTTTGCCTGAATTGGTTGTATGATCATTACGAGGACCTGTACCATAAGAGTCTGTTGGTCCCTGGTGTCGTAACCAATTGAATGTTTTAGATGATGAATTAGTTGAGTAAACACATGTATTAATGTCAAAGTTACAATCATTCCCTTGGTTACCTAAGTTCATTTTTATATAAGGTATATTTAATTTATATTCATTTAACCAAATATACTATTTATGATATATTTTCAATTTATCTTTTATATAATAATTTTAAATTTGAAAGTAAACAGTTGTTTACCAGCAGTTGGTCCTGAGGTTGTTATAGCAGGAGTAGGTGCCAATGTTGTTTTACCAGGAGGCCAAGCTTTAATTGGTAATAATGAGCAACTTCCAACAGTAAACTCAAAGTCATCAACTGCAATATCTCCAGTGTAACTTGCACCACGAATGGCTTCAACCACAATCTAAATAAACTGGAACTGCTTAAATAGGTTTTGTGATAAAAGTATTAATTACCCTAAAAGTATTAATAACCCTATATATATATAATAAATATATAAATATCTCTTTACTGCATTAGTTTAATTTTTTAACAAAACTAATTTTTTTTTTTTTTTAATGTGCATTTTTTGGAGAAAATATAAAAAAATTTTATGTGGAAAAAACTTCTTGCTCCAAAAAATGGGTTTTTATAATTTTCAAAATTGCATTATTTTTTATAATAGAAATGAAAACTATGGAAAAATGTTGTATTTTGACAAATTTTATACAAACAAAAGGTTATGCATAAAACTAATGAATAGGTATGTATGGAACATTTGAAAAAAATTCCTTACTTTATGAGACAAAACCCATTATTACATTTTTCTTATTTTATATATGTGAAAGATGAGCCACCCTAAAGTTTATAATAAAAACAAATACTATCTACAGTTAGTCAATGCCCATGGGATCAGTTTGAGCACAAATATGAACCATATGATTTTTTTTTTTTTTTTTACTGGATCAATACAATATATAGATTTACCCATTTTAATTTTTTATTCTTAGTTTTTCTAGATTTGTGAACATATTTTACAATTTTGTTGGTTTAAACTATAGTCTATATAAGATTTAAAAGAGAATTTGAAATTTTATTGGACAATATTGGAAAAAAATATTTTAGCAATATTTCCTATTAAAATATATTGCTAAAATAATAGTGTATGTAATGATACTATTCTCAAATTTAAATTGTATGATACAATTTAAATTTGAGAATAGTATCATCTATTGTCAACAACATTATCAAAACAACACACTAATTAGGTGATCATCATCAACATTAAAACAATTACAACAATATCATCAAAATTACATTATCAAATTATCAATAAATATCAACAAATGACACTTAGTCTTATATAAATTCACCTGATAATCTGTTGGTACATTTAGTCCCATGCGTCCTTGAAACCATTGATTACCTTGATTTCCAATCAATTGCCACATTATTTCATTTCCAATAAAATTTCCTTCAAGAAACCAAAAACTTTGATAATAAGCCAAGATTGAAAATTGTATAATAAAACTATAAGCTTATAAATTTTTAAAAATGTACACACCTTGGTTTAAGCTTCGAATATAAACATTTAATGTTCCAATTGATGCGCCATACATATGATACCAAAAACTAAAACATCTTCCGTTGACAGGAGTTGGTGTAAATATTTCACTTTTTAAGGAAGCTTTATCCCCAACAACACGTGGAGAGGAACTTTCAATAAATGCATAATAGCCTATTAAAAAAATTAAATTTTTGCATAATAATATTTTTAGTAATTTAATCAAAAAAAATATAATAATATAAGTTATTTTATTTTTAAAATGTATAATATATCTATATATCTATATCTATCTATCTATCTATCTATTTATCTATCTCTCTCTCTCTCTCTCTCTCTCTCTCTCTCTCTATATATATATATATATATATATATATATATATATATATATATATATATATATATATATATATATATATATATATATATATATATATATATATATATATATAGAGAGAGAGAGAGAGAGAGAGAGAGAAACATGTATATATATATATATATATATATATATATATATATATATATATATATATATATATATATATATATATATATATATATATATAGAGAGAGAGAGAGAGAGAAACATGTATATATATATATATATATATATATATAGAGAGAGAGAGAGAGAGAGAGAGAAACATGTTTCTATTTTCATTTAGACTAAATATAACTAAAAAGAGCATTTTCAAAAGAGAACAAACCTCCATTTGTCTGAGTAGTATGGTCAGTACTTGGACCAGTAAAAGTAGAAGATGTAGCTCCTGATCCAATTATCCAATCAAAATGATCAGAGTTTTCTTGCTCCCAAGAGCAGAAATCTATATGTTCAAAATCACAGTTTCCAACTGCAGGACATGCACCCTCTCGAATACGGAAATCGTCAACAGCAATGTCACCTTGGTAACCCTGCCCTTTAACACCACGAACAATAATCTAAATAGAATTTATTTTATTATTTTTACTATTTTCAAATACTATTACTTAATATAAATATTTTTAAAATACTACTTATTACTATAAAAATCATACCTGAAAGTAACCAACATTTAAAACTGAAGCCTGCCCAAGTCGCCATGTATTATTTTGATTGCCAACTTTAGAAAACATTAAGTAAGAATTGGCATTTTGAGCATATCTTATAAAAATATTTAGCTCATTAACCTGTACTCCGTACATATGGTAAAAAAACTGAACACAACTTTGCCCAAAATTGTAATACCACGGACTATACATTCTAGCTTCCGTATTCGGAGGAGCATTTGAGGTCTCTATGTACATGTAATGTCCTAAACACCAAGTTATATAGTATTTACCGCTCAATACTTTTTCTATATCATATTATGTAAGTATATTATTTTTATTTTGTACCATATTATTTAAGTATATTTATAATATGGGTGCATTTACCTTGATCAGTACCATATGTATGATCGTTTGAAGGACCAGTTTGAACACTAGAAGTTGAACCAGATGCTCGTTCCCACTTAAGCTGTTTTGATGTATCCACATACCAAAAGCAAATGTCAGCACCTTCAAATGTACAAACTCCTAAAAAAAATAATTGAAGGATTCAGTTTTTGTTTAAAAATTCTTTTAAAAAAGAATATTGAATTAAACAGCAAACCTGATGTATAACAGTCACCCCACCAAAGATCTATATCATCAATTGCAATGTCCCCTTTGTAATCTGTACCACGTGTTCCTTCAATTATTACCTTCAATGTGAAAAATTTACAAAAATTGTGTTTTAAAAGTACTGTATAAGTAAAAAATGATGTTACAAAAAATATATAACATAAGTTACCTGAGTGTCATACAAAACATCAACTGAAACCTCAGCATGGCGCCATTCTGGTCCTTTTGAACCTTTTCTAATCCAAATTGGTGGTCTGGTCTGGCCTTGTGATTGTGTATACACTTTTAGGGTATCCACATGAGGACCATACATATGATAAGCAAACCATAAACAATATGTCGCTCTTGTACCATTACCAGGAATTATTGGACTTATCAGCGCTGCTGTATCATTTTCTTTACGTGGCCATGATGTCTCAAGATAAATATAAGTTCCCTTGGCTAAAATAATAAAATATGTAAAAAGCTGAATATTACTTTTTAATATTAGAATGTTCTGTAAAGTGGAGTGAAATTTGAATGGAAAAATTAAATTTCAAATTTAACTCAAATTTAAATGTGACAAGTTTAGTCTTTAAATAAAAATTTAATTTGAAATTTAAATTTAAGTTATGATATATTAAAAATAAATTTTAAAATTACTTGTATTGGTGGTATGATCAACTGTTGGTCCAGTTCCTACTGATGATGTCTGACCTTTGTTTAAAGTCCAATCAAAATCATCTTTATTTGATTGCGTCCATTTACAAAATCCTAGCTCAAAATTGCAACCCCAAGGCTGAGCTTGTGTTGGTTGAACTGGACATGATCCAGCAAAATTTGTAACAGTTATATCATCAATTGCAATATCACCTTTATATCCATAACCACGTATTCCTTCAAAACGAATCTGAAACATTTTATAGGAAAACATAATGATTTCATAAAATTGACCATAGCGCTATTATAGTAACAAAAGTAAAATTCACAGTTTTGCTTTACCTCCATATTTTGCCCTCGACTTAAAAAGGGTGCTTGGCCTTGCTTCCAAACATTTCCTTGATCACCACTTAGTTCCCACACAATAGTTTCAGAGATATCATTGCCAACACGCATGTTAACCTCAAGTTTTCCAATTTCAGATCCATACATATGATACCAGAACTGAACACACTTTCCATCTCCTGATGTAGGAACTGTTTCACTGCGAAGTATTGCTGCCTCGTGGGCTAATCTGGGATATGATGTCTCAATAAAAATATATTGACCTAAATACAAAAATATTTAATTCTTAAAAACCATTAACAAAAAATGATTTTGGAAAAGTTTATTTAAAAAAAAAACAATAACAAAAATGAAAAGCAATCTAAATAAAATTAAAAAAAAAATAACCAAGAGCAGTTCCAGTGGAGTGATCAGTTGTTGGACCAGTTAAAACAGATGACGTAGTTCCTGAACCAACCTGCCAATCAAATTGATCACCATATGGCATGTTTGTGTAGGCACACAAATCACTTTCAAAGTCACAAAAACCTGGATCTGGGCAAGGACCCTCGGAAATCATAACATCATCAAGAGCAATGTCTCCTCTATATGAAGGACCAGTAATTCCTTCAAATATTATCTTTAGAAAAAAAAATCAGTTATATACTAAATAAATGCAAAAGGTAAATAAAATAAATTTAAAAAAAACTTACACTATGAGAAACAAAGCTTTTGATTGTAACACGAGTAGGTCGCCACAAACCCCCTTGTTCTCCAGATAATGTCCATATGGGAGCAGAACGAGATCCATTTTGATTAATTAAAACATTAAGAGTTCCAATATCTTGACCATACATGTGATACCAAAAAGATAAACACCGCCCTATTGTAGCTGAGTAGTTAGGAGATTTTAACCATGCCTTGTGACCTTTTGTCTGGGGAGTGGAAGTCTCGATGTACATATAATAACCTATATATAGTATATATATATATATATATATATATATATATATATATATACATATATATATATATATATATATATATATATATATATATATATATATATATATATATATATATATATATATATATATATATATATATATATTTATATATATATATATGTATGTGTATGTGTGTGTGTGTGTGTATCAATTGACATCATCAGGTATAAAAAATTAGTTACAATTTCAGAAAGTTACATAATTATAATTTTATAAGTTACATACATAATTTTTTATACCTGATGATGTAAATTGATATTGATAAAACATGTTGTCAAAAAGTTTAAAAAAAATTATTTATTTGCCAAACCTGCAGCAGTTCCAAAAGTATTATCATTTTGTGGTCCAGTTCCTGATGACGAAGTACCAGCATTGTCCCTTGTCCAATCAAAATCATCGCCGCCAATATTAGTCCAGCCGCACAGATCTGGATCCTCAAAAGTACACTCAGCTATAATTTAATTTCAAAATTAAGTGAATATTGAAGTCTTTTTCAACAAATCCTTTATTTTGTACAATGTATGCATTTTACAAAATTTGCAGTCTTATACATTTCTTTGACTTTAAAAATCAATACTAATCAATATAAAAATATTTTAACTCCTAGCACAGCAATATTCATTAAATTAAAATAAAAAATTATTTTACTAAATTCTGAAAAATTATTGATATCAAATCATATAATCAAAGGATTATATTTTACTCCATTTATAAAAGTTGTCTTCAAATAAAATAAAAACAATATTTTTTACCTTGAGGAGGGCAGGATCCTTCGGTCAAACTTAAATCATCAAGTGCAATATCTCCTCTGTAACTCGGCCCAACAATCCCTTCAAAAACAACCTATAAAAAAGATAAAAATAAAACATTTTACAACTTGGCAAGAAAAATTTGGTCAAGTAAAGAAATAAAGATATATTAGCTTTAGCACTTAAGTATTTAAATATGATATTTAAATCTATATAATAATGCTGGACTTGATAGTAGTTTTGAACCCTTTTGAGCGTGTTCGACACAGAACTCTTGGCAGCCATTACAACTGAGGTAATGGCAAGAAAATGTTGCTGTACTTTTTTAATAAAAAAATGTGAACGAAAGTGTATGCAAATATCTAATGTATCAAACTTTAGACTATGTAATGTTAAAACATATATCAAGTTTTACAGTTTTACTCTTACTTGAAAATTGCATTGCGACAACATATCCTTAATTTTGATCTAATATTATATATACAATATATTTATTTCCTTTTATAGCCTTTTGTTTGTTAAATAGTATCAAAATCTTCGTCAGACACCACACACCTGTGTGGCCGAGTGGTTAAATCGCAGAGTTTTAGAAGAAAAATGCTGTGGTTTAAATGGTACCTTTTTTTTATTTTTTTATTTTTCTGAAATACAAAATAACAAACTTTTGAAGTTTAATAGATGTTATTATACATAACGTAAAGATAATATACACTGTAAAAAACGAAGAGATAGAATTTTTAAAAAAGCTTAACATCTATAAAAACATCAAAACACCAGTAGAAATTTGTTGCTCATATGTCTAGATAGTTATGTTACTAATGTACTCAGGTAATTAGCCCTGATAAGCTGTGGATGGTCTGAAAAAAAAATTATGGCCTGAAACATAATAAAGAAAAAAAATAATAAGTCCATCCTGCTACTCCAGAAGGTGCTGCTGTGCAGGCAATAAATAAATAGCCCGAAGCTAGCAAAAACCTTAAAGCTTTATTTTAACAAATAAAAGTATTTTTTGCTATATTTATTTTTTTGCAACAAATATATTTGCCAGATTGAAAAAATTGAAAATATTTTGTAGTAAGAGGCAGATTTGACATACCTATTTAACCGTGACTTTTTTACCTGGTTCTCATTTGCTTTGTAAAATTGATGTTTTCTTGATTAATGGTTGAAATTTATTTTCTAAGCCTTGAATTTTGAAAAATGCCGCAAGAATTATCACACATCGTTAACTATGCTACAGATAATTATGTTAATTGTTTACGCAATCAATAAGGTTAATCTGCGCATCTAGGACATTAAAAAGATGATTTTTTTTTAAAAAGTAGGAAGGTGTTTTCATTTAATTGAGACTTTTTCTTTCAAAATAGATAAATGGGGTAAGAGATTAAATCAGCTTTAAGCATTCTAATAAAGTGTGCACATTTTTTTTTTTGCACTAAGAAAAATACTTAAATGAATTATTTTTCTACTATTTATTAAAAAAACATAAGTAAAGAAATAAAGGATAGATAAATAACTGAATAAGTATATAAATAGAGGTAAGTGTGAAATAAACTCCCCTTCACCCGTATTTTAAGGGTTATGACAGCTAGTACTTAAATATTTAGGTTTATGTGTATTTACATTTGTATTATACAAATATTTGAAAAACTGTATCAAAACTATAGGATATTAATTTGATTTTAAAGTTACCTGGAACTTAGAAGCTGATGTAAGATGAATAACAGCATGCTTCCATTTTTGACCTTGTGTACCACTTTTTGTCCATACTGCAGTTGATTTGTTTTGAACCATAGTATAAACAGTCAAATTACCAATGTGATCACCAAACATATGATACCAAAATTCTAAGCAGATTTTACTTGTTGCTGGGATACTAGCACTCATCAAACGTGCAGTATCATTTTGAACACGAGGCCATGATGTTTCAATAAAAATATACCACCCACCTAATCCGAAACAATTTTTTAAGATTACGTACATTTTATAAGAAGTAAAAAAAAATCTTTTTAATTTTTATAACATAATAATATTACAAGTACATAACTACAACAAATATATAACAAATCAGGGGTTATTCTAAAAAAAATTTTGGCAGCGGTACCCCACCCTTGTCACAGAGAAATTAAGTGGAAAATCAGCGTTTTTTTGCGAAAAAAACAATATTCACCGTAAAAAAACATAAAAAAAAAGGTTGTTAAATTTTAATTCAGGCAGCGCCCAAATCTGGTCAATGCTGTTGGCGCCCTAATATATTCGACTCTGTCGAAAACGATCTAGAATAGTTCTTGACAACAGATATAAACTTGTAATTAAATTATAAAAATGTTAATATAATTTTATTTATAAAAATTTCAACATTTATAAATAAAAAAGTATTTTATCAAAATGCAATTTAAGATTATATATGCATTTATACATTATATATTTAGATTTGTAAAATAGTTTTTAAATTTTTAATAATAAACTAAATTTTTTAAAACATTCAACTGCCTTGCATAAAAGATTACTAAACTAGAAGTGTATGGTAGTTATACAGCTACACTCCTTCATATGGTATTTATACAGCTACACTCCTTCATATGGTATTTATACAGCTACACTCCTTCATGTCTAATAGTCAATACATGGAGATAATACAGGGAGAAAAAATTGGGAATTGGTTTTAAGCAAAATGATGCAATTATAAATTTAAATGCAATTATCAAATACTTTATTAGATTATGCATAGTTATTTAACATAATTATGCTCAAACAAAAGTACACTAGAGAGAATTTAAAGCAAATGTTTAAAATAACAAATGGTTATAAATATATGCCATTCCAAACAATTCTATCAATCAATAATTAAAAATGCTTAACCAGTATCAGACTATATATATATATATATATATATATATATATATATATATATATATATATATATATATATATATATATATATATATATATATATATATATATATATATATATATATATAATATATATATATATATATATATATATATATATATATATATATATATATATATAATTATATATATATATATATATATATATATATATATATATATATATATATATAATTATATATATATATATATATATATATATATATATATATATATATATATATATATAATTATATATATATATATATATATATATATATATATATATATATGTATATATATATATATATATATATATATATATATATATATATATATATATATATATATATATATATATATATATATATATATATATAATCATGCAATCATTTGCATTTATAATTTATTAAATGATGATTATGATATATATATATATATATATATATATATATATATATATATATATATATATATATATATATATATATATATATATATAAATATATATATATAAATATATATATATATATATATATATATATATATATATATATATATATATATATATATATATATATATATATATATATATATATATATATATATCATAATCATCATTTAATAAACTATAAATGCAAATGATTGCATGATTTAATAAATTAATCAAGTAAATTTAATTTTATCAATTAATCAAGCAAAAGATTGCATAATATAATGAATTAATCAAGCAAAAGAATACAACTTTATTTGAAAAAATAAACTTACTAGCTCCAGTTGTATGATCACTAGTTGGTCCTGTATCAACAGAACTTGTGGTTCCTTGATTTCGTGTCCATGTAAATTTAGCTGTCAGGTCATCATACCAGCTACATTTGTCAAATGTGAAATTACATGTGTAGAAATTTGGTACTAAACAAATAAAAAAAATGTTTCCAAATATTACAACAATAGCAACCAATCAATGGCAACTAATAAAATATTTTTTAGCATACAAAAGCTAAATATTATGTAAATAAAAGTAGTAAGAAAAATAAATGTTTTTGTTTTGATTATTAAAATCTTAAAAAAATTTTTGCTTGTGGTTACCACAGTTACTATTTTAAATTATTAAAACAAGTGCAGCCATGCAGACTCATCGTTTTAAGCAACACTTATTTTCTCTGAAAGAATTTTACAAACACACTTTCATAAATATCAACATCAAAAAAAAAAAATCTGAAATTTAAAGTCCCTTAAAGTACCTTAACTTACTATAGAATCCTTAAAAGTCCCTTAAAGTGCCTTAATTTATTAATTACGTAATTGATGTAATCAATTCTTAATATTCTAATGTTAGTCCCCTGATTTTTAAATTATTAAAAATATTTTTGTTATTTAAAAGTTGTGATGATAATATTTAGAAGTATTTTTTAATATTCATTAAAACAACAAGCATAGAATTTGAAAGAATTTGTTTTGACACGGAGTTTCATCTAACGACGACAGTTTGAAAAGATAGTTTAACAACGACAGTTTGAAAGAATTTGTTTTGACATGGAGTTTCATCTAACGACGACAATAAAAAAGAAAATTGTAAAAAACAAAAGAAAATTGTAAAAAACAAAAAATAAAAGTCGAAAGGGTCTACATTTGCCAACTAACTAGTCAAAAAGGCTCACATTATAAGAGAGTTAAAGGTTATCTTTTTAACAGAAAACAGTATGTTGTCCTGGACGAGCCTAAAGTTCTTGATTTTGATATTTAAAATAATTGAATTATCAATTACCTTAATTTTGTGAATAAAGATATAGTCAAAAGACTATATTAAAAGTTTCTCTAATAATTTCAAAATCAGATTTTCATGATTGATTGAGAGTTTATAGTGAAAATAATTAAAATAATGATAAAACAAAAAGTAATAATAACTATAAGCAACAGTTCGTAATCTTTTATAAAACAAAAAGCGTATAAATAAAAAACTAAAATTAAAATTAAATCATACTAGGTGTTGGCATTGGTGTTGTGGTGACAGTTGTTGGGGGAGGAGTTGTAGGATCCGGTGGCACAGAATTGGCTGGAATATTTGTACATTTATATTCTGAAAAGACAATATCATCAATTGCTATATCTCCTGAAAACCCAGCAGTCGTAATTGCTTCAAATACAATCTAAAAAAAAGTTTATATTTTTTTAGAAATATATATGTATATATATATATATATACATATATATACATATATATATATATATATATATATATATATATATATATATATATATATATATATATATATATATATGTGTATATATATATATATATATATATATATGTATATATATATGTATATATATATATATATATATATATATATATATATATATGTATATATATATATTTATACATATATATATATATATATATACATATATATATACATATATATATATATATATATATATATATATATATATATATATATATATATATATATATATATATATATATATATATATATATATATATATATATATATATAACGACTAAGAGTTAGAGTAAAGTCCTCAGATAAAAGCCAAGCTCTATCAAAATTTTTTGTATTGAAAGCTTATCTACATAATACTGATAATAAATAATCATTATATGTATATTTATGTAAACCTAAACATATTGAAACATTAGGTAAATAACCTGATAATCAACTGTTGAGACAATAGGAGCTTGTCCATTTATCCATTTAGTGCCTTGAGACCCAGATAAAGTCCAAATTCTTGTCATAGTTCCATTTTGCCCACGTATATGTACATTCAGTGTTCCAATATCAGAGCCAAGCATATGTACCCAGAAATCAATACAGCGACTAAGAGTTGGAGTAAAGTCCTCAGATAAAAGCCAAGCTCTATCACCACTCTTTGTATCGGAAGCTTCAATGTACATATAAAAACCTAAAATAGAATTAATTTAGTTAGACAAAATAGTAATAATCTCATAAAACATTGAAAAACAAGATGACACACAAACTCTTAGTTAGGGTCTGTTCAACACTTAGATATGGTCTGTTATTAGCAGAACACTTAGTTACAGTCTGTTATTACCAGAATAAGAAAAAGGATTATTAGTTTTTTTGTTGTTGACATCATTTTGTAAATTAAAAAAAAAAAAAAAATATGCTTTATTTTTTACTCCTTCATATGTCAAAACTCTGATAAAAGTCAAAAAAGACTAGTAAACATTTTTGAAAAAATTTTTAAAAAGACTGGTGACCATTGATTAAGTCTCATCATTTTTTTTTTAAAAAAACTGGTGACCTTTGATTAAGTTAAGTCTAATAATTTTTTTAATAAAGACTGGTGACCATTGATTTAGTTAAGTATCTCATCATTTTTTTTAACAAAATTCTAATTTTTTTAAAATTTTTTTTTGCTTTTAGAGTTTTGCGAAAATTATAAGTTTTTACTGGATATATTTAACTATTATTTAACTTTACTTATAAAGATATAAAAATTTCTTGAATATAAACTAATAATATGAAAATTCAATTAAAACCAATAGATGTAATAGCACTGCAGCAGGCAAAGAACTAACACAGAATTGATACATAAAAAATGAATTAAAACTTCAGTGTTATCCACTCCAAGTCTTCTAGAATTTTTACTTCACAAAAGACTTTTTGAAAAATTTTATCAGCTAGAATTAAGCAATATTGTCAATCTTACCTTCTTTTGATCCTGTAGTATGATCAACATCAGGTCCAGTAAAAAAAGATGGAGTACCACCACTTCCAATAATCCAATCAAATGTATCTAGATTTGATTTTGTATTACTCCATGTACACATTCCGGCTTCAAAAGAACATTCTCCTATAAATTAATAAACATTACAAGTATTATTTTCTATTATTTTAAAAAATAAATAATATAGATGTATATATATTTATTTTTGATAAAAAATAAAAGTTTTTGATACTTTATTTGAATTTAAGCATTTTCAAAATGTTATTTATATATATACATTTAAAATGTATATATATATATATAACAAATTTTATTATACAATTGTATTTTAAATGTCTGATTAAAATTTTAAAAAGTTGTGTTTGTAGTCATGTAAATGCTGTTACAGCTTTTAAGTTACAATTTTAAAAACAAATTGCAATTTTCAAAAATCTGATCTATGACTATTGAGGCATAACTACAAAATAAACAATGAAAAAGAAAAAAAAAATGAAAAAGAAAAAATATAACAAGAACAAATAAGACAAAAATGTGTAGATTTAAATACCAGGAGGAGGACAGTATCCATCAATTATTTTTACATCATCAACTGCAATATCTCCAGCATACCCCATACCACGAACACCTTCAATTACAATTTGTCGGCCATTTTGAGGTCGAATTGGAGCATTTGCAACTTTCCATGTATCACCATGATTTCCCTCCCGTCGCCATATTAAATTGTTTCCACCATTTGGAGTCTAAAAAAAATATGATATTTTAAAACATTTTTTGCATTAAATAAACCTGTTCTTATAAAAGTGTCAATTACCTGAATATAGATATTTAGTTGACCTATATGCCATCCTCTCATATGAAACCAAAATTCTAGACAGCGTGGGTTTTTGTCAGGAATCACAGGACTTACAAGACGAGCTCTGTCACCTAACTTTCTTGTGCCAGATACCTCAGTGTATATATAATACCCTAAAATGTTATTATATTGCATCCATAAAACTTTAGAAATTTACAAGCTTTACAAAAACTAAACTATTTAATTGTAAAACTCATAAATCTTTTTTACTAGCTTTTTTTTGAAAAATTCTAACCTTGATCTGTTTGAAGCGTGTGATCAAACGATGGTCCAGTATTGTCACTAGATGTCTCCCCTTTGTTTCTAGTCCAATAAAACTCAGCTTTAGGATCAGGATTGTAACCACAAATACCGTGTTCAAAATCGCAATATGCTGAATAAATTATTTTTTTATATTAATTTTTTTTTTACTGAATCAAATTTCTCATTTTACTTGTGTATATAAAATATTTTATTACATAAAAATGTTTGTGTTTTACACACCACCAAACCACAATAAAACCTGGTTTTATTGTGGTTTTAATACTAGGAGAAAATTTTTATTACCTGTAGGAGGACAAGAACCGTCAATCAAATCAATATCATCAATTGAAATATCTCCTTTAAAATCTCCACCTCTGACAGCTTCAACCACAACCTTAAATATGTAACATTTTATCATTAATAAATAATCTTTTTTAATTATTATCTCTTTTTAATTTAAATACTCTCTTATCAAGCTCAAACATTATCTTATCATATATAATCATTATTTTATTAAACTCAAATATTTTTGTATCGCACTCTCATCATATTTAAACATTATCTTATCGTTCTCAAACATTCTATTATCAAACTTAAATTCACAAATAATCACAATCAATCCATAAACTTTTAAACATAAGATTTTAAACAATATTTTTTGTACACATTTAAACTTGTACATTTTAACTCAAATACATTTTTAGGAAAAAATAAATTATATAAATTATTAATTACTTGATAATCTAACTGAGAAAACAAATCAACTTGTCCCAATCTCCAAACATTTCCATTGTCCCCAACTCGTATCCAAAGCTTTAACATAGAATTTCCAGATTTTCTATAAACGTTTAGAGAACCAATATCTGGTCCATACATGTGGTACCAAAATTGAAAACAACGAGATTTTACTTTGTCACCTCGTACAAGTGGACTTAGTATTCTGGCAATATCACCTTTTACTCTAGGATAAGATGCCTCAATGTATAAGTAGGTACCAGTCTCTAAAACAATCATAAAATAATTTATTATTTATGATACTTAAACAGTAAAAGTAAAAAAGATGTTTATTTAATTTACTATTTCCATAAGTGTGATCCACATTAGGTCCAGATCCATCTGAAGAAGTTGTTCCGCTATTCAATGTCCAATTGAATTTATCTGTTAGGTCCTGAGACCATTGGCACAGCGTTTTTGTTTCAAAGTTACATCCATACACAGTTAACACTTTTAAAAAATAATAAATTTTTTATAAAAAAAAAAATAAAAGCAATTGTTATATATAATTATATTACTTTTGTATTATATATATACATATATATACCTATATATATATATATATATATATATATATATATATATATATATATTATATATATATATATATATATATATATATATATATATATATATATATATATATATATATATATATATATATATATATATATATATATATATATCAATTTATATAATTGTTAAAAAATTAAAATTTTTGCATTTGATTATTATTAATGAATAATAATATATACTTGGAGTAGTAGATGGCGAGGGTGGTATTGATGTAGTAACTGCAAATGGATCTGCATCTTTTGGTACAACAAAACAAGCTCCCATAGAGTAAACAATATCATCTAGTGCAATATCACCATTATAGGAACCTCCATGCACTGCTTCAAATACCAACTAAACAAAAAAAAAATTTAATCTAGTTTTCTGTTTTCAATTGTCTTATGTTTTTGCTGTTCACTGGATTTTTTGAACACTCATTTAAAGCTCACATGTTTTAACTATATTTTTGCTGATCATTTTTAGTTTGTTTTATTTTCAACCCTACTGTTTATATATATATATATATATATATATATATATATATATATATATATATATATATATATATATATATATATATATATATATATATATATATATATATATATATATATATATATATATATATATATATACATATATATACTAGAGTTAATAACATTATTAGTTATTAACTCTAGTATATATATGTATATATATATTATCAGTTGCGCATTTGCACTTCCTTTTTTCTATTTAAGAAATTTTTCTATTATTAAAACATCAGTTAATCTTAATGGAGGCAAATAAAATGTTTAAAAAGTATGTTTTGTATATTTAAAAGTTTCTTTTTGTTGAAGAATTTTTGAAAAAATTCTTCTGTACACAGAAACATTGTATATCAACAATTTTTATATACATGTTTCATTGTATATAAAAAATCTTAGCATTCAGGAACACAAAACAATGCTATAACATTAAAAAATACAAAAATAATTCTTAGAATTCAAAAAAAATTACTTAAAACATTGCAAATAATATTTTAAATGATACATTTTGAAATTTGATTTTAATATGTTTTTATATTCACCCAGTCACCATTCACAAATCTGTATGTATAGATTTTTTTATTATAAACAGATTATATAGTGATAAAAATAACAACAGAATTAGAAAAAAATATATATAATATTCATAATTTAAATTCCTTTTTTACATGCAAAACAAAATATTTGATTTTTTTAAAAATTTAAAAAGTGTAATATCTTATAAAAACTAAAAATATTAAGTAAAATTTATAAAAAAAAAAACTTACATAAAAATCTTTCTGGCTAAGTACTGGGGCTGTGCCTTCTAACCAATTATTGCCTTGATTACCAGACAATGACCAAACTACTTTTTCATTCATTTTTCCTATACCAGTCTTAATATAAACATTTAATGTTCCAATATCTGCTCCATTCATATGATACCAAAAACGTAAGCAATAAGCAGATACTGACTGAGCATTAAGCTGTTCAGATACTAAACGAGCTGTATCACCAGATTTTTGTGGAGAAGATGTCTCAATGAATATATACTTACCTAAAAAAATATATATATTAACTAAATAAAAACAAAACATTGTTTTTATTGTACATATGTATATATGATATGCTTATATTTTTTATATATATTATCATTTTAAGCATAAAACTTTTTTTTTTAATAGATTAAAAAACTAACCTTCTCCATTTTGTTTTGAATGATCAGCGGAAGGACCTGTTAACAAGCTTGGTGTGCTGCCTTGTCCAATAACCCAATCAAAAGTGTCTTCAGTCGGTACATTTTTCCAAGTGCATTTTTCGTTTTCAAAATCGCAGGTAGCTAAAAAAATTTGAAAAAAAAGAAAAAAGTTAAATTGCAACTAAAAATGAAATTAAAAAAATTTATGGCAAAAAAACAATAAACTTATTTAAAAAAACTTTTTTTAATTACTATTATAAATAATAAAGTAGTATTTAACATAGTATTAAAAAAAAAAAGAAATACCTGGACTATTGCATGCTCCATCATGCATAATCAAGTCATCGATTGCAATATCACCAGTATAACTAAGTCCTCTTGTTGCTTCAAATATAAGCTTAAAGAAATTAAGTTATTTTTCAATAATGCATAGTAAAAATTGTTTTACCATGCAAATACTATTGTAGATGTGGATACTATTATACTGCAGATGTGGATACTACTAATTAAGCAGATCTGGATACTACTAATACTACAGATGTGAGTACTACTAATTAAGCATATCTGGATACTACTAATACTACAGATGTGAGTTTTACTAATATAGCAAATGCGGATACTACTAAAACTGCAGATTTTGGGTTGGCACTATACTAATATACTTTACTCAAACTAGTTTTTAAAACACTAATAAATAAATTAAAACATTAATTGAAATACATATTTTGAAATTTAAAACAATAATTTAAAGCGTTAAAACAATAATAAAAATTTAACACAGACATCTTTTTAGACAAAAAATATTATTTACTTAAATTTTTTAGGATTATGCTGTTATTAACTTTTTTTTTTTTAAATATAGATGAAACATTGTCAAAATGATATTTTATCTAGTGATTAAGAAATAAAACAAAAGAAAAACTAATCAAATAACAACAATAACAACTATTAAAAAAGAAGCAATAATATTCTATTGATTCTTGCATTACTTATACAAAAATATAATTTCTATTTAACCATACCTTAAAACCCCCTTGACTTAATACTGAAGCCTGCCCAATAAACCATTGATTGCCTTGATTGCCTTGTCTTGTCCACATTAAAGCACGAGCTGCATTTCCTTTCTCAAGTAGAAGACTTAACTTACCAATAGATGTTCCATACATGTGATACCAAAATTGAAAACATTGGCCGCCAATTTTAGAGTTTCCAGCATACAATGGAGAAATAAGACGAGCAATAGATCCAGCACTTACCAATATTGAAGTTTCGATATACAAATATTTACCTGTAAAACCATTTTTTTAAAAATATTAACACTTAACATAAATATATTAAAACAAATATATGTTGAACATTTTTAAACAAAACTTTTTTAACTTAAAAAAATATAAAATAAAACTCTAATAAATACTTAAGCCACTCATTTAAAAACGAATGGAAAGCTTTCATAGTTATAGGTTTGAAAATTAAAAAAAAATTAAAATGCTTCCATAATTGTACCCCTTATCCTTGGGAAGGTGAATGTATCAAGAAAAAATTAATACCATTATCATCATTATATGTGTGATCATTTTCAGGACCAGTATTCGAAGATGAAGTACTTCCTTGTCCTATTGACCAGTCAAATATATCATTATTATCATTTATCCATCCACACATAGGAGGGTCTGTCTCTTCAAAAGTGCATTCCACTGAAAAAAAATATATATATATCATTCATTAAAGTAAATTTAAAAACTTCAAACAATTGCAAAAGTTATTTGTACATCCCCAACTGGTATGCATGTTCAAATATTGCTTAAATTTTTTTTGTGTTCAAATCTATTTATTTTACTTTTTTCCTCCAAATATTTTTCTGAATATGTTTTTTTGCAAAAACATATTTAGAAATAGTTTATTTAAATAAACTAATATTTTTAGATTATTAACATTTAAACTACTATACTTAATTATAAAAATTAATGATGTCATTACTTTTTGATAATTGTTATTATATATATTATACAACAAATATTACTTTATAATCAATCTTTCTTAAACTAATTAGATATATATTAATGTTAGTTGAATATTTAATTGACATAAACAATTCTTATAAAAAATTTTTATCTTAAAATAGTAAAACTGTGAAACACCTAACATTAATTTGCATATTACTCTTTGAATGTTTATATATTACATTGATTACAAAACAAGCATGCACAATTTGAAGAGCACAATACTGAATAATATTTTAAATAGTAATTTATAGGTTATGCTTTAAAAAAAAAAAATTTTTTGATTTGAATAAATTTTGATATGACTCATCTGCTAGTGTATGTGCTAGATCCAAATACATTGTTCCTACATTACAGGGTCTATTGAAAATTCAAAATTTGTGTTTCGAAGTTTTAGAGATAGAAAAAAGTAAATTTAAAAAAAGTTTTTTAATTAATAAAAAATTAGAAGCCTCCTCCATAGTATTGGTCAATACTTTTGAAAAAGTAAGTAAAAAAATATATATTGAATATGACAAATAACAAAAATCTGATTATCAATATTTATTAGATTACTACAAACTCTATAACTAATTTATTGATTTTCAAAAATATATTTATGGATTATTTCTGAAAGTTCTAACCTGGAGCTGGACATGTGCTGCTTACAGTTACATCATCTATTGCAATGTCTCCTGAATAACCCTTTCCTCTAATTGCTTCAAATACATACTAAACAAAGTTTTCATTCATACCAAATTAAATAAACTTAGAAAAAAACTATTCCTTAAAATGCGCATTTAATTTTCATTCCTTAAAATGTGCATTGAATAATAAAATAGCAGTTGTTTAAAGTTTACTACGAAAGAACTTAAAAATGCAAAACCTGATAAGGAACAGTAGAGTTTAAAAACACGTGTGCAGCTCTCCATTGGTTTCCATGTGAACCATATTTCGACCAAACTAGATTCATTTTATTTGTTGTTTTTGTATAAACATTAAGTCTGTTTACATGTAAGCCATACATATGATACCAAAAGTTTAAACATTGACTCGAAGATATAATTGGAGAAACCAAACGAGCAGTATCGTTTTCTTTACGTGGAGATGAAGCTTCGATGTAAGCGTAAAATCCCAATGCTGCCAAATAAGCAATCAATTTAATTAAAATGATTAACTTTAAGCATATTCATGAATAAATAAATAAGAAACTTACTTGGTGAAAAACTGAATCTTTTTGAATCATCATTACACGCTTTGTATGCAACTAGTTTTAAATTATTCCCAGGATTTAAAGTATTTCCTAGAGGTGAAATACACATGCCTGTTGACTGATGCTGAATTTGGCCAGAGCCTGTTATAGTCCACTTGGTTGTGCAAGTATCACTAATAGTCACCTTAAAACCAAATTTATTTAAATATAGAATATATTCTTTTTTTTAATTATAACTTTAACTTTTAAAAAAATGTTTTTACCTCTGTTTCAGAAGCTGTCGAATCACCCCTTAATCTCACACACATGTTATACATTGTCAGTTTTAACAACCCATCACTTGTTAGTTGAAATTCTAAACGATTTTGTCCACATCCTTCATAAAGTACCAATGTTGTATCATCTTTTGGTTTGATATGAGCACCATTAAGTACATGAATACACTTAGCACTTATGTGACGAATTGAGCCAGGACCATATAATGTTACAGCACCTGTATATATATACACCACAATATTTAGATACACCATAATATTTAGATACATACATATTTAGACAATAGAAAATTTCAATTCAATCAGTATCTTGATATTCACACATATATTTAAAGATACATATACATACTAATAACTAATAATATCAATTATCAATTAATATTTTTCCGCGTACATGTAAGTACACAACCAAATATAGTTCATATTACTTTTAAATATTCCATCAATGATAAAACTTTGTCAGGTTTAAAGACTTACCGTTACCAAAAGTATGATCAGTTGAAGGTCCACTATCAGAAGTATCAGTAAACCCTTGGTTTCTTGTCCAGTTAAATGTGTCAGTAGAATCTTGGATAAGTGAGCAAAAATCTTTCTCAAAATCACAACTTAATGCTGTTGGAGCTAAAACAAAAAAACAAAAAAAACTAAAAGATACAAATATATAACTTATACAAATATAATTTATGTAAAAAAATATAAAGAATTGTACTCAGTATTAATGCATATATAATGATGTAAATATTCAATAACCATTAATAATCAACAACTGCTAATTGATGATCTGTTAGCAGTTGTTGATTATCTCATTATAAAGAATAAAAATTTTTCAAGTTTAAATCTTAAAAATGGTATTTTAATCAAATGTAGCGTCAAATTTTTCTAAAACAATTTTTTTGCTACTTTATATAATAAAACAATAAAATTGTGCTTCTATTGGTTATATTACATAACTCTTAACAAAAATGTTAACAAATAAAATACAATTTAAAATCCCTATCTAAATAAAATACCTAATGTAGGGGGTCTTGTTTGTGGCAATGTTGTTGGAGGTACTTGAGTTGGTTTTCCATTTGGATTAGCTTCTGGTGGTTGAAGAACACAAGCAAGTGATGTAAACTGAATGTCATCAAGTGCAATATCACCGAGCCATCCATCACCAGCAATGCCTTTAAACATTATCTGAAACAAAACAAAACAAAAACCAATCGTTTTAACTTTATTTTTCTACAAGTAAACTTTTAGAAAAAATATTTTCTATTAAAACAGGTTTAACAGGTTTACAAGTATTCTGCTGGTATTTTTACTGCTATAATTAAAACATCATCATAAAACATGACATCACCATATTTTTGTTGTCATACTTTTTGAAACCAACTAAAAATGAAAATATTATTTTTTAAACATAAAAACTCTCTTAATAAACCAAATTTTTTTTGTTTTTCTATTCCATTTGATTTTTAAATGAAAAAGCCTTTTTCTTTTGAATTTAAATTTTGTTTTGCTTCTTTCTTTTATATAATATATTAACTAATGATATCATTTCCAAATCTCATTTTTATTTAAATCTTTTTTGGTCGCCATCATGTTTGTTTTATAAAAGAAATGATTAATATCCTTTACTATTACGAAAAAAATTATTAACTTATTAAAAAAATTATTATCACAAAACATCAATTTCTACTGATATACAAGCTCATGATTATTTTAACATTCGAGTTGAGACATTGAGACATTGAGAGTTATATGAGAGATGCAGTTACTCTTCAGGTATAGATTCATTTATACATTCATACATGTATATATTAAATTCATAAATGCATACATTACATCCATACGTGCATACATTCAGGTCAACATTTTTAGTTAAATCCAGTTTTTTCATATTCAATTAAAACCAAACTCAAAATCAACAAAAATTATAATTTATTGCATTTCTTCTGCATAAGTGAAAAAACCATGCTGCATCAGTTGACTTTACCAAAAAGGAAAACTAAAACTGTCAAATTAAACAAATTTAATTTCACATTTTACTTTGTGATTCCATGTCTAATGATATAACTGTTCATGGCATTATTGCACATACTGCATTTCATACTGTTATTGCTTTTTGTTTAAATACTAAATTTTTTTCTACTATTTATCTTTGATGAAATATATATATATATTTTTTGGCTAACTTAGTTAACATTTTTTAATACTGTTTACATTTTCTTGGTTACTAACTGTGCAAGATTTGTTTATAAAAATGATTGCAGTCTTTCCAAAAACTTCTGTTTAAACCTTTTTTTTATTCAATTAAAAGTTTATAAAAAAAATCAGGAATCTATTACTTACAACATGATTTGTATCTGCGCTTATTGGAACACGAGCAAACTTCCATTGATCAACATCTGATAACTGTTGTTGTCCAGTCAAATTCCAAACCAATTGTTCACTTTGAGAGCCAGAAAAAACTTTATATACTACCTGTAATGAGCCTATATCAGCACCATACATATGATACCAAAAAGTAAGACAACGTGAGCCTGAAATAGGATTAAACTGTTCACTTTCAAGAATTGCTACATCACCTTTCTTCGTTGGAGATGATGTTTCCAAAAAGATGTATGATCCTAAAAAAATGTAAATTAAATACATTAAGTACATTAAACATATAAAACAGCTTATGTACAAAAACTACATAAAAAATACTTTCAAGAGGTTCCACTAAAAAGATTTTATTTTGAAATTTTAATTAAGATAATAAAAAAATAAAATAATCATGTTATGAACAATATTTAATAATTCTTAATAATTTTTTAATACTCACCACTGCTATTTCCAACGGTGTGATCAAATTTTGGTCCAGTGAACAAAGATGGGGTTCCTGCTGAACCACGAATCCAATCAAAATTATCAAATTTAGAGTTAGTATATGTGCATGTATCAACCTCAAAATCACAATAACCTGTGTGAACAAAAATTGTTAAAAAGAAATTATTAACTGGCTCAATCAATTCATTTTTATCAAAAATTTAGTTTTAAGATAAATGTTATAAAAATATTATAAATTATAAACAATAGTTTATACAACTCATAAAATAAAAGGTTGCTTTGGTAGGCTAACCTGGAGACTGACAAGGTCCTTCAGATAGTTTAATATCATCAATTGCCATGTAACTATCAACTCCACCAAGACTTCCCTCAAACACAATCTAAAACATATTCATTTAAAAGTTATATGCAAAACAATGTAGATGACATATACTTGTGTGCATAGAGGCACAATTACATAACATTTTATTGTATATGCATATGACATATAACTGTTTAATTATTTCTATCACATTTATTGAACCAAAAAAAATTGTAAAAAGGTAGGATTGCGCAAATACTTGATTATTTGAAAAATCAGGGGTTTGGCAAATGACAAACTTATACAATAATTAAAAAATTATTAATTTTAACTTTATTTGATAATTTAATTTGGATTCCAAGCACAAAATAAAGTATAATGATAAAATATTTTCAAAAACTTCCTTTTGAAAAATATTTTCAAAAGGTGCCTAAATCCTTGATAATATTACAGGTTTTTTAAAAAAGTTCTTAAGTAAGAAATATTAGAAATAAAAATTTAAAATTATAGATTTTAAAAATATATATTTTTAATAATAATAGTAAAACTTATTTTAAAGAAAAAAATTATAATGACAAGCTGTTAAAAATGTTCTTTTACATCTTTTTTTTTTTAAAAAAATCCTTTGTAAACTTTTTAAAAAATTAACTTTTTTTTTATTTTGTGTACTTTATTTTGTTTGTGTTTTATTTTTATTATATTTTGGCACCTTTTGAAAATATTTTTGTGTTTATTTTTATTATATTTTGTGTTTTATTTTTATTATATTTTGTGTTTTATTTTTATTATATTTTGTGTTTTATTTTTATTATATTTTGTATTTTATTTTTTGTTTATTTTTGTGTTTTATTTCAATTTATGCGCTTAATTTTATTTTAACTTGTTCGCTTTGTTTTATTTTGTGTGCTCTATTTAATTTTGTGTTTTTTTTTTTAATTTTATAAGCCTTATGATGCATGTTTTGATAATTAACCTCGTATGTATCAGTAGCAGATAAAGTGATTCTTGAAATTCTCCAAACATCTCCTTTGTTACCAGATTCTGACCAAATCGGACGGTTTTGAACTTGATCATTAATACTTAAATAAATTGATAAAGAACCCATTGTTTTTCCATTCATGTGATACCAAAATGAAAGGCATTTTCCAGTTGTTATAGGCTCTATAGGACTAAATAATCGTGCTATGTCTCCTTGCTTGCCTTTAGAGGAGTCAACAAACATATAGAAACCATTATATGATTGTAGTGTGTGATCAATTGAAGGACCATCTATAAAATTGAAAAACTTTTTATAGTTGAATTAAAACTATTTTGTGAAAAACAAATTATAAAAAATATTTATATTGTAGAACAAAATTATTGTTTGAATAATTTTAACTTACTGTTTGAAGAGGTTGCTTGTGACTGGCGTTTCCAAACCAATTGAGATGTTGAAGACTGGTCATCCCGATAGCCACATTGGTCATTTTCAAATGTACAGGTTGTTGTTGAAAGTAAACACTTACTTGTGGTAAGAGATATATCATCAATGGCAATATCCCCTAAATAACTTTTGCCAACTGTCGCTTCAATAACTGCCTATATTATAACAACAATGTACATATATTGCTATTTTTCTTTTTCAAAATTATTCTTTGAAATAAAATAAATATATTACAATAAAACTCTCAAACCTGAAATGGTTGTCGACCAACCAAATTTACTTGACCTTTGAGCCATCGATTACCCTGTGTTCCAGTTCGTGACCAGAGTGGTTTACCAACATGACCACCCAACAATACATAAATATTTAAAGTATTAACATGAGGACCATACATATGATACCAAAACTCTAGACATTTTGCACCAGTATCTCCTGTAGCTGGAATACTGGTACTAATTAAACGAGCAACATCATTTTCTTTTTGTGCGCTTACCTCAAGGTATGCATACTTACCAAACTCTACATCAAAAATATAAACATTTCAAGTACAAAAGTAACATCTGATGGGGTTTAAAAACTAAAACTAAAAAAAAAACTTACGATTGTTTTTAGTATGATCAAAACTTGGTCCAGTACCATCAGATGCAGTAGCTCCACTAGCGATAGTCCAATTAAGTTGATCTGTTAACACATCTTGAGACCAGCTGGAACACAATCCAAACTCAAAATCACAGTTAAATATTGGAGCTAAACAAGCAAATATAACACTAATTATATTAAACATATGTTTCCAAGCATATTTTAACAAACATATGTTATCAAACATATGCTGACAAACATATGTTATCAAAAATATATTAACAAACATATGTTATCAAACATATGTTATCAAACATATGTTAACAAACATATGCTATCAAACATATGTTAACAAAAAAATGTTAACAAACATATGTCAACAAATCAATGTTAACAAACATGTTATCAAACATATGTTAACAAAATTATGTTAACAAACATTAGGATTTTAAATTTTATTTTTTATAAGTAAATGTATAAAAATTAAAAAAAAAAAATATTTTATTAGTAACCTGCTGTAGGTGCAGTAGCAGTTGTTGAAGGTTTTACAGTAGTAGATTGAGTAATAGGATTTGCATCTGCAGGTACAACAGCACAATTACCAGAGCGAAAAGAAAAATCATCTACAGCAATATCTCCATAGACAAAGTTCCCAACAATTCCTTCAATAATGATCTTTAAAAAAATATGTGACACTTAAAATTTTTAAAAAAATGTCAATTTAACACAATATGTTCTAAATACTTCTATTAAAGCTTTGTATTGTAAAATTAATAAACATCTTTTTAATCATAAATATACCCTGTATGCTGTTGTTGCTATGCCAACATTTACTTGACCATTAAACCATGTATTTCCTTTATTTCCAGACAAAGTCCACAAAAGCTTTTCTGTACCACTAAAATTTGCATAAATATTTAAACTACCAATTGATTGCCCATACATATGGTAATAAAACAAGAAACATTGGCCAATGCTGTTACTCTGGCTAAAGAGCTGGCTAGCTAAACGAGCTTTTTCATTAGGTCTATTTGGAGATGATGATTCAATAAAAAGATACTTAGCTAAAAAGAAAAAAAACTAAAACCTAAAATAATTAAAGAAACAAATATAGTTTGAAAAATATCAATAAAATAATTATGCATAAAAATTTACTAAAATTACTCATAAAAAAATAAGTAATATAATTAAGGCAGTTAATTATAAATAAAATAAAACTAGTATATGTTAATTATAAATTATATTTATATGATGTATGAATTATATAAAACCTTTATCATTTCCATTACGATCAGCAGATGGTCCAGTAAAAGCAGTTGGGGTAGAGCCTGAGCCAACAATCCAATCAAAATCATCTGAATTTTCTGCAGCTGGAATGTTATACCAAGTGCAAAGACCATTTTCAAAGTCACAGAACCCTAAACCATAAAAACAGTAGTATATTATAGGATAATATATTTGGATTGCAATTGCAAAATATTTTAAAATCATTAAATAGCATTCAAGATAAAACAAAATAAAAATGAAAAAAAAAAAAAAGAGAATAAATAAAGATTAAAAGGTTTTTTTGATTAGAAAACTTTTAATGTTCAAAAAATTAAAAAGTTAAAAACTCTGAGTAAAAATCAGTTAAATGACCAAAAAAAATAAACAAAAAAAATGTCTAAAAAAAAAATAAACTCTAAGTACTTTTTATTATTATAAAAAAATAAACTCTAAGTACTTTTTATTATTATAAAAAAAAAAACTCTAAGTACTTTTTATTATTATAAAAAAATAAACTCTAAGTACTTTTTATTATTATAAAAAAATAAACTCTAAGTACTTTTTATTATTATAAAAAAATAAACTCTAAGTACTTTTTATTATTATAAAAAAATAAACTCTAAGTACTTTTTATTATTATAAAAAAATAAACTCTAAGTACTTTTTATTATTATAAAAAAATAAACTCTAAGTACTTTTTATTATTATAAAAAAATAAACTCTAAGTACTTTTTATTATTATAAAAAAATAAACTCTAAGTACTTTTTATTATTATAAAAAAATAAACTCTAAGTACTTTTAATTATTATAAAAAAATAAACTCTAAGTACTTTTTATTATTATAAAAAAATAAACTCTAAGTACTTTTTATTATTATAAAAAAATAAACTCTAAGTACTTTTTATTATTATAAAAAAATAAACTCTAAGTACTTTTTATTATTATAAAAAAATAAACTCTAAGTACTTTTTATTATTATAAAAAAATAAACTCTAAGTACTTTTTATTATTATAAAAAAATAAACTCTAAGTACTTTTTATTATTATAAAAAAATAAACTCTAAGTACTTTTTATTATTATAAAAAAATAAACTCTAAGTACTTTTTATTATTATAAAAAAATAAACTCTAAGTACTTTTTATTATTATAAAAAAAAAAAAATTGTATTAGCTTTATTGATTGTTATTTAATAGTTTAAAGTTTAACCTGGTTTATTACAGAGGCCCATTGATAGTTCTATATCATCAATAGCCATATCCCCTTCATAGCCATATTTTGTAATTCCTTCAAACACAACCTAGTATTAAAAAAAATCAACTATTAAGATAAAAATATTTAAAAAAAGTCATATGTAAAACTTATATTTTAAAAGCTTTTATATTTAAAATGCAAAAAAAACATTTTTTAAAAATTAATCTTTTAAAAAAAATTTGAAAATGAAAACCTGAGCAGTTGTGGTTGTAATTGGAACTTCAGCATTGACCCAAATATCACCCTTTTGACCAGTAGCATTAAAATCAGGGGTGCCTTTACCTAATGCAGGGGGGTTAATGTAAACATTTAAATCCCCCATATCTGAACCAAACATGTGATACCAAAACTTCAAACAACTTCCTTTAGGTGACAAATTAGTGAAAGTTTTATAAAACCGCCCTTTATCATTAAGCTTTTTGTTAGAAGCTTCCACGTACACAAAATAACCTAAAGGTCAAATAAAGCAATACTAACTTATAATAAAGTAATACTAATCATGTGCATGAAAAATTTCTACATATAGCTTAGTAACCAAAAAGCCTATATACAAGAACATATTGGCCATATATAAGTTTATATGTACAGAATATAAGAATGTTCATTTGATTTTTGATAAGAGTTTTTAATCACTCACACTTCACTAGCTAAAGAATTTCTTATGGCATGGGTGCTCTCCAACTTGTGATCTAAACAACACTCTCTTATAAAAGCTTTGTAAAAATTTTCTAAACTATTTAACAAGTGCTTATTTTCCACTCTACTGAAAAGCGCCATTCCTCTTTTGAAAACTCTGGAGCTATTTTTCTT
>NC_061158.1:15283979-15303979 GCF_022113875.1 Hydra vulgaris | reverse complement strand
ATATAGAAGTTGTATGTTGTTATGTTGTAATATGACCATATATGGTCATACTACAACATTCTTTCAAAGATATGGGCTGTCCATCCAATTTTATTGAAAAAATGATTTTAAGTCTGAAGATTTGTTAGAAAAAGATTTGCAATAAGTAAACTTTGTTTTTGTAACAAGTGATGCATCGAGCAACAAACTTGATTAATTTTCTTTAACCTAGATTACATTTGTTTTGTTAGACTGTGAAAAGACAGAAGCAAATGATAAAAATGCAGTGGAAGCATCAACTGAGATTTTCAAATCATTAACCAATTATAAAAATAGACTTACATGTATTTTTATACCATTTAATCTTTTTAATCTTTTCAAAAATTTTGAAGCAGGAGAATAAAGATGGGGATGTATGAAATTTATGTTTTAGTGAGATTTTTTACCATAATAGATTATTTGAAAACTGGCAGATTTTGTAATGAAGCAAGGAATATAAAGTACTTTTTGTTGAAGGAGAAATTTTCATATAAAGATTTTAACAGATATTTAAGCAATGGTTTAAATCATTACCTGTTCCTGTTATAAGTATTAATGAGATTTTTGATTGGTTGTTTTATTAGAACTTGTTTAGATCTAAATACTGAAGGCTGGGAAGCCAAATCTGTTCTTTATTATTTATATGTTCTAATTTTTAGTTAGAAAACTGTTTTAAAAGGTATAAACAATTCTAATACAGTAGTAAAACTCAAGCTGCTAAAAATTTTTGTTTTATTTATATTTACTATTCCAGAGACTAATGCAAAAAACTTGTTTAGCTTAGTAGGTCAATATTGGACTGAAAATAAAAGCTATTTGATAATAAGTATACTTGATGTTTCAAAAGTTAACATAGATTTGACATGCATAAAATTGTATGAGGAAATAAAAATTTTTTACAAAAAGCAACAAATTCTGAAAAGAATCTTTAAATTAGTTTCATGTTATGTTGGCTGCACACAGTTTTACTTGTATTTCCAAACTTTTTAGATGCCTTTATATTATCAGTCAAAAAAAATTTTGACTAACATAAATACCTGGTGCTTTTTTGGTTTATGATCGTATTTAGGAAATATACTCTTTTTCTTTTAGAAAAATCAGTTTACATGATTTTTACATGAGTTTTAATTCAGATGACATTGAATGAGATAGAATGTATCAACATTTATACAAACTCAGCATAAACCCAAATAAACCCCAATATGACTCCAGCTTCGGCAGAATATCAGCTCCAGTTGTTTACTACAAATATGGATTTAACATAAAATTGTACACTTTTGACAATTAATGGTCACTATGCTTAGGCATTAATTTAAAGACCAAAATAAGAAAATCATAGAATATTGTGCAATTTAGACTCTTATAATTAAGACTCTCATAAATTGCACAATACCTTGTGTTTTTCATCTTATTAAGAGAAAATAAATTATTATACCATTTCTTGAAATAGGAATTAGGTTTTTAAAACCAAAATTTGGCCCAATCTTTAATCTTTTCAAAAATGCAAGAGCCCTACATAAATATGCTATCAATTGCTGCAAAAAAAATATATATATACTAAAAAAGCAGGAAAGCTGACAAACAGTTTAGCTAATAAAAACTATACTAATTTCTGGTCTACTATGACTTGTATTTGCAGCAATAAATGTTGTATTCTGCCTTCTATTGACTCTGATCTTGACATACATTATCAGGTCCTGATAATGTATGTCACAAGTGGTATAACTATTGCACCCTGTTTAACTCAGTAGAGCCAACATGCAATATAAATGACACCTTTATAGTTAAACACTGTAATCTGCGTAAGGATGATGCCTATATTGTCACTCCGGATGAAGTCCAATCTATCATAAATCATATGACCTGTGGAAAAGCACCTGACCATTTTGAGCATTATCTCTAACTGAAGTTAGAGATAATGCTCTAACTTCAGTTTGGAACATATTTTTGTCTCACATGTCAATGAAAGTTTCACTGGGACTCCCAATCAACTCGGATTTAAGAAACATCATAGCACTTTTATGCCAGTTCTTATTTTAAAAGATATTTTAAATTTTTACCTGTCACATGGCTCAAATATGCATGTGGCATTTATTGACATTAGAAAGGCCTTTGATAGAGTTCGATTAGTTTCATAAATAGTGTATTTATGAAACTATCAAAAATTATCTCTGGTGCAACTTTACGCTTACTCATTGTCTGGTATGCTGGTCAAACATGAGTGAACATCTATGGAGTGGAATATTATTGAAACATTTAATATCAATAATGGAGTGCATCAAGGAGGTGTACTGTCTCCTTTTCTATTTAATATATATATATTACAGATCTTAGTGTTCTACTCAATAAAACTACCGTAGGCTGCTGCATGGGTTCTTCTCTTATTAACCATCTTCTTTATGCTGATGATATTGTACTGTGTGCACCCTCAGCCAAAGGTCTCCAGATATTACTTGACTTATGCTCTAGTTATACTGTGAAACATGATATAGTTTATAACAGTACTAAGTCTCAAATAATATTTTTTTTTAATTTATGAACCCTTTGTAAATAGCCCTTGTTTCACTTTATCTGACATACACTTTTTACATTTTGACATTACACCAGGTATTTATATTGACAAGTGTATGTTTTCACATACACTTGTCAATATAAATACCTGGGTCATTTGATCTCAAACAAAATGCAGCATGACAAAGATGTCTTAAAATATGTACGTTCTATGTATGCTAAAGCGAACCTGATCCGTAGAAAGTTCAGCTCTACACAAATACAAACAAAGATTATGTTATTTAATGCCTTTTGCAGCCCAATATATGGATGTCAGTTATGGTATCTTTGGAGAAAAGACTTATTTCATTGTCTATGTGTTGCATATAATAATGCACTTCGCTTGATATTGAACAAGCCAAGTGATATTTTCGATATTTTTATTTTGTTTCCTCATATTTTAGATAATTTTAATTTTTTATTTACATATATTTAAGAAAAATTTATGTTATGTTAATTATTATTTATTGGTAAGAGCTAATATTTATCTATATCTTTTTGGGAAAAGAATTTTACTAATTCTTTAGCATTAATTACACTATAAATTTTTCCCTTATAATGAGAAGGTTGTAAAATTTACATATTAATAATTGGCTACAATTTACTACATTCGTATATGAATTCCTTAATGTTGATTTTCTCCTTCTTTCCTTTTTAGAACAATTAATACTTAAATACAAATAAAGACAGTTGTGCAAAAGAGATTTGCTGAACACCTAATAAATTCATCATTAAAGATCTTATTTATTTTTCATTTAATTGTGTTATGTGTTATGTCTATTGAAACTATTCTATTCCAATAACTGAATTCTTGGTTTAAATTTAATTTCGATTTTTAATAGCTACAAAAATATATTAAATAAAAAGTATAATTACTAGGGATTGTTGGGTTCACATTTTCCCTATTTATTTTTGTTTAATTAACATTAATTTCAAAATAAAAATCAATTATAATTAATAGTTAATTTTAAATTAAAACCAATTATTTTATTTAAATAAGTGCAAAATAGTAAACAATACTTTTTCATTTTAGAGTTTCAAATGAATCTAAATTATACTGGAAAAACATACTGCAAATATCGCCCAAATAACCACGAAACAATTGGAAAATCAATAAATAACAATAACTTTCTGGTTGTTTTTTTAATCCTAAGAGATTGTAAAAGTATTTAAAGTTAATAAATTGTGATATTGATATGCTACTTGCTTGCTCTACTCTCCATTTTTTACAAGAGTTGTTCTTTTTAATATTTTTTTTATAGCATATAAAATATGAATATAATTTAAGGAATGATTTTTAGCGTGAAAACAATATTTGCATCCCAACACAACTAATGTGATAGTTCTGCGAAAAAGTGCAAGTATATTTTTTAGGTGCAATAGATTTTGTGTGTGTTAAATTTTTAAGAATTTGTAGATTTTGACTAATTTTTTACAAGTGAACTGTTGTAAAAATGTCAATGTAAACTTATTATAAGTTCAAAGACTTTATTGTCACAAGAATAGATAATTAAATAAGCGCGAGTTTCGAAACCGTTGTTTTACCAAAAGTTAAACGACATTGCTTGAGTACTCCGAAGTAAATAATTCGCAAAATAGTAGGACCAAACGTAGGACATTTGTCCGGAGTAAATTGTCCTATACGGACGGATAAAACAATTTACTCCGGAGTAAAACGTCCGGCCGGACAATTTACTTCGCGGGCTTTTTTAGTAATACATAGAGGAAAATTTTTTAAAATCTTACAAAATTTTCCTCTATGTATTACTAAAAAAAAGCTCTTCAAATTTGCAAATGGGGGTTAATAATGTTTACTAAATGAACATTATTGTACATTATACTAAAGTTATATTATGATATTGATATATTATACTAAGTTATATAACATATAAAATCTTGCTAAGCATATTTTATTTTAAAAAATAAATTATTAAATAAATTTTTTTAATTTATAATATATATAAGTTTTAAAAGATTGCTTGACTACAAGCAATAGTACTTTTGCAGTGACGGATCCAGGGATTTTCGTAAGGAGAAGGGTTATGTTCAAAAATTTTCGTACTTTGAACAACATTTGCATCCCTTAAAAAAAACGTCCTAAATTTCTTCAAAATTCTGTCTTTCGAATTAGAGAGCTATTACTTTAGATATAATTTATTTGATTTTTTTTTTTTTTTTTTGCTAAATTAAACTAACTTTAGCAAGCAACCTTATTTTTGCCCTTCAAATATATTTTTGCACTCCAAACATCTACTCCAACCATATTTGTGCACTCACACCTAATATTTCATATATAAAATTGGACATTTTTAAAATGATTTAAAATTCTTACCTAACAAAGAAGTTATGACTAAAATTGAAAAAATTCTAGACGGCCCACCAAGGCGCACCATAGTTGTGCGCTTCACCTGCTCGAGGTACCCTCTTTTCCAATTAAGTCTATATGATCGGATTCACAAACACGCAGTTGACAAAATTTGAAACTTTCAAAATTTCTCTAATTAAAAAAATGCATTAATCTAATTATTTAATTTAAAAGTTAACATCAACTGTTAAAAGTATACAAAAATAAATTGGGTTAGTTGGTATAGCAAAAGAATGCAATTAATAGAAAGAAATTTTTTTATCTTTTAAATTTAACAGAACCGTCATTAATGTTAATTTTAAAAAGACACTAATTTAGAGTACAGGATACAAAATATGTTTTATATTAGGAAATTAAATTAAAATTTAATTAGTGACCGTATTAAAAAATGTCAAGTGTTTTTAAAATTTCAATAAATTTTGACTAATCAAAAAAAAATTAATAAGTTTGAACCAGCAGAAGTAATTATGAATGTTAGAACCATCAGAAGTAGTCGGCAATATTTTTAAATTTTATATTCTATGAATGCAGTCAACAAAATAAATTTTGATGCTTTTAATCAATTAAACTTTTAAATCAAATAATAACGGCTATTAATGTTTGGAATTCGTCTTAAAAAAGTGAAACTTTAAAACCAATTCAAATTCGTTAGCAAAAAAAAAAAAAAAAAAAAAAAAAAAAGATAATGTTTCGATTTATATAAATAATACAGTGCAATAAAAAAGAAATGAAAATAAAAGCACTTTAAATACATCTGCAAAGAAAAAGTGCAATAAACGAATTTACCAGCTTGCAGAGAGTATACTTTGTCTTCCTTTTTGCAAAATTTTAAGAACAAAACTTCAAGAGCAATCTGATGAAGAACTCTTTGATACTTCCAGAACTATAAGAGGAAATCAAGGTGAGTCTGTTTTAAAAATCACGCGGTATATATTTGGACCCAGGAAAAAGTATTATTGCAAAACAAAAACATGTCGAACCAATCAAAGTAGAGTAAAAAATAGTAAAATACAATGTAAAGAATTAAAAATCTTTATTTACATAATAAAAAATTTAACTATTTACTATTGTAAAATATGTACGCAATAGTAATACGCTACACTTCACCATCAGGTAATGAATTAACAAAATACGTTCTAAAAGTGTAAACCACTTTTTAACTAAAAATTGAAATTTGACAAGATCACATCTTTTAGTAAAAAAAAAAAGTATTAAAAATGTTTAAATGTATTATATATTCAATATAATAAGATATTCAAAGGTAAAATTGAAGTATTTTAGAGATAAATCATGTTTACTTTAGAAATTTGATACCCTAATTGAATATTTTTGTTTAGTAAAAAAGAATATCGTAAAGAGGTCTCTAAAAATGCTAATAATAGATTTTAAATAATGAATGGAATAGCGGGCTTTCAACCACATTGTTCGAATGTTAAAAAGATTTCTTTCTTAGCATTCGAGTAACGAAAGTTGATTTAAAAAATATATATATATATATATACGTTTTTTTATTTAAGTTAAAAATCTATTTGTAAAGTAAATAGGTGACTAACTTATATTAAAATAAAGGAAGACACTTTTAATGCAATTTTAATAACACTTTCAATTAATTGAAGTTCTTTTTGAGAACGTTATTATGCGACGATGGGTTACGATTCTATTCTATATTTCTTTTAAAAATTGTCACGAAATTGCACTTCTTAGTTGAATGATAACTCAAATTTTTATAAGTTATGCAATTAAAAAGTAGAAGAGTGTTTCCGATTGGCAGATTATAAAGTAGATTATGATGACGGTTTCTTTTATATTTAATTTAGATTACTTTTTATTTATCTTTTGCAAGAACTAAAAATTGCTTAGATCACATTGGTGCATTATATAACACAAGGTTACTTAGAAATGATTACGGAATATTATATAACTAAACATCACATGTATTTGCAATACTTGAATAAAATATTATATAACTAAAGATGACATTTATGTTCTTGAGTGACAAATAGTGGTTATTTGAAAAGTAAAAAAAAGTAGATATTTGCATATGATATTCAGGGTAAGATGAAAAGAAATAAATTTTTAAACTTACACGTCATTTATTTATTTTTTATTATTTATTTCAAATCATTATTTTATTTCACACAACATTTTATTTTATTTATTAATTTTTCTACAAATGGATTTCGGAAAAGTTAAATTTACAAACTACAGATACATTTGCTAGCAAATATAACTACTTAGTAATAATAATATGCTAAAGTAAAAATTTGCCCCTTCCCATTTTAAAAATTTTGATAACAAAACTTTTGATCACATTGCTAAACAATGTCCTTCAAAATACATTTGTATCAAATTTGTATCAAAATCTTTTTTTTAAAGAAGATATATTAGCGGTTAGAACGCCATTGCCCTGATTTCATTGAGCTTGTTTATCGCGCCTTTTTTTATTGTTAAAAAAATAATTGAGCGTTAAAAAGTTACAATATAAGTTACTTCCATCTTTGAAGAGAGAACTTCGTTAGCAAAGATGTAAAATAATCACACGGTTTAAAGTCTTATCTCTTTGTTATAAACATTAAATTTTTGCTCGTTTTTTTCTTCAATGTTATTTTTTTTTTGCATTTTTTGTGAACTTTTTTTTCATACTTTGCGCAGCGTGATAAAGTACTGAGCAAATGTACTTTACATGCGTTTGCCAACGTTTAATCAGCTTCTTTATCGATAAATATTTAGTAAACTTAGTTACGATTTTTTAGGCTGAAAAAGTAAGTTGTTTATAGATTAATCTTGCTTTTTTATTTGTTTACAGAAACAGTTATTTGTGCTGTTAAGAAAAAGATGAATTTTCGTCGACTAAAACTTATATTGACGTTAAAGACAAGCAATAATGAGATGAAAGAATAATGAACTTCAACCTTTATTATTTGTTGATTTATGAAAGTGCTTTATTGTCATTTTTTTATATTTTTGATAAACATAGAGTTAGATATTTGAAGATTACAAATAAACTGACACTAACTTAAGTTGTTGATGTTTTTTTTTTGACGCCAGTCAAGAGCTTTTGATTACCTGACTAAATTTTTTTTTACTAGACTAGCAGGCGCTTAAAATTTTGCATCAAAGTCAAAAGTTATGTTTATACTTCAATATATGCAACTTTTTTAGTTTTATGTTAATAATGTTGTTGTAACAAATATTTAATACTTATTATTATTAAATTTTAAAGAAAAAACAATTATAACTTGATATTTTCATAAAGAAATTTTATTGTTTAAAAATATTTCGATATAAGCAACATTATCCAATTTAAATCGTTGTAATAATAAACTAGAGGTATCAAAAAAATATATAAATTTTGTTATAATAGCGTCTTAGGTGTCATTATGTATAACTGCCATTTCGAAATTGTCTACGCAGCAAGCCACGCAGCATTAGAGATAAATAAAAACTTTTTTTTCTTCCAAAATTCTGAGAAATTACTAGTTTAAGTAAAAGTAATAGTGACGTAATTATAAGTAATAGTGACGTGCAAGATTGTTAGGGGCCCGAAATCAGACTTTGTTGCCTTCACCCCCTTTTTATGATACACCTTTTAATGAAACTTCTTTCAAATTTCCTATGTATTTTACACAAATGGGCCACTGTAAAAACAGTAAAAGTAAAAGATTTAACCAAATTTGAATTGCGATTAGTTATTAGTTATCGCTTTATATTTATCAACTTTTTAAAAATAGTTGTTTTAAATAACGGAACTCTCGCTTTCTTGTGTGTAGAAGTTTCTTGTGTCATACAAGATCGCAATTTTGCTTTTTATTAATTTAAACTTCCAAATGCTCTGTTTATCTGATGCCAAGGAGACCGGGAGAGTTAAAAAAAGTATTAATGCAGTAACTAACAAACCTAATAGAATAATGTCCGTTTCGCACTTAAATAGACTTCAGGGATGTTGGGTGTTAATGAGTGATGAATGTTTAATAAAAATGTTTTAATAAAAATTAATAACTCTAAAGTTTGAGAGCCCGGGTTCAGAGCAGTAACGTAGCAACAAAAAATAGGCCTCCCGCAAAATTTTAATCCGGGCCTCTTAATTAATTCTCGGCTACCCTCTTCCCTTCCCTTCTGTTTTCTTGACAAAAATTATACTTTATCTAAAACCATACTTTCATCAATGATAGTGAATGTCTTTTTGCATACTAGGAAGTTGTAAAGACTTTGACAACTATTCAAAAATGTGTGCTTCACTTGGCGTTACATGAAATAATAACTTCTAAATTACGCACTTTAGGGATTGATTTATGATTTTTATTTTGTTTCCCATTTATTCCGGATTATTTTAATTTTAACATAAGTTTGTATTGAGGTAGAGAATCATTGCTTTGACGATATCGAGATTACATCAATAATTTGATGAAATACTCTAGACAATGAAATAATGTCAAAAGTCTTTATTAGATTAGTCACGCATAATTTATGATGAAGAAAGTCATGTTGATTTGCAGAGAGCATTTTATTATCGTTAGTATGCGTAAAGATTTTGTCCTTAACAAGTATTTTTACTATTTTGCAGGAAAAAGAGTTTAGTGAAATAGGTAGAGAGTTTTCAGCAATTTATCTTCTGTTTTTTAATAGACCAAACTAAAATTCATAATATTTAGAGAGTGAGTAGTGTTCCAGAATTAAAGAATTTATGAAAGATTTTTGTAAATGAAAAAAAGTTTTATAGGGATTTAGATTGGTAAGTTAATAATGTCTGAAATAGAAAAACCCATTATAAGTTCATTCAGATGGAAATTCTTCAGAGGGATGTTAATATTATTTCTTTTTTGTGTGCTCTTTTTGCTTAAACTTCAGCTTTTAGAGAACGACCAAAAAGTTAGCCGTTTATTTTAAGTTTGTTATTCTTCCATTTAATTAAGCAGTTGATATACCAAGCGGATATTTTTTCTCGGATAAGGTTTTTAATATGTGGAGTAACCCAAGGATCATACTTTTTATTTGTTTTTTTAACCATGGGGAAAAATATTCGAAAACAGTAAATCGTTAGAAATTGTGAAAATTAAACATTTGATCCGTGGTTTTATGTAGAAATAAAATGTTCCATTTGATTAATGCAGTAAAGTTTGATATTGAATTGTAATCAGCTGCTGTAACTAAACAACTGAAATTCACTTTCGGAAACAGGTTTGAAACTAAAATTCTTAAAGTGACACTGTAGCGGCCCTTAATATTATTACCTAAAATTGCATAAGGAAAAAATTTTAAAATAGAATAACTGCTGTAGGTAAATAACAAGTCCAACATATGATTTGAGAAAACATAGGGTGTTTGGACGTAGGTAATGTGATATGTTAAATTTACCAACAGTGAAGCAACATCATAGGGCCTAATTAAGCTATGAGCCAATTTGAAGGACTCAGCGATATATCATATTAAATTAGCATCGTTTGGTCTACTCATAACCTAGATAAGTATGTGTTTATTGTTAACTTTTACAGATACCAAAGCTTGTTTGAGAAAAGTTTCATGAACTAATCAAATTCAAGAGAGATAAATACATCAGTAATGAAGATAACTACACTGCCCACTCGACGTCCGTCTTAACTATATTTTTTTTATGAGTTAATTTTTTAATACAATAGCTTCACTATTGCAGTTTGCTTTAAAATCTTACGACATCATACTTACCAATTAACTAAATTGTATATTTATGAGTTAATAACAGTTTGTCTTAATTTTTAAATTTAAATAAATAAAAAGTACTTTTTGAAGTATTAGTCAAAACTATTATAAAAGCTAAAAAAGTAATTAGAAAAAAAGTTGCAAAAATTGCAAGCATCGCTATGTGTTTATATATATATATATATATATGTGCTATGTGTATATATATATATATATATATATATATATATATATATATATATATATATATATATATATATATATATATATATATATATATATATATATATATATATAAAAGAGGCTTTGTATCTCTATTTGGTACAAAAAAACTTGCAATATATAAATATATATATATTATATATATATATATATATATATATATATATATATATATATATATATATATATTTATATATATATACATATATATATATATATATATATATATATATATATATATATATATATATATATATATATATATATATATATATATAAATATATACATGCACATTATTTTTATGAATAACAACTTTAAAAAAAAAATTGTAAAATTTCGATTAGGCCCCTAATACCTCTGGGCTTTCTCGTTGCTGTGGACCCTTCGCTAAGCTACTGGTTCAGAGTATATAGAACTGAGTATATATACTCGATTTTATGTATATAAATACTGATTTTTTGAGTGTGTATAAACACCCAACAGTAATATTTTTCCGACAATATACAGTTATTACTTTATTTTATTTTATTAAAAAAACTTCAGCAATAAAATAATTAGTTGCTAACAATCTTCCAGCAGAATAATTTTAAAAATAAAAATGTAAAAACGACAGAAAATCATGAAAGTTATAAAAACACAAAAAAAATGCGTTGTTTAATTTAAAAAAAAAAAGAAGCAATATATGTAAACATAAGTATTTGGGCTGATTATTTAATATCATCAAAAATATGAACGAAAAAGACAATTTTATTTTCGTCATCTTTTATACTAATGGTTTGAAACCATTTTAATAAAAGCTAAAGAAAGTTTTAAAGATTTAATTTATTTTTAAGTGATTTAATTTAAACCTTTAAATTGTTTTCAAAAAAGGTATTTGAAATCTAATATATCGAATTCCATGTTCAGTAAATGCCGTTTTGAATCATCCTTAAAACTTTGCAAAGTGCAGTTTAAAACGAAGTTTTGTTTTTTATTAAAGATTCGAAGAAATTTTTTCCAAACTAAAGGTCCCCGATATTGAATTTGGTACGAACTTAATTTATGGGAACCACAAAGTTATTCACTGAAAATTTTGTTGGATATTTATGGGAGATTTCATTAAAGTAGGATTGAAATGTTACTGGAGAAAGCCCAAGTTTTGCATTTTACATAAATAACATTACTTGATGAATATTAAGCTTATAAATATTTAAAACTCCAAGTTGACGTAAGAGAGGTTCGCATTGTGTTTTTCTATTTGCCCCAAATACTATCCTGCAAGCGTGTTTTTGTTTACTATAAATTTTTTTGAGTTTAGTGTGATAGTGCTACCCCAGGAAATGTTACAGTATGAAAGATATGTATAAGATGTATAAACGAAAAATATAAATTTTTTAAAGACTTGTTATTAAGAAAAGGTTTTGTTCGATATAACATGGCAATATTTTTCGAGATCTTACCTTCAATTTATTTAATATGAAATTTCCATGACAATTTTTCATCTAAGAGCACTCCCAGAAAGTTTGTAGTCAATTCCCTTTTAATTATTTAATTACTGATTAAAAGATTGGGTAGTTTAAGAGGAATATTCTCGGCTTACTAGGTTTATGCAATAGGATAAATTTTGTTTTCTCTACATTTAATGATAGTCGGTTACATATAAACCACTCGTTGCCTTAAATATCTTCAAACTTAACATCCATCTAGTTTTAAAGTTCATATATATATAACAAAATGTGAACAGTCAAAAAATATTTTGAAGAAATACATCATAAATATGTTACAAAACTTTCCATAAACAGTTTTATTGTAGCAAAATTTTATTCAAAATTGAGTTCTTATTCAATCCCGAATCGTGGACCGTTTGGTGGAAAAGATACCCAAGTATTGTTTTCGAGAGGAATATTACTCTTCGTTTAAAATTAACTCAAAACAATGACAGATTTTTATTTATACACACAGATTTTTTTTAATCTTGTTTTAAGTGTTTTATTAAAAAAGAATCAATAAAATAAAATCATTTAAACCACAAATAAAAACAATGTAATTAATTTAATCTTAAATTTAATTACTTTGTAAATTCAAAAACAAAATTAAATGATTACTGACAATAATCATTATAATATTTAAGTTCTTTCTTTTTCTTTTTCTTTTTTTTTCTTTTTTTGTTTTTGTTTGCTTGGTTATTTTTTATTTTATCTAATTTATATATTGTATTATCTATTAATTAAGACGATCTTATATTATTACCAATATTTTTGTAAACATCTATTACAATAGATGTCATATATGTATATCATATTTTATACTTTTAACTCTTAGAAAAAATTTTGGAAAAAATATGAGTTGTGACTCGGTGCTCGGCGATAAGACAAAAGTAATATCTTCTTCTTGCTCCAGTCATTAATTTGGTGTAAATATCTAGGTTGTAATATTTATTCAACAACAAAACATAATGATCAAATAAATAAATAAATAATAATGTATATAACTGTATTGAATTGTATACAAGTGATAACGACAAAAATGTTGTATGTAAAAGGAGTTGGCTCAAAAGTGATCAACCAAATCAAATAGTTGGATCAAAAGTGATCAACCAAAAATAAATCTCAGCTTTTCATGTAAAATTAAATTTACAACTTACAAAAAATAATCATACTAATATACTACATTTAATAAAAAATTTATACTAAGTTTACGATCAAAGACTAATTAAATCAACCGGTAAACTTCTGATCGTAACCGGTTAGATTGATAAAATATCATTTTGTATATGAGAAATGGATTTCTTAACCTAAAAAACCTATGTTTTGATATTTTTTGTCATCAAAAAAATTACTCTTTTAAAAATGATTTGTTAAATTTAGCACATTCTCTTCGTGACATTGCGCAACGTTAGAATTATCTTGTCCGTCTCCACTTTCTGAAAAAATTGAGTTAATGATAGTGTTGTGTTCCTCAAAATAATGTCTTTCTACTGAATTGAAATCTAAGTTATAAGTAAAAGTTGCGGAAAAAACAGTTATAAAAAAAAATTTATAGGCCATCTCCTAAAGTTTTTGTTTTTTAAATCGTTTTATCTCAAAACTAAAAAATGTGGAGATAGAACAAGATAATTCTAACGTCGCGATTGGGCGATAGACATTAAGATTTTTAAAATACGTATTAATAGGCTTTTTATACGTAAAACCTAAAGAGAATAAAGTGAGGGCGACCGGCGTTAGGTGTGGTGCTTTAAATTCAGAAATACAAGACAATCTAAATTAAGTTGATTAAATTTATTTTAGTTAACAATAATCTTTTAAAAAATAAGAAACATTGAGTATTACTGAAATATTTCGGTTATTTAAAAATGTATTACATTATTACGTTGAATATTATTATTCAACGTATTGCAAAAGTAAGCATTGAGAAAGAAGTTTATCTTTTTGCTAGTTTCTTTTTGGCAACTTGCCAATAAAAAAGAATTCAGTTTTTACATCTAGTTCGACGCATTTTTCTCTAATAAAAGATTTGATTGCTGTAGAACTTCAAAAACCTCACTTTTTTTTTTTTTTTGTATGTATTTAGGTGCTCCCAGAAGTCCTTACGGTCTTATCATAGAGCACCGCGGGTGAGCATTTAGCAGGAAGTTCACGCCTCCTCCCGTACCAATGTCGCTTGTTGGGCTGGAACTGGCGTCGAACCTGGGACCTCTGGGTTCTGAGCCAGAACTCTAACCACTGCGCCACGGCTTCACATATTGACACAATTTTTATTTGTAACATCAATCAAATAAAACGTCTAAATCTTTTTATTGCAAATGGTTTGATAATACGAAAAGAATTTAACAACTTTTGCAGAAATAGCATCAGAAAGACAAAATAATATTTTTTTTATTAAAACAAATAGTCCAATAGGTTCTGCTCTAACATTTCCTGTATGTTCTATGCATTATCCTAGATTTATATCTTCTAGAGTGGCTAGAATAGCAGAAAAAGATTCAACAATAGAATCAACTGCATGCTTCCTACTTGCCCATCTTGTATCAGAACTTTTTTTACAAGTATCTACTGCTGATTCATAGAGACGTTTCTGTCGCTCTTGGAGAGTATAAAATTGTGGTAAACTAGACGTAAGATGCAAAAACAACATTTCAACTGTGCTAAAAAACAATTGGACATTGCAGTTTACAGACATTGCTTCGATGTTCACCAAATTTAAAACAATGAACATAAATTTTATTTGGTTGAAGTGCATTTAAGCGAGTTTAAAGACCGTTTCGTTTTTCAAGCTCAGATAAAATTTAACTCAGCAAATGCTACAGCGCTGCTAAAGTATAGAATGTGTGGTCGTGGCGCAGTGGTTAGAGCACTTGCTTTATAAGCAGGAGATCCAGGTTTGAAACGAACCTTGGACATATTTTCGCGTCACGGTAAAAAAGGAGGTGTGAATTTCTTTCCTGAAATTGATCTAAAGACTTCAAAATGGTGTTCTTTAGATTCACTATTAGGGGTAGTAAAAAGGTTTTGAAAATTATATATAAAAAAGAAAAGTTTCTTTAAACATTAAAAAAAACTGAAGAGAAAAAAATTATAACATCTAAAGCTCTTGTTTGGACATAATACGCTGATAAAATCATGCCATTTTCAAATAAAAGAATTCGAATAATTTATAAATCACCGTAACTACACCATGGAAGTATAAAACAGATGGAAGTTCATTGAGTCGTAAACATTCAAGTCGTCTCGGAAGTATGCTTGTAACCGACAATTAAAAAAAAAAAAAAAAAGTTTCACTGGAGAAAAAACAATAAAATTCACTCAAATGATTTTTATTAAAACATCAAAAAATTAATTATTCTAAGTACATGCTGCAAAGTTTTAACCATTAGTAGTTGCAATTATTCAGCAAAAGGTTTATTAAAACTCGGTAATTAAATAGAACCACTTGACTTTAAAAGAATATGTTAGTTGAAGCTTCTTTTCTTGCTTCAAGTCATAACACGACATTTGATTAAAAAGACAAAGAAAATAATTTTTAAAAAATCAAAAAAATTGTTTTCTAAACAACTAAACTTTAAAGTTTCATTTGCTGTATATCATAATTCAATTCATTCTTGTAGTACTCATTCATTTAATATGAAGTTTATAAAAAAGTTGTTGTTTGCCGTTTCGTTGCGCCATTTTTAATGTTTTTCTTGAATATTATTGGCGAACCTTCAAAATAATATATATTTTTAAATTATTATTTACCTATTTGCGTCAACGTATAAAAATTAGGCGTTTAAGTATAGTCTGATGTCGTTTTTTTATTGTTTACAAAACAAAAGGTTACAAGCAAAAAGAATTCCCGAAGATTTTCAATGCGGTTGAACTTTCATCTGTTTTATTCTTCCATGACTAAACCGAGCTCGTAAAACTGCGTATAGGTCCTAAAAGTCTTATTATAAATTAGTCTTATTTTTTTTACATTTACCGGTTACCGATTTTTATAACAAGCAAAGCAACTTATAAAAAAATTTAAAAAACAAACTATCTGAAAAAGACAAATATGGTCAAAGAATAATTAAATGTGGGTTTCTAACAGTAGTTTATTTCATAAAACTAAAAAGTTCTTATGATATGAAAAACAACAGAGAAAATGAAATGGAGAAAAACGTTAGTAGTTTTTATATTACTTTCTCTTCTATTAGTTTCTTATGTGATGCTGAAAGTGGGGTATTATCGTATTATATTTTGGTTAAATGACAACAAGTATCCAAATAGAACTTCTCTTGCTTTGCTAACTATTACTGATGAAAAACATGAAGTATTTGATGCTAACACAATATTACAGAGGGATGTTCAAAATGAAGGTTTAAATTATTAACTTTATCGAACTAGTTTCTTTTTTGAAAATTTAAAATTCTAAGGTTATGAATTGTATTGGTCCTAATCGTGATTTATAAAATTTCCTAAAATATATAAAAAAAAGATCAATATATGGTATTGTTGTTGCCTCCAGGTTTCAGTATTTTGAAGTAATTTTGTATTTAGGAGTTGCATTGGAAGCCAATATTATTATGCAAAAAGCTATTAGTTTATATCATGAAGGTGATAATGAAAAGGCTATCAAGCTATTAAAACATTGTAAATCTTTGAGTCCTAGAAATCCTGATGTTCTTAATGCATATGGAGAAGTAATAGAACCACGTGATATTATAGATGCTGATCATCATTATGCATTAGCTCTGGTAATTTACCCCGGTCATCTTCGTGCAAAAGAAAACAAAAACAGATGCTCATCTAAGGTAAAAGCTAAAGACATGGAGATGCTTCAAAGAATTGAATCAAAACGTCTTGCGCTAACAGAAATTCCAGAAGGAAATGCTGCTTTAAATAGAGCAAAACTTGAGGCATATTATAGGCATATATATCATACAAATGGCATCGAAGGTAATACTTTGACTTTATCAATGACAAGAGCTATTTTAGAAACAGGAATGGCAGTTGGAGGCAAAAGTATTTTAGAACATAATGAAGTACTTGGAATGGATTTGGCACTCAAATATATTAATGTAACTTTAATCAATGAACCTGGTCCAGTTAATCTTGAACACATTTTGCAAATACATAAAAGAGTATTAGGTTATACACACCCTCTTGATGCTGGATTATACAGACAAGAGCAAGTATATGTAGGTATGATGATATATATATATATATATATATATATATATATATATATATATATATATATATATATATATATATATATATATATATATATATATACAAGCCTCAGCGGGAACTGTTTTAAGGAAGTGTGAGCATACGTTTTAGAGAAGTGCCCACATTCCCCTAAAACGGTTTACGGGAGTAATTTACCGCTCTCGTATAACCTTTTCTCACAAAAGCATAATTGTTGTTGTAACTGAAATAAAAAATATGATGTTATTTTAAAAAAATTCATTGCATAATATACTGCAATTGTTTTTAAAAAGCACAGTTGTTTAAAAAAAAAGTTAAAATTAAAAAAGAGTGCAGACTTAAATGAGGAGCAGCTTGCACAGCTCCCCAAGTTCGTTTTAGGAGAGCTTTTCTCTGCTCTCATTCTCATTTATTTACGCCGAGGCGGAAAATATATATATATATATAAATATATATATATATATATATATATATATATATATATATATATATATATATATATATAGTGATTTCGCCGGTTATCCGGTTTTGCGGTTAACCGGATTTTGTTCGAATATCAAATATCTATTTTCGAATAATAAAAACCGACTTAAAAATTTTATGAAATTTTATAGAAAGTAACAACGTAATTATGGCGACCATTGTTTGACAAATGTTAATTTATCAAAGATTATAACAAATTTCTTTTATTAATTTAAATAATAATTTAATCAGTTTTGTTTGATAATATATTCTAAAACAATTTACAATAGAAATCTCAAAGATTTATTTATTACTTTTTCAACTCAAGCAATACATTTTTAAGAAATTTTCTTCAGAATATTCTGGAACTCTAATTCGCTTATTCAGCGTGTTTTTTGAACCAATAGAATTTGTTTATACGTAGATTTGGCGGTATTTTAGTGTTAGCAAATATTCTTTCCGCAACAAGTTGTTTTGAGAACATTCAAGTTTATCTGTGTTTCCATCTATGTCCGCATAACAATAAGTTTTTAAAATACAAGCTAAAAAATTTAACTTCATAATATCTCATTTTTCCAAATCAAATGTTTTTATATGAGAGAATGATTTCAAACATCCGCTGATATTAAAACATTTAAACTATACTTGTACATTATTTCTACCTTTTTTAATTATATAAATAAAAAGGTATATTATTTATATTATATTATAATATAAAAAATATGTATATCTTTTTCCATGTTTTGTTATAAATATATAATATAGGACTGTATTCAATAACTGTCTTAAATGTTGAAATTTAGAAGATCCTGTATTCAGAAAGCGTCACTAATATACTGAATAGTTGGTTAACCGCAAATTTATGGGAACTGTTATCCGGCTTTTGAAACGGATAACCGGCAAAATCACTATATATATTTATATATATATATATATATATATATATATATATATATATATATATATATATATATATATATATTTATATATATATATATATATATATATATATATATATATATATATATATATATATATATATATATATATTTATATATATATATATATATATATATATATATATATATATATATATATATATATATATATATATATATATATATATATATATATATAAACCATTTTTGGCAATGCCGACTGTATTTGGGCGCCGCCCAAATTAAAAATTGTGGAACTTTTTTTTACGGCAAATATTGTTTTTTTTTGTGAAAAAACGCCAATCTTTGGCAATATTTCTGATAAATTGCTCTGGGACGGGGGAGTATTGCTGCCCAAATATATGTATATATATATATATATATATATATATATATATTATATATATATATATATATATATATATATATATATATATATATATATATATATATATATATATATATATATATATATATATATATACATGTATGTATGTATGTATGTATGCAGTCAGCGAAATTCAGGTCGGCATTCGGCAATGCTGACTCAAAAGTTGACCTATTTTAGCTTTAGGGCGGCATACAACTGCTGACCTGAATATTTAAAGTGTCGGCATGCAAATTGAAATACATGTAAAAATATCTAATATTTGTTAAAAAATTATTTTATAATTTTTTTATTGTAATTACTTGCTTTTCAAGTTTGACATGTTTTATTAAAACAAATATTCATTTTTTTTCAATTCATTTTTTCAAATAGCAAAGTTAAAAAATATAATTTTTTAAATGCCTGTTGTTCTCACGCTTTTTAAACGCAATTATTATTTTATTAAGATATAAAATTTAATTTTAATTTATTTTTTTACTTAAAACCATTTAACTAATTAAATAATTTACATGTTTACGTTTTTTTAAGAATTATTTAAGATCAGAAAGTATATTAGGAAAGTTTTGCCTTGTTATAGTTATGTTAGAAACATGCGGAGAAGAAACATTAGTTACAAAACTTTTTTTTAATTTGATAAAAGTTTTGGCTTCCATTAAATTGCAACAGATACAACAGTAATACAGTAAGCTAACTCAAAACAATGTTTATATATAAAAAAAAAAAACTATTT
>NC_061158.1:15231479-15278979 GCF_022113875.1 Hydra vulgaris | reverse complement strand
TTCCAGCATGCTGAAAAATAAGACTCTGATAAGTACTTGTTAAATAGTTTTGAAAGTATAAAAAATGGCTCTGTAAAACACTTCTGCAAGACTATAACAAGTATGTTGTCTGGATCACAAGCTATAGAAAAGTTTAAGCAGGAAATCATTTTAGATACAGAAGCTGCAGTGATACGAATGTCAAGCAATGGATCGACTTTTTTGTTAGCTATATCAGGTAGAACGTAACTAATGGAATCAAAAGATGATATTGATGAAAAGGGCTTAACAAGCAGTTCAGCTTTGTCTTTAGGTGAGGTGACAAAATCTTAACCATACAAGAGAGGTGGAATAACAGATTTGCCTTTTTTATAGATACTACAAGAGCCTAATTTTTTTAGATGAAATACAAGATTTTGTGACCTGAGAATAGAGGGCTTTGGCATTTGAAAAGACCTTTTTACAATGGTTTTTAGCAATATTAAACATCTGTTTTCTGAAGGATTGATTTGCTGATAGATATGAAAGTAATGGTTACGATTGGAAGTTGCAACAGCACAATAAGATTAAAATCATGGAGAAGAGCAAGGTTTGACTTGGAATCGTTAAGAGGGAATAAAAGATTCCATCCCAACCTGAATCCAAAAAGTTACATTAAAAGCACAATTGATTATTTGCCCCAACTAAACCCCTTAGTTGATGTATCAGCACTCCTTTGCAAGTCAGGCTGTAAGATAGTCGATATAGCAGCACTCCGTTGCAAGTCAGGCTATAAGACAGTCAATTTTGCAACACTCTCTTGTAGCAGCAGGCTATAAGATAGTTGACGTAGCAACACTTCCTTGTATTAGTAAGCTATAAGATAGTCGATGTAGCAACACTCCGCGCATGATTTACAGTAAAAAATATATACAGCCCTCAGAATTAGGGTCAGCATTCTGCAATGTCGACTTATCTGCTGACCTAAAATTGTTTGATGTCAGGAAAAAATTGCCGACATCTTTCCATGTTTTATGGTAACCACTTTGTGTCAAAATATTTTGGCCAATCTGACGCACACCATTAAAAGTTTTATGTTAGCAATTTATTGCCGACCTCATTTTTTCTGATTCCAAGATACGCAAAGATATTTGTATTAATGTTTCAATATTTCAAAAATTGTATCTAATCTATGTATGAAAAATGTTGTTTTAAAACCCACTCCATACATATACATAAAATAGATATGCAATATACAATAATATTTATAATATACAATATATAATATTACGTAAAACAAATTCTAGAAGAACTATAATTTTTAACATTAAAATTAGACTTTGTATTTAAATCATTTGTGAAATGGAGCTTTATTTGTCTTCATTTTTTATTAGGTGATCACATCCCCCCGAGCCCTTTGGATATGGTGAAATATTTAGATGCATTTCAAAAATGGTTGTCGTCAATTGATATTACATTGTTGCATCCTATAGAAATGGCTGCTCTATCTCATTATAAACTTGTTTATATTCATCCATTCATTGATGGCAATGGAAGAACATCAAGATTGCTTATGAACTTATTTCTAATGCGAGCTGGCTATCCACCAGTTATAATACGTAAAGAACAGAGGTATGAGTATTATGAACTTTTACAAACTGCGAACATGGGTGATGTTAGACCATTTATACGTTTTGTTGCAAGGTGTACGGAGGATACTTTAGATGAATATTTATCTTCTGTAACTGTGCGCCAGTTAAACTCAGACTCTGACTCTTCAGAAAACGGGGCACAAATCATGGAATGTTTCAACCCATTTAACCAAGCATCTTCGTTAACACAAGAACATACCTATAATACAAAGTGTGCAAAGCTCACTTAATTGTTTACTTTTAGTTTTCAGTTTTTAGATTATCTTGGACATTTAACTTAATGCATTATTAACATTTGGAATGTTTTAATTAAACCTAGCCAAAATTTGAGAGTTTCTCAAATAATTTAAAACAGATTAAAGTATTTTTTAAATCTTTTTTATTTAAAAAAATGTTGATAGTTAAAATATGAATACATTATTGAAATTTTAAACCAACTGGATTGGATAATATGTGAAACCAACTGGATTGGTTGTATTTGTGATCCTTATTTATTTGTAAATGCTTTCTTTTTCTTCTGTTCTTTTATTGTTTAGGTTTTTTAGGTTTTTTTAATGATCATAATAAAAATGAAATTTGTATTTGTTGGTTTTTTTGGTCATTATTTATTATTATAATTATATATATTTATGTATTATTTTTGTTCAATTTTATGTGTGTTAGTCTGTAAGTTTACATGCTATATATAGTATTTATTTTACTCCAGTATATGATTGTTATATTATATATTTGTATAATTATTCTAATTTAAGATTTTGTAAATGTTTTCTTAGATTTATTGAGATTTTTTGTTAGCAAAAGATTTATCTATAGAAAATGTTATTTTCAACTTTTTTGATATTTTATATTTAAATTTCAATGTTTAAGAGTATGTAGGTAAGTATAGAAAGATTCAATACTTTTAATAGTTTCTTCCTCTAAAATTCATAATTTATCAATATGATGCTACTATTCATACTAAAAGCTTTATTCCAAAATTTTGAAGAAAAAAAATTGATTCTCAAGATATGGGATTTCTAATTTTACTAATTTTTTTAGAAATATTTATCAAATGGTGTCAAAAGCATTTTTAAACATAAAAAAAAGAGCAAACTATATACTTTTCAATGGGTATTTTACCTGATTATTTTTTATTGACTAGTTTAGAACTAAAAATAATAAAATAGGTAAAGTAAATATTTCGGCCTGTCTTAATACCATGCTTAAAAAGTGCGCAATAATTGATTTTTCGTTATTTTTGATCTTCATTTTTTTACTTTCAAGCAAGTAACCCTATGATTTTTTTTATTATTAGAAATCTTTATCTAGTAAAATGAAATTTTAGATGAGAGTAATCGATTAACGCAATTTTATGCGACCTCATAATGGCTAAAATTTATTTTCAAAAGTGAGTATTGGCTCTTCATCTACCATATATATAAAAAAATACCTAAAGGGTATTGAAATAATAAGAATAAAATAACCGATTTTTTTTTTTTGATTAAAAACCGTTATCTGTAAGACTCAGGTAAAGCTCATTAAGAAGCCTCTTCAAAATTGTTATTTTTTTAATATGCATTTGCTAGTAATATAAGAAAATCAATGCTAAATTATTTGTTTTCGAGATATTGGACTTCGATATTTTAGATTTTTTGGCCAAATGCACTGTAAGATAAGTGGGGAATACATTTAAAAAATCTGATTCAGGTATGTAATGGACTGGTTCCATATTTTTAAATATCCGGTTTCAGTTGAAATACTTTTTACGATTTTAAATCTTTTATTTTTAAAATTTTTTTAGACATTTAACCACAAATTGGGCATAAAAGGCTTTATTTTTAAAAACTTTTTAGACATTCAACTACAAATTGGGCATGACTGGCTTCACTTAGATTGAGTTAAGGTATTCAAAACTTTTCCATTTAACGTCTTAAATAACTTATATGTTATATTTATAACTTTATTTTGTGGCAAAGATATTGTTAAAGTTTTTTTATTTATTCGTCAAAATTTTTGATACTGGGGTAGATTTAAATAAGAGTCCAAAATTAACTCAAGGGCTTTCTATTTCTATTTTAGAGTTTTTCTAATTTTTGTGGGTGGGGTTAGGCTTTTATTTAATTCCTGCAGAACTCGCGCTAAATCTCGTTTTTTCTGTTGACGTGCTGCCATACTTACAGCTTGTATTATTAAGTTGGTTTCATGGTGCTTTTAATAAGATAATTCTTACGCTTCCAGTCTTTTCGATCTTTTCTGATTTTTTATCGTAAGATAACGTTGGTCGACATACAGGTGTGGAAGGTTTAACGTTGTCGAATAAAAATATGATTCTTTTCAAAATAATTTTTGTTTCTTTTAGCTTGCCATTTTTTTGAAATGTACTGCACAAAATATGAACTTGGTTTTTCACTTTACTTGTTTGTATATTTTTTTAGCAGATTTGTTTATATGATTAAACAGATTTATAAACTTTTAACTTGTTTTTTTAATTAAATATTAAATAAATTTTGGATTATGAACCGGTTCATATCTGAAAAAAAAATTAATAACATTAAAGGTAACAGGTAGTAGCAGCTAAAAAATTCTGGGACCGTTTCTCTAATAAAATTCGAATATAACAACACAAAGATCAAAACTCAATTTTTTAAAAATCTAATTAAAATTTGATAATTTTAATTTTTGCAAAGAAATTCATCTTATTTAAAAATTTTATTTTTTTGAGGGTGATTAATTTTTTTGATTGACAAATGCATTTTTTTTAAGTACTCATCTATATAAAAATAATGCGTTTTACACAACACAAAAGTATTAATTCGTGTGGGACCAAGACCCTAAGGAGTTTATTCGTCACTTTACAGACAATTTTGTTTAAATAAACTTAGATAAACATGTTTCAACTTTGAATACTTTTAAATAAAACAAATGTTTAAAAGATAAATGTAATGAACTAATAAAAAGATTGACCTCTTGATTAAGGCTTTATTTAACAATAATTGTACTAATCTAAAGATACAAGAAAATAGACACATATATAAAACAAATAGTTCAATAACAAAAAATAGAAAACACAACAATCTTCCCATATATGTAGAAAAAGGCCCATAAACTAGTTTTGTCATTTTAAAATATAGTCATCATATTTTACAGGAGCTTTACAAGCTCTGGCAGAACGTCGTAATACATCAGCAAACGGCTCAGTTACTGGCTCATCTACCCTAACTCTGATTTCCGATGCAATTTCAGGTGAGGGGTCTTTATTTACATCAAGTACTTTCGCAGTTATATTCTCACTAGACTCATTGATACTATTCTCATTGATATCATTAAACTTTTCTTTTGGGGCAGGATACGGTGCAAGATCTTTAAGTGAAACAGTTGACTCTCGTCCATCAGGGTAACGAATATTAGCATATGTTGGATTTACATCCACTAATTCAACCTTATCCACGAGATTATCGTTCTTGTTTGTACGCACAAAACGTCTTAGAAAAATTGGGCTAGGAGTTAACCATGAGGGTAACGAAGTTCCGGATGACGAGCGCCTAGGAAAACTGAATAACCTCTCATGGGGTGTACAATTAGTTGCAGTTGAAAGTAGCGAACGGAGAGAGTGGAGAGCGTCTTATAGAACAATTTCCCAATTTCTAACATCTAGGTTGTGGGTTTTTAGTGCCAAACAAATATTTTTCCAGATCAAGCCATTATATCTCTCAACTTGTCCATTACTGATAGGATGATATGGGGTAGAATTACTAGTTGCAATTCTTTTCTGAGTAAGGTAAGATTTTAGTTCATTAGATATGAAAGATGAGCCTCTGTCGGAATGAATGTACGTTGGAAAACCGCAAAAGGAGAATATTTGATCTAAACACTTCACAACAGTTGTTGAACTAATATCAGGACATGGGAAAGCAAATGGATACCGAGAATACTCATCAATGACTGTAAACAGATATTTATTTCTAGAATTAGATGGTAATGGTCCTTTAAAATCTATACTTAGGCGATCCATTGGACGTATTGACTTGATTAACTCACAGACATTTGAGGATCGATAAAACTTTGGTTTTAATTCTGAACAAATCTGGCAGTTAGAACAAACTCTCTTGACCTCTTCTGTAAAAAAAGGTAAATTTTTAGATTTAACAAAGTGAAGCATACGAGTAACCCTTGGGTGACATAGACAGCTATGTATACCACTTAGGTTTGTTTGAGATTGGGTTGTAGCACAAAAAGCACGTGTGAGTGCATCAGGGACGATATTAACGCTTCCAGGACGATACGATATAGTATAACTAAACTCTGCTAACTCCATCCTCCAGCACTGAATCTTACTATTTTTAATCTTTGTTTTCTTTCGGTTATCAAACATAAAAGCTACAGAACGCTGATCAGTAATTAATTTAAGTTGATTCCGTAACAGTAAATGTCGCCATTTTCGAACGGCTTCAATAATAGCCACAGCTTCAGTTTTTCTACTGATGGGTAATTGATATCACTTTTGCCTAATGTTCGAGACATAAAGGCAACGGGACGACCATTTTGATTCAAAGTAGCAGATACGGCTACATCTGATGCATCACATTCAACAACAAAAGGTAAGCTCTCATCAATAGAACTCAAAGTGGCAGCATGAAGTTCTCTTTTAAGAAATTGAAATGCTTCAAGTGCCTCACTATTGATAGGAAAGGATTTAACATTAATTAAAGGCCGAACTTTATTAGCAAACGAAGGTATCCACTTTGAATAGTAAGAAAACATACCCAAAGTTTGCCGAAGTGATAAAATGTTAGAAGGAGGAGGTAGTAAGTCTAAAGGACGTAATCGCTCAGAATCTGGTTTTATGTTGTTATGACTAACGCAATAACCAAGAATGTTTATAGAAGAATCTGAAATAACCGATTTTGATTCATTTAAAGTTAGACCCCAACGTTGTGAAGCGTCTTGAAACCGCAGACAATTTTTATCATGATGTGCCTGATCATAACCACCAATGGTTATATTTTCAAGATATGGAAACGTGTCATGTAACTTTTCTTCTTCAACAAACTTGTTCATAGACCTTTGGAACATAGACACACCATTAGTAACTCCAAATGGAATCCTGCAAAATTGAAATAGTTTTCCATTTGCCTCAAATGCTGTATAATTTTTGTCTGAAGTTTTAATAGGGATTTGATGGTAAGCACTTTTCAAGTCAAATGTAGAGAATACTTTGTACTTTGCAAGTCCATTTATCATATCATCTATACTGGGAAGAGGATATGCATCTAACTCAGTGTAAAGGTTAACTGTTTGAAAGTAATCAATACAAAGTCTTTTTTTGTTAGATTTTGTAAGATCCTTTACGACCACTACCTGGGCTCTCCATGGTGAGAAACATGGCTCAATTATACCATCTGATAATAGCTGTAGTATTTCACTTTCAATAAAGTTTCGATCATCATTATTATATCTTCTTGATTTCGTAGCTATTGGCTGAGTTTTGTCTGAAATGCTTGTAAACAAGGATGGTATTTTTATTTTTGCCATTTGCAGTGCACATAGGCTACTTTCCTTTGTGACAATTAAATTTTTAAAGTCTCGATAATTTTCTTGCTTATAAAATTATCTGAGCTACAGGAATCGATCAGTGCAGTTAACGTTTCATCATTAATTCTGACAATAACAGCTGCATGAGAGAGACTCAACGGACAACCACTTGAAACAGTACACAAACTTGGTATATGTATTGCAGCTGAAACACTGTGGGTTATATTCATCGGTCTGCCAAGACAAACTTTGGAAAAATGACCTTTTTTTCCTCATTTAAAACAGGTTACATTTTGAGCTGGACAATTTTTCCTAGCAGAGGTTTGATTACGTTGGTTGTGAGATGGATTACCACAATAAATGCATTTTGTTTGAGGATTAATAGTCATAGCATTGAGTGCTGCTGAGGGTTCTTTTGGTAATTTTATAGCGGCAGCAATATTTAAATTGGAGGAAAAGGAGGATGTTTTCTGCATATAAGAATCTGAGTTTCTTTGTGCAATGTCAAGAGAACAAGCTTGGTTAAATGCTGATTGCAAATTCAATGTTGAATTTTCAAGAAGTCGTTGACGAATGTAATTCGAATTTATTCCAGAAATAAAAGCATCTCTTATTTGTTCCTCTCGATATTGTTCAGCTGAAACATCCTTGTAATTACAGTTTTTACTGAGTTTACGAAGTTCCTGAAGAAAGTCTTCTAAGGATTCACTCGATGTTTGATGCCTTGCAAGTAATTGATGCCTTGCAAAAATTTCATTAGGGGTTTTTATATATAAGTTTTCTAGGGTTTCAATTACACTTTCATAGGAATCACACTCTTCAATGTAATCATAAACATTTGATGAAACAAAATTAATGATAGAGCGAAATTTGTCTGGAGCATCCTCTCCACAATCTTCAATGAAATTTTCAAATATTCGTTTCCAATGCTTCCATTCTTTTGAAGAAGTTGGTGCATTATGATCAAGATCAAGCCTCGTCGGTTTTAAGATCTTTGACATTTAATGCGGTAGTGGTGTAGTGGTAGAGCGCTCGCTTCATAAACGAGTGGTTCCGAGTTCGATCCCCACCACGTCCCTGGTAGTACCGCGCTCAACTCGTTTCTCCGCGCAGCGGCCTTGTTCTTCAAGGTTCGTGTTTCGGAGTTATAGAGTTGAGAGAGGGTTATAGCCACAAAATAAGTAGCCTCCTCGTCTGTAGTGGCTTTCTCGGCCTTAAGGAGGTGAAGTAAAATAAAAAAAAAAAAAAAAATTTCCCAATAATTTTATATGTTTGTTAAATAAATTGTTATGAACTAATAAAAAGATTGATCTCTTGATTAAGGCTTTATTTAACAATAATTGTACTAATCTAAAGATACAAGAAAATAGACACATATATAAAACAAATAGTTCAATAACAAAAAATAGAAAACACAACAATAAATAAATATTCATTATCTATGGTTTGAAGTGTTTACTTTTAAGTCTAGTACATAAAGATTTGATATTTTAAACTTGAAAAAATGACATTATGCCAAAAAATCAGGTCATAGAAAACATAGTGAAAAGGTGTCAAAAGCATTTTCAAACTTGAAATTAGAACAATTTCCATAGTTTTCCATGATTGTTTCATTTCATTATTATTTATTAACTAGTTGAGACCTAAAAAAGAATAAAATATATATTGTTGACAGATAACTTGTCAAAATATCACGTTTTAAAGTACGCAAAAGCTGATTTATTGTTCATTTTAATCTTCATTTTCATCTGAAGTTTCGTTGGCAGTCTATAACTTCTTTTAAATTTTAAATCTTTATTTAGTGAGACTTAGTTTTATGATAATGAGGTAGACCGAAATGTTTAATTTACCTATGATATTGTTTTTAGTTTTAGTTCAGTAACCAATCACGTGAAATACGCATTGAAAAATATAGCCTTTCTATTTTTAAGTTTATAATGCTTTTGACACCATTTGGTCCATTCCTGAAAAATTGGTCCAGTTCTTGAAAAATTATAGTAATTTTTCAAAGTTTTTTTTTGGAAGTTTACCTTCTAATGTGAATAGCATCAACATAAAAATATGGCAGTTTGAAGAAGGTCACTATTTAGCTTGATACTTGCAGGAGGTTGCTCTTGAAGAGAATTATTTATAAAAAGTTTTAACACAGGTTCTTCAATAAAGTATGTACGCAAGTATGGGATGAAGGGGTTACCCAAAAATGTACAGAAACGTTAGGAAGGGATTTGACTATCTTTTGTTCTCGATCTCTTCTTTCACGAGTTTAAAAAATCAATATTATGTTATGTAACATAGAATACCGAATTAACTGAAAGTTTTTTTTGTTTGTTTTTTTGTATGTAAATGTATAAAAAATGTACTTGTTAGGGAAGGGATGATTTTGTTATAAATAGTGATGTAAGTTTAGTAATATATATAGTAATAAGAGTAATAATAAAAAAAGCAAACATTACATTTTGTTTACATGTTTTGTTTTCATTGGAATATCGAGAAACGTGTTTTGAAAAAAAAGTATTGAAGTGAAGGTAGAGTCAAAAATTCCTGGTTAAATGAATACTAGGTTTTATACTCAGTTTTCAACCTCTAAGTTGATTTGGACAACGCCTAAGTGCTCAACAGAAGTAATACTTGTAATTAGGTTGATGTCGTAGAAATAACTCAATAAGAGTAAATCCCCCAAATGATTTCCTAAATTTTTCCTGAAAGTTTTTTTTTTTTTTTAAACGAAAAATTACCACTCAGATTTAAAGTTTACCAGAATATATATATTCTGGTAAAATACCGTTGTACATAAAATTTATGAATATATATATTCTGTTAAAATACCGTTGTACATAAAATTTATGAATATATATATTCTGGTAAAATACCGTTGTACATAAAATTTATGAATATATATATTCTGGTAAAATACCGTTGTACATAAAATTTATGAATATATATATTCTGGTAAAATACCGTTGTACATAAAATTTATGAATACGAAAACTTGAAGAGTATAGTAAGATCCTGTCACCGAGAACCGTTTAACAACATAATAAAAATGTAACCAGGTGTTTAAAGAATACAATAATATACCGTTATATATAACAATAATACCGTTAACAAAATAATACTGTTTAACAATAATATATAAAGACTCCAAATACTTCAAATATAAAGTACCGGTTATCAATATAAAACCTAGTAGCTCCCTTTTTGAATTTCTTTTAATCTATAGTAATGTTCTTTGAACATTATTATAGATTAAAAGGGGTAGAACTTTTACAAAGTATTAAAATCAATAAAATTCCTAAAAAAAAAAAAAATTTTTTTTCACACAAAATTATAAGCTTTTTCACTTAATAAGTAAAAGTAAACATTAAATGTTGTTAGTAATATCTCCTTTTCTTCTATTTCCTTGAGAAATATTCTATTGTCTAACTATCTTTTCGATACATGAAATAATTCCAGCACCGAGCAAAGTCTTGTCCTAAAAATACCATTTAAGAACTTAAGATTTCAACGGTTTGGAAATTAAAGTTAAAGTTAGGATTCCACTATATATCGCAATTATATCATATCAAAACATATAATACAAAATCTTAATATGCATATTATATTTTAAATAAAAGGCTGCTTTCAGTCCACAGTAAGATTTGATCTAATTATTTACCTTGCAGACCCGATAATTAAAAGATAATAACCCACTGACGGAAATATCTTAAAAACCACTTTAACTACTATGAGTACATGTGCATTAAAATAGACTTTATCTCAAGTTGTATGAAAGAATAGTCAGTGGATTAAACAAACGTACATTTTCACAAAGTATATTTTAGCAACTATATCCAGCTCAATAAGCGATATTGGTAAGGAAGGAGGCGTGAACTTTTTAGTTGAATGCGGTGCTCTGTGATAAAACCGTAAGGACTTCTGGGAGCATTTAAATAAAAAATAAATTAAAAAAGTAAAAATTAAAAACATATAATAAAATAAAGCTTATAATATATTTTGAATATGATACGTTTTATTTAACAACTAACATCGTCTTTCATTTTAAAAAGAAACTAAATTTTAAAAATTTACAAAATCTACCTGGCGGTAATTTTTCAAAATTTACAAGTAAATTTTCCGGTAAATTTATTGTTAAATTTTACCTTTGCAACAGTAGTAATAAATAAGGGAAAAGATTACTACATCTGTCCAACAACATCCGTGGAGTAGTGAAATAACATCCGTACATTTTTGTGTAAGATCATCCGCTTTTTTTCTTTACTGAATTAACATCTGTGCAACAACATCCGAAATTTCATTGATGTCTAATAACATCTTTAGAAAGATGTAACTACTTCCGAGAGTTTTTCTCGATGTGTAACTACACATCCTACTAATTTATGAGCCTTGCTAATTAATTTAACAAGAATTGGTTAGTTGTGTATAGCTGATTTAACACAAAGTTGGAGTTTATGAGCACAACAGCCTAGCCAATCAATCCCAAGAAGTGTGCATAGCATACTAGGAGTAGTATCGGTTGTAGTTCGAAAAAGATTATTTGAAGTCAAGTCAAATTTTGACTGCACGTTTCTTAAAATTTCTCCAATGGAAGTAGCTTTGTGACAAGCATTTATTACATCTAGATTTACAACTGATAAACAGCATGATTCTAAAAACTAAGAGGATGAAATAAAGTGACAAGTAAAAACAAGAAAGTTATCGCCATTGTCGGCTTTAAAGTGATCAAAAGTGATGCAAGGTTTGGAGATAAACTGGCTTTTTATACTTTGTTGGAAGTTAATATAAAAATCATCGACCATATCACCTAAATTTTGAGATAAAATGGTCAGGTGTGGTAGATAATATTGTCCTTGAGTAAGCACCGAGCACAGATTAATAAAACCAGATCCAGAAGTTGTCTCAAATGATCTTCCATCTTCAATTATAAATCTAAGCACTGCACGATCGTGGTTTTTTTTAACAACTGTATCTATTGGAGGTCAAATAAAATACGAATTTAACGAGGAACTTGATGATTGCTCGATTATGTTATCGGAATTCTTTTTTCTTTTAGTAGCAGATGTGCGCTTTTTTGTTGCTTCTACGTGTAGTTTTTTATGGTCACGTTTTAAATGGTTCCATAGATGAGAGTTTTGTGTTTTGTGAACAGAACACTTTTTGTTGCAATTTACTTGTTTGCATTGCCAGAATATACCTTTTTTTTCAAAGAATTCTTTAACTGCCGATTTTTTAGTCATTTTATAGCTTAATGCGAAAATAGCTTGATGTAGAACAAACAAAAAGTATCGAATTTAAAATTACTTTAGTGAAAGCAAAGTCAAACATTAACAACGCAAAAAAAAAAGCTTTTAAAGCAATTAATTTTAAAGAAGTACGTTTACGTTCCAAAATTACTCTACTGCTGAATTTTCTGATAATATAAATATTGATATTTTGAACACCGTTTGTATGAAAACATAGAGTAATTTAAATAAAAAAAATGATTCGAAAAGCTCGAATTTATTTCGAATCGAATATTGAATCGAAGCGACATTTGATTCGCAAATCGAATCGAAGTGATTCACAGGGTCCTAATATATATATATATATATATATATATATATATATATATATATATATATATATATATATATATATATATATATATATATATATATATATATATATATATATATATATATATATATATATATATATATATATATATATATATATATATATATATATATATATATATATATATATATATATATATATATATATATATATATATATTTATATATATATATATTTATATATATATATATATATATATATATATATATATATATATATATATATATATATATATATATATATATATATATATATATTTATATATATATATATTTATATATATATATATATATATATATATATATATATATATATATATATATATATATATATATATATATATATATATATATATATATATATATATAAATATATATCGCGAGGTTAGAATTATTTTGTTTTATCTCCACATTTTTTTGTTTCGAGATAAAATGATTTAAAAAATAAAAACTTTAGAAGACGTCATATAAAAAGATTTTTATTACTTATGTTTTCTCCGAAACTTTTCTGATTTTAACTTAAGTTTTAATATAGTAGAAAAACATTATTTTGAGGTACATTACACAATTAATAACTCATTTTTTTCAAAAAGTGGAGATAGAACAAAATAATTCTAACCTCGCGATATATATATATATATATATATATATAGGGTTGCCATATCTCCGGATTTGCCCGGAGATCTATGGATTTTAAGGCAAAAAATAAGACTCCGGGAGATATCAGAAAAAAACATGAAATCTCATCTTTTTGGAGGTTGTTATTTAATTTTTATAAAAATTCGATATATAATACTTAACTTTTAATACTTAAATGTATCGAACTGAAAATGTAAAAACTATTAAATGTAAAATGTTTTTAGTCACTAACAATTTATTGAAAATGCTCACACAGCACGTGTTCTCTTCTCTTATTTACACAATATTGTGACCAAAGAACAAAGTTATTCTTACCTTAGGGGTGACGAATTCAATTTTATTACCTAAACTGTTGGCTAATGATTAATAAAGTAAATTTCAATTCATGAGAACTTACTAAATTAAAACCATATTTCAACTGTAGTCAAAAAAAATGAAGTAGAGCAGAACCTTGTCGTTGAACTAAAAAATTAGAAAAAAAAATTAATTTAATAAAGAAACATTTTTCCATTTGAACAAAACAAATAATTTTGTTAATGAAAATATAAAAAAATCAATACCAGTTTTTGCAGAACATAAGAAATAGCAAACATAAGACTTAAAAACATATAAACATAACAAAAAATTGATATGCTTAAGTTTGGAAAAAAATTAAATATCAATACAAAATTACAATATCTTTAAATCAGGCTAATGATATGTTGGACTAATAACTATACTAATTAAAGTAAGAATAACACTTTTAATTTATGTTCCTATAGTAAACTAAATGTTCTACAACTTAAATATCAAAAGCTCTAGAATATCCCAATTACAGTAGAATATAATAATAATTTATAACATTCAATAACAGTTTCATACATTTTGTATTGCATGATTTACTTAGGGGGATGTGATGATTCAGACAGTATACTTGTAAATCATTTTACATAGTTTTATAACTTATTGATATATAATTGCATAGTTCCTATTACTATCACTTCATGCCATTATCACACCATTTTACATTAAATGATTTACTAAGGGGAGGTAATAATTTAGAAACTTAAAGATGAATTTGTAAGATATTTTTAATTAAATCTATATCTTAAAGTTTATAGTTGTTCACTATTTATTACATCATTCAATACCTTTACCACACCATCTTTTAATAAATGGTTAACTAGGAGGAAGAAGATAATTCAGACGCAAGTTTAGTAATTTACTCGGGGAGGGTATAATTCAGACAAATAATTGTAAACTATTTTTAAATAATTATACAACTACTTAAATCAGTTAGTTCAAACAGAAATTATACAACTATCAACTAATTATTAATTATTTTATAGTTGTAGAATTTTAATTATTATTCTTCAATAAATATCAGACCATCTTACATTAAACGATTTACAAGAGGGAGATATTAATTCAGAGAGATATAATTTATATCTGTCTGAACTTTACTTTTTCATATACTGTTATAAAATAAAAGTATTTGTAAAATATTTTTATGTAGATAAATAACTAATTATTTTATAGTTAATTATTATAATATCACTACCACTCTTTCTTATATCGTCTTTCTCTTATTACTTTTATGTAAATTTTATTTCTAGAATTCTTGTCCTCTAAGCGTTATTTTCTCCTTGTTTATGTTTACTAAGGTAGTACGGACGATTTAGGTACACTTCTAACAGTTATAACCCGAAAGCGCAATCTAGTTTTGAGTTTTTCATAGGGTTTTGGAATAATTTAGGCGGTGGGAATAATCTACAACATGCTGCTACACAAGAGATAGTTCCTTTAATTTAAAGTTTTAAAGTAAAAAAATCGCTGCACTCAATAATTTTGTCTAAAAAAATGTTTTCTAGTTTAAAAAAGAGGGGAATAAGTGTGAAGCTAAGTTCAAAGTTTGCCCAACTGGATCATTTATTTATGTTTCTCGCAAAGATAAACAAATTACGTTATGTTAATTTTATTTATCTAATTCATCTTACAATCATAATTAACGCAAAATTATGTAAATTATGTAACCTTTGACCTGTTATTTGTCTCAATAACAAGAGTTAAAAGCTTTAAGTTGGACGAAACTTGACAGTATCCATATTTAGGATCAAGTTGAAGACTTAATTGTAAACAAAAAAGCTCCTTTTTAATGTTAATAAATCATTGAGCCATAACCAATTTTTAAACTTACAAGTTCAATAAGTTTTTGTTATTAAACAAAGACTTATTGAAAAAGATAAGTTCATAAAAAAATATAGTTGGTATGATTTATCTTCCCCCGTCCATAGTTCTTGCTCTGTTCCAACAAATGATTGGTCGATAACTGTGAAATTGATAACTGATTCAAGTGATTAGTTAGATACAAGTGAACAATGATTACAAGATGACAATAGGGACAAGTAAAATAATGGAGGAATAATTATTGGCTAGCATTTATATAGTACAGTATATTTAATATAGAATAACTAATAAGACTTAGTTCATCAAGAATCAATAATTGTAAGACATTTTGCAATTAAAATAATTTAATACAAAGTGCTGGTTTTGCAATTTAAATTATTTAATTTTAATTGCAAAACCAACAATTTGTATTAAAAATTCAATTGACATTTAAAAAAAGGGGTTATTATTTATTTAATTCTCATAAAAGGGGTCCACTCTGGTAATGCCTTACTAAATAATAAGAATTCTCAATCATTTAACACGTATTGTAAAATCAGGGGCAGGTTATGTCACTCGCCAAGAAGAGGGCTAAAAAAGTCAACAAAAAAAAAGTCTGCATAGTTTCATTTTTAAGTCTTTTTTAATTTTTTGTACTTTAGTGTAATAATCAAGTTCATATACGTATAATTACGTATAATAGTCAATTTCATTTGTTAGTATAGTAGTTCAATTTTGTATAATAGTCAATTTACAAAAGAAATTTTTGAAAAAAAGTCCCAAGGAAGGGGGGGGGAGAAAGGCTGCTACCCTTTGCTCTCCCCCCTTCCCTAAAACCCGTCACTGTGTAATATCTCTTTTTTAATGATTACCATATGGCAACCCTATATATATATATATATATATATATATATATATATATATATATATATATATATATATATATATATATATATATATATATATATATATATATATATATATATATATATATATAATTTCTGATCACTGTGGGATGCATTAAGACATAGCACGTGCAACCTAGCATGCATATGCAACCTAGTACCTAAATAAATAAAAGTTAAGTTATAACAAAATAAAAGTTTATAAAAACAATTCAAGATACAATAGTTATACCATTTGGGAGTAAATATGTTTCTTTTTATTGTTCCTATTTATCAGGGTTGGGAAAAACATAAAACGTTTCTTTCTTGTTTTGAATGTTTTCTTTGCTTATTAGAAAAGTTATATCAACCATAATTTACTTGGTTTTATTTTATGTGTTTTTTTATATACTTTCATTTTGATTTCAATATGAAACTCATTTTTCACTATTATCTCAAGTTGTCAAGATATTTGGCTTCAAATTTTTAGCATTTGGGTTTAAATTCCTAAAGCTGTCACAAAAAAAAAATCATTCAAATGATCATTCAAAAAAAAATCATTCATGTAAACCTCTTTAAAAATATGCTTATTTTGAGACCCAGTTTTACATAATTTTGAATAATTTTTTTTTCGACAATATTAGGGGTTTTACACCAAAAGTTAAAGATTTGAAGACAAAATCTTTACAACTTGAGATAATGGTGCTTTTTTTTACGTTGCTTTTGCTTACAAAAAACGCCATAAAAAAGAAACAACAAAAAAAAAAAAAAACAATTTTGTTGACCTGTGAAATATGCAATGAAATAGACTATATGCATAAATAAATATACTCAAAAATAAATAAGCTAAAAATAAAAAAGATTGAGTCCTGAAGTTTAAAAGGGAATTTGTTAGGTTTTTAGGTATATTTTTAGTATTGAGTTTTTGGATGGGTTTTTAGGTTTTTTTTATGGTGTTGGTTTTTTGGAGACATGCTAGTTATTTAGTAAAATGAATGTTTACATATATTGAAATAATGTAGATATTAAAGACAATTTCCAAACTTTTTTCGATGTTTTACCCAAAACTTGTGGAAGTTTAAAATAGTTAAAACATTTATAAATAAAATATTAAGCTTACTTAAAAAAATTACTTTGTAATAAGTTACATTTAATTTTGAAATTAACGTTTGTTATAACATTTGTTTCCTAAATTTGATAACAAAACGTATGTTGACCCTGTTCAATACGGCTCATCAATGCGGCTCATCAATTTGGCTCAATCACAAATTACATTGATGCATTTTTGAGAAGCAGTTATTTTATTTGTATTTTTATATTATTGTATATATATATATATATATATATATATATATATAAATATATATATATATATATATATATATATATATATATATATATATATATATATATATATATATATATATATATAAATATATAAAAGCAAATAAATTGATTATTTTATTTATGCAAATGCAACAAGCAAGATAAATATTAAAATGAAAAGTTTATTTAAAAAGTTATATTTAAAACAAAAACTATTTATTTATTTATTTACAGTGCAGAAATTTAATTTATTAACACTCGGAGAGATGTTTTTACGACCCCTAGATTATTTTAGTCTTACATAACAGTTTGCCTCAAGGAATTATTTTTTAGTAATCTCTGTTTAAGCCTGTATTTGTTTGATTGATTTTTCTAGATTTGAACAAAAAACGCAAAAATATAATGTCAATATTTGTTATCAATAATTTGGTGCAAATCGCTCTATGTCTACTTACTAATCAGTTTAACAAAGCGCTCTCTAATCCCTTACTAAACAAATAGACAATTGTTTGCCTAGACAATTTAACTGTTTGGGAAAACAAATTTTTTTAAAGCAAAAAAGCTTGTTTAAAAAAAAAAAAAAATTAATTTCTCACTACAAATTAAACATGTTGAATTATGTTTTTCTACATCCCTAAATTTAAGATCCTTAACTACGATTTTAATAGGGCATTAACGCACACCCAAAATCGGATAAGAATGAGCGGGATATTTGGGTGGCTTTAAACACTTCCTTATATTTGAACTTTTTAGATTATTGTTAGAAATAAAATACGTTTAAATAAGGGGAAGATACTTATAATGATACAAACAGATAACAAGAAATTTATTTTTTTAATTTATTTTTATTGATTTTATTAAATTTTTTTTATATTTTTGCTCTAAAATGTAAAAACGTAAATTAAATTTATTTAAAAAAAAGTTTATTTAAAAAAGACGCGTAATTAAAAAGCTCGTTTTTTTATAACAATATTTACAAACCTATCTTACATAAAAACAAAGCATCAATCATCACTACCCTCTGAGACATCAATTGACGCATACAAGCTGCAAATGAAGTTGGTAAGTCAAATTCGTAGTGATCGTCATTATCATACAAGGATACGCAACACTGGAAGTTATATGATTAATATCAATAAGTTGATAAAAACATCTACTTTATGTGCACTAACTTTTATGATGTTTGTAAACACAATTAATAAGAAATTGCTTGACAAATAACATGACTGCTCGAAGCACATTGCTCTTGGCGGTAAGAAAATTATGAGAGCAACCACGATTTTACACAACATCTACAATTTAGTAATTTTTGATAGGTTTAGAGAAGATTTCTAGAAAAATTTCTAGAGCAAGAGAAAACAAAAGGAATACATTTATTTATTTTACTTTTACTCTTTGCTATATATACTATAGTTTATTAATTTGCTTTAGTTTTTTGTAGATTGAAACAGAACAATAATTAACAAAGTATATCCTGCAATGGTTATTATATTTCATTAGCAAAAAATAGTCTTAAACTAAAACTAAATTTTAATAAGACATACGAACAAACATGCAGTACCTTAAGACTTCTTTTTTACATGTTTTACTTTTACTAATTATTCAAACATTTGGACCTCAAGAAACGTTTTTATACCTCATCTAGAAATGTTTTATTCAAACATTTGGACATCCGCTTTTCGAACAACCAGAACCAACTTGTCTAATTGTCAGCATGAAATACATACAAGCAAACAAGTTGAAAAAAAATATTTTATCTTCACCGAATGACAGAAAAAGAGTTGCTGAATGTGTTGAGTGAAATGACAATTGGGTGACTCTGGCGCAAAATTTAGAGATCAAATAAAGTTAGCTTCACTTGGTTTGCAAACTTGGTTTACAGCAAAAATAAGAATTTATCGTATATAAAAATTCATCGTAACAGACATCATGCTTGTTTGCAAAGAGTATTTGAGAATTCTCCAGCTCAATTGTTACGTTTAAGACCCTACAGTCCAATGTTAAACCTGGTGGAAACAATCTAGTCTAACATAAAACGTAAAAAAGTAACGTAAAAAATGCGATTCGCATTCCATCTGTATTCGGTTCTGGAATTGTGGAACAACGAATGCGGTATTTGGAAAGAATTGTTACTGCGATAAAAAGTGCAATAATAGGAGGTGATTGTGCACGTGCTGCTTCACATACTACAAAGCATTACGCAACAATTTTAAATATGGAACATGTCCAAGTTGGTGTTTAATTGATTATTGCAATGATTTTTTAAATTCAGTTTAAATCTTTATATTTTTTGTAAATAAATTATTTGCGTTTTATTTATTATTCATCTGACTTGTTAATTTTTCACAAACAAACAAAAAAGAATGTTCTAATAAACACCCAATAGGATTTTTCGAGTTACCGCCAAAAAAGCATTTGGCGGTAACTCGAAAAATCCTATTGGGTGTTAATTAGAAAAAATCGTAAGATGTATTTGAGAACATACTAGTTGTAATTAAGATAATATAGAACAAAGAATCATATAGAACAAAACTCTTTGTATTTTTAATTTTGTTGCCTTAATTTACCTTGTAATTTAAGGTTGGTTCCTAATTTGGCCAAGATGGCTGTAAAGGTTGGTTTTCAATGAATAATAACATGCTATCAATAAGGCTTATTGATAGCATGTTATTATTCATTGAAAACCAACCTTTACAACCATCTTGGCCAAATTAGGAACTAACATTAAATAATATAGTTAGGAACAAAATTAGGAACTAACCTTAAATAATATAAAAATAAAGTTTTTTACGGTGTTCTCTTTCGTAAAAGCCGGTCGTTTGGCAATCACGGAGTACCTAAATAACTAAAAAAATGTATATATATATATATATATATATATATATATATATATGTATATAAATACATATATAAATATATGTATATTTAAATATGTATTTATATACATATATAAATGTATATACATATTTATACATAGTGTATATACATAGTGCAAGTGTATATGCGTGTGTGTAAACACACACAATATGCGTGTGTGTAAACACACACGCATGTCTATAAACATATGGTATATAGAAAATATAATAAAACTTTTATAGAAACTCGAACAATTTGTATAAAATTGCTATCGAAAACTTTTATTTCTATATAAACGTATGTAGAAAAAAATCAAATTTGTAAAGAGACTTTTATTAAAAGCAATTTATATACAAATGAATAGTTCCGATACAAATTCAACTCAATTTTCTATAGACTCATATATTTCAAAAGTTTATAGAAATTTTATTTAACTTTCTTTCAACACATACACCATCCTAGATTGGTTTTGTCAAAAAAAATAATCACACTTTTCTGGATATTCAACCATAAATGATGGGGAAATACACACCAGACAGCGAGCAACCAGTGAAGACAAAGGGGCACCATCCTAGATTGGTTGTAAAAAAACAAAAAACAAAAACAAAAAAAAAATTAAGAATAAATATGGCCAACCAAATACAACATCTTACCCATTCACGACTTAGCAAAACCGCTATTAGAAAGAACCACCTCAACTTAATTTCGTAGTCAAATTTAGAAGTTAAAAAAAATAAAAAATACTGAGATAACGCAGAAAAATGTTGCAAAATACCGGAATAAAATATATCTCATATTAAAATGTTATTGCATATGTATTATTATAAGGAGAAAACTGATATGGAAAAAGCATTTTAACTAGTTTTGATTTTACTTAGAGCATTTGAACAGTTGAAGTTTTGCAAATTTACCATTCGAAATGCAGTCAACTGTCATTTACCAGCCGTTTATATCGATCGTACTTAAGAATGGTTTCCATTTGGCTATAATTTCTTATTTTAAATTTTGCACATTTTTCGTGATTAATTTATTCATGAATAATTGTTAGATGTTTTTAAATTTGATTTGTATTTTTATATATTGAAATAGTCTAAAAAGTTTCCTTTATTTAAGTTTCAATTCTCCTTAAAATAGAATTTCAAAAAAACAAAATATAGTATAGAAACCAATCTTAATCAAGGTTTTAATTTACAGAACACGAAGTTTGAGTATGATATTCACTTTCGGAATTAATATGAATTTTAAAAAATTATAACAGCAAAAAAAAAAAAAAAAAAAAGAAAAAAGAAAGAATTTTTCTTTTTAAGGAGAAAAATTTAATGACTGTTTTTATATGGCTGCTTCCTGGCTTTTTAATGCTATATATTTTTAAGGTAAAAGTATAAATGAAGCTTTTAGTATGAAAGATGGCAAAAGGCACTCCAAGGTATTTTTTATGTTTAAATGATATTTTTATTTGTCATTCGGATTCCATAATTGGGAAAGTTAAAATAGTATTGAATTGACTCTAAAAAAAAATTTAGGATTTGCATCAGAAACGGTAAATACCTAAAGCCGCCTCTGGCCATCCTTGGTATTTTGTTGATACTAAAAAGCTCATATAATCTGAAAACAGATTTTTTTAAACAGATATTTAACCTATTTTAATCTAAAGTTTAAGATAAGTAACGTAGACAAAATCCAATTAAACTGTGTTAAACTAAAACGAAGTAAAATAAGTTTAATATCCCTCAACATTGACAAATAAAATATCAAGCTCATATCATATCATATATATATATATATATATATATATATATATATATATATATATATATATATATATATATATATATATATATATATATATATATATATATATATATATATATATATATATATATATATATATATACATTTCCTTGTAACAGCAGGCAATAAGATAGTCGATGATGCAGTACTCCCTTGTAGCAGCAGGCTATAGGATAGTTGATGTAGTAGCAGTTTAGCAGGTTTAGTTTTTAATAGAGCACATCTAATATCTGAATTGATATCGAGCATATTTCTTTTTTAGTATTAAGAGATAGTATGACTGAAAACCATGCTTCACACAAATATGATGTTGAAAAAAGAATAACCCAGTGGGCACGCATTGTCCGGGGGACGTCCGTCGGACGTCTCATGGACGTTCAAACGTCCGTAAGACTCTGAGGGACGTCCCTCGGACGACGCATGTCACTGGGAAGGGCTTTAAATACAACTAATGAACACATTGGATATGAATTCCCCATTTTCAACCAGAAATTATTTAATGGTGTTATTTTGAAGTGATCCTTAGCCGTGGTATCATTCATTATCTTTATAAACTCTTTTGATCTAAGAAAGATAGTGGAAGTAAGAGTTAGTCCTAGAAGATGAAGGGTAGTTAACTCATCGAGTACATTACCGTTCATAAATAGAAAAATTGAGTTTTATCTGAGTTAAAATTCACCAGTCACTGAGCAGAGCTGCTGTAGCAGAGGTAAGATCCTTTTCAAGCTCAATTTATTGATGAATACTAAAGTCAAATATAGGCTAACTGACATTAGCCTTCGTTTGACTATAATTTTTGATAAAGATATACTATCTATCTTCTTTACAGCTTCTTCTCCAAATAATAATCTAACGATTTCTTTTTTACGTGGAAGTATAAATTCTTCAGCCAATGTGTGAGTTTTTTTTGTTCTGTGCTATTACATGTGAAACCTTTTAAGATGTTTCTACAATATTTTGTTGAGTTTAATGAATAATCCCAGTTTTATCCAACTTATATCTCTTCAGTGATTCAAATTTTACATTGAAAAAATTAATCTTTTGTTTAAAGACCAAACTTTTTTAAGTGAACAGCAAGCTTTGAGGGTTTCATAGAGTCATTTCCTGGTACTTTAAAACAAACTCTTTAACACACTGTGGGTAGCTAATGGTTTCTTTAAGTATGTAGGTAAAACCATGTCTCGTATATTCACCTGAATATAACCTTTTAAATATCTAAAGTATTTAAAAAATAATATAAAAAGTATCTATAATATAAATATTCATTTGAGGTAAGAGTATTAGTATATTATCGAACTTTCATGGAAAATAACTTACTTACACAAATTACTTTCTTTCAAACAAATCAGTTAAACAAAGTATTTTGATTATAAGATAAGATATAATTTAAATTTTAAACAACATTAAAAGTGTGCAAAAAAAAAAAAAAAAAGATTACTAGAGAGTAAAATAATTCAGTGCAACACAATGGTATCATTTTTTATAGTTACGAAAAGTAAAAAAAATTGTTCTTACAGGTTCGGCACTGTAAGAACAATTTTTTTCACTCTCCTTCGTAAAAGCCTGACATCTGGCAACCCTATGGATGAAAGAATATTATAGAGAAAAACTGGGTTAAACCGCACACAAGGCCGGCGCGATAGGGGTGTGTGGGGATGTAACACTCCCCCCCCCCCATCAATGATTTTAAGTCGGCAAATTTGACCCTTAGTCGGCAAATGTGACCCTTTTTGACTAGTTAGTCGGACCCTGTCGATAGGTTAGTCGGTAAAGTCAGTCGGCAAATGTTGTTACGGCAGTCGGTAAATTTTAAAAAACGAGGACTTTTTTTTTTTTATATAAGACGGCAAAAGTTGTAATGCCACCCCCCCCCCCCCACGTGAAGTTTTTTAATTTTTTTTATTTGATAGGTAATAAAAAACTACATAAGATTATATAAATATATATTTAAAAAATAATAATAAAATTATCAAAAGAATTAAATGTAAAGAAAAAAAGTCGTGCGGTTCTACTCAACGTAGATCTGACGAACAATATCGCGTTTAGACTCTTTCGTTTTCAAAAAATTCCGTTTTGATTTGTGTGTGTTCTCATTGCACATAGGCATGGAATTACCATTAAGGTAAAAAAAAATTTCCTCAGAAAATTTTTGTACTAGGTCTTATGTATATGCAAGGACATGATTTTTACAAATTTTAAAATGTTTTGCGACGAGAAAGTTATGATCATTTTAGTGTTTTCATCAAAATCCTTTAAAAAACTATATTTTTTGGCTGCTTTATTTTGCAAAAAATGTTCTGGACTATTTAAAATCAAATTTTTTTTTAATTTTCATTTTTAACATAAAAATCAGACCAATATGCAAAGAACAATACAATGTGATCTTAAACATTAGTTATCTAGAGGTAATTTTAAAATAGAAAAATACTAAAATGTTTATTTTAAATTTATTTTTTCTGTTTTTATATTAGATTATTTATTCACTTCAAGTTCGTAAAGCTATTCTTTATATTACTAAACTGTGGAATAAAAAATAACATTTTTAAATAAAAAGGATTTTTCTATATTCTTTACATTAAGATTTAGGAATTTGTTATATCTTCTTTACAGGATTCTTTAATTTCAACAAAGTTACAAACTTTGATTAGTTTTTCACTATCGACTTTTAGAGATGCCTTAAGCAATACGCAATTACACAATTCTTTAGTTTTTTACTGTATTCTGGATGACCCAAATTTCGTTTGTAAGCACCAGTTTTCCATAGCCTGCTGTAATGTAAGCTCCAGTTTTTCATAGCCTGCTGAAATCTTATGAACTGATTTGAATGCTTGCTCACTCCAAAACCCAAGACTTCTTAAAAAATATTTTCGTAGAGTTTGAGGAAGTCTTTGCTGGGTAATATTATGCTTTTCAGCCTGTTTGTCAATAAACTCAGGTAAGTGCTTGATGAACTTTAGGTGTAGTTGAAATTCCAAGTGCTCTTTTAAAAGAAAGTATAGAGTCACTATAAGAGGAAATTAGAACATTCCCAAAGCATTTCTGCCTGACTGCATTCAATGTTTTAAATCCAGAAATAAGATTTTCTCGTTCATTTCCAATTTCGGCATTTGCAAGCAAATTTTCTAGAAGCCCAACATTGTTTAGGAGATGCCTACATTGGCTTCCATTGAATTCTTCTCTATGGATTGGTGACCTGTAGATGCTTAGTTTATTTGACCAGTCAGTAGCTTTCAAAAAACAAGAATTGGTTTTGCTAAGGATAGTTATCAAATGATCAAATAGCCTGTTGGTACTTCCTAAAACCCTATGCAATTCCATGATTGGCAAAATATCAAGAATTTTTGTTTCATCTGGAAGATCAAGTAGAGGTAGGTTCATGTAACTTTTGTAGTTTGCTGCCCAGAGCTCCTATTTTTTTGAATGAACACTGAAATCTTTCTGATAATTATTGGCTTTGGATCTAACCCTTCCAAGTGTCTTTAACTGCCCTATCATTTCTTGGTTTCCGAAATCTTTCTTTGAAGTTTCACACCAAGGACATGAATATGTGGATGCAGCTGAGCCTAATCCAAGAAAAGCATTTGCAAGTTTAATGTCCACAGCTGCAGTAAAAGCAACACTTTCAAGAAAACTCTAGAATTTGTTTCAAGTTCTTATAAGATTCTTTCACAGACTCAACAATTGCCAAGATCATGAGTTTTTTCACTCCTGAGTCACCAAAGGCTTGAGAAGATTTTTTTTGAAAATTCTTTTGAATAAGAAAACTTATGCTTTGTTTGTTCTTTTTGGCTATCCAATTATATTCATACAAACATGGCTATCCATTACATTCATACAAACCTTGAGAATCCTTCCACCTCCATCAATGTCTACTTTGATCATATAATCCTCTGGTGGACGCTCTCGATGGTCAAGGATGTGTTCAACCAATCCAAAAATGTTATTACAAAAAATAACTGAACGCTGAGCTTTTCTACTTTATTCATTACCATTGGAAACATCAAAGTCCGTTATTGTAGAATTGTAGAATAAACCAAGTGTTTTGTTTCGTTGAATTTTCCAACCAAACCTAATTCAATTGATTTGCAACCACTCCAAGTTCTGAAAAATTAGCTGTTTTGTGAGTTTTTATTAAAGAGAGACTTATAGTAGATTGCAATCTACTAATTTTCTCAGCAGACATTCGAACAGAAAAGCTCTTGATTTTTGAGTACTGACACTTTTTATGACTGTTAAATCCCTCCCTTTTGTTGCTAAAATAACTATTGAGCCTCCATCTTCAGTTGCTGCAAATTTCATTTCGATTACACCAGAAGCAATAATTTCTGCAAACTGGAAGCTTGGTCAATAATTGTCTGAAGATTTTCTCTTGCTGCTCAAACTGTACAAAGGTTTGTATGTGGTATTCCACGACTAACTGGCTGCCAACAGCGCTGGCACACTTTAAATGGCCCACAAGGTGGTAAAAAATTTTCGGCTGCTACAGGAGGTCTTCCTACTTGGAAAAGAACAGCCTTAGCTGATGCTTAGCTTATTCCAATAGGATTAAAACGGGCAACTTCACAAATAAGGCAACAGCAAAAACGATTTAATCTTGTCAGAGTCGTAAAAATAACTTTGGAAAAATCAAAAGCGCCAAGTAGTTCATTATTTGTTTTCTCCCCTTTTTCAATTTAAAAAAAAATGATTCTAGCCCATATAGCAGAAGGTAAATGCTCTTTATTGAGATCATAGTTCTCAATGAAGTATTTCGTCATAAAACATGGCCGACAATATGGGTTTGGGAGTGGAGAGGGAGGGGCACAATAGACAAGTTCTAAAAAAAGTCCCCTATTTTCTGAGTTTTCTAAAAAAAAAAGAGCCTTTAGAAAATATGTGTGTGTGTGTGTGTGAGTGAGTGTGTGTGTGTGTGTGTGTGGGAGGGGGGGGGGGGTTGGCCTTGTAAAACCATAAATTTTTATTAGTATTGCTTTTCTCTTGAATCGAAGCCAGGAAAATTATTTTACTTTAAAGTGTTATCAATTTGAAACCTTTGTTTTGAAAAAAAAGGAAATAAATATTTTCTGTATTTTAGGATTTAGACCGAAACGTTAAAATAGCCATAACTTTCCATAAAAGGGAATGCAAATACTTAACACATTTGTTTCAACTGTTTTTATGACGCTGTCCCGATGCGTTTTATGTATTTTAGTGGTAGTTTTATTTTGTTTGATACTTTGGTTGAATATAGATTTATAAAAAAATAATAAATTATATAAGAAATTAAATTCTACTTTTTAAAAATATATAACAGCAGTAGTCAAAAATTAGTGGAAAACACAAAAAAATGAAGTTTAAAAACGTAAATTTTTGCTTTTAAGAAATGCAAATCGTTCGGATCTCTTCTTAACAACGCTGAGTAAGCGACATTCTGATAAAAACGCACACATAAGAAAACATTGAAATTTTTTTAATTTTAACTTTTTATTTTTTTATTTTTTCAAACTGTTTTTTTTCTGTTTCATTTGAGAGTATCATTGTTTTACCTGAGCCACGGAAGCCTTTATTGATGTTATTTTTGCGATCTTTGAGTGTTGAGACTAGAACACAATGCTTGAATGCAGCTTTTCTCAGTGATAATTTATTTTCTTTTATATTAGTTAATACTTCCTTGTACTCTGTTGTTTTTTTAATTGAAATTTTAAATGAGTTAAGTTGAATTGAGTGAGTGATAATTATATTGAAAAATAACAAAAAAATTGGTTTTAATGAGCAAGTGGTGGTTGTATTGACAATTAACATTATTAACAACAATCATTTTTAATTAAACCAAAATAAAAATAATTTAATAAGATAAAGATAAGCAATTTAGTCATTTGCGAAAAAGTAAACTAAGTAATTACGTCGCATGAGAATTATAGGGTTCTATCTGCCTTGTTTTATGTTGAAAGAATTTAACAACCAAAGTTTTAATAATTAATAATAAAAACAAACCACTTAAAAAATGATATATTATATATCATTTTTTAAGTGGTTTAATATAAAATATGTTAAATAATGAAATATAGATAACATAAACAACTTATAATTTTAAATTATAATGAATAACAGCTGTAAAACATGTATTAAAAAAATATTGAAAGTTGAGTTCTCACAACATAAAAAAAGACAGATAGAATTCTGTAATTCTAATGTGACGATTAGTCAAGTGTGCGGTTTTATTCTGAAAAAAGAGTTGTTTTTTTTTACTTTTTTGATTTTTTATTGAACTTTATTTTTCTAGCTGCATAAAAATTATACTATCAGAATGGAAATTAAATTTCCAACAAAAAGTGGTAAAATTATTTTTATATCAGATTCGGTACAAGCGTTATTTTGTTCGCAACGATAAGAAATACATAAAAAATTTGATTACCTGTTAAAGTTGTATAAAAAAAGAAAAAAAAATGGAGTTGAATCGGCATATAATTTTATCAATTCGAATAGAGGAGATAATTCTGTATTTGAATGTATTTTTATTTTTTTCATGGCCATATCCGTTTAGTTTTTATTTAATAATTTCGATCAGTGTGCAGAATAATATAGTGTGCGGTTTGACCCAGTTTTACTCTATCTATAGCATTTATTACCTCGCAAGTCCTCGACAGTTGACGTCGAATCGTTATATTTTGGGCGTCCTATGATTCAACCGAATCCCTAATTTCAATTTAGAACCGAATATGAGAAATTTATTACACAACCGAAAATATTAACGAAAAAAATTAGAACCGGAAAAATTTCAATCGAATTTTCGATCGAATGTCAGTAATGATTTTAGAACCGAATTTCATTAAAATGGTTTACAACCGAAAGTTACACTGTTATCAAACATTGTGTGTGTATATATATATATATATATATATATATATATATATATATATATATATATATATATATATATATATATATATATATATATATATATATATATTTTAAAGAAATTTTAATTGTTTATTTTATTGTAAAACGACTAACTGAAAAAAAAAAAAAAAGATTAAAAAAAGAAATGATTTTGAAATTCGATTCAAATTTTTTCGGTTGTAAAATTCGGTTTAAAAACTTTCGGCGCAAGAAAGGATTTTGTAATTCGATCCTGCAATGAAAGTATACTTTTCGGTTCTAAAATTTTCGGTTGTGAAATATTTCGGTATTTTCGAGGATTTTCCGCTCTATCATGTGACACGATATTTTGAGGCTCAGAATAGAAAGAGATATGCGCATTCTTATTGGCTGATTTTAAAAAATAGACATGCGCGCTTTTTAAAACCAAAACTAATGTCAAAAAAGTGCATTGGGTAATAGAATAATTGTTCCCTAATTACTCCCATATAAAATTTGATGTATTACTAAAACTTTTTAAGTTTGAGAATATTGCTTATTATAGCTAGCCCAAGTAATTTGCAACATTCTTGAATTAAAAACAGTTATATATATAAAAAAGAAAGGCTATGACCACAGATTTGTTTTAATTTGTAAATTAATTACCTAAAGGAATAACTCTTAACGTTCCAATACTTTATAAAAAACTAAGGGTAAAGAGGTAAAAACAAGAAAAATTGCATACAAAAAAATTCATGATATTGTTCATTTCAATTTCAAAATTCAATACATGCCTGATATTATCAGGCATGTATTGAATTTTAATTAATATTAAATAAAGCAATAAACTTATTTATATATTATTACAATAAATTTTATATTTATTATGCTATCATATCACTTTATTTTACATTAAATACTCCTGAGAAAAAAAAACCTGTCTGCTCTAGAAAAATAAAAAATTAAAATTAAAGGTATTGGAATTTTAAATTTTATGAATAGTTTCATTATGTAACTTTTAGTATAAACAATAAAATCAAGTGTGCTTTTTTTGAATTTCTGTGGATAACTCTTGGATAATAAGATAAAAATGGAGATAGTCATGTTTTATTTTGAAGTAATATCAATAAATCTTTATTGAAAAATTGATTCTTAATATAAAATCTTGTTTTGATGAAATTCTTTTTATTACAATAAAGACTGTAATTCAGCAATGTGTGGCTGGAAAAGAAAGATAAAAATAAGACAAACTCAAATGTTTTTAAGCACCTCATTCAAATAGTTGGAAATGATATGACAGTAGTTATTAGCAATAATATTCAAAGAAAATTTTTTTGTTGTACAATTGTTAAAAAACTATATTTTTGTGATTAATTTTTTTTAAATAAAAAAAACTGTTTTTTCCCCCAAATAAAAACAATACGTTATACAACAGAAGAAGCATTATAATTAATTTTGGAAACAATAAAATTATAATTTATTACAAACCAATTTAAGTAAACAACAATATCAAAACATTAGACAAGGAACTGTTATCAGAAATTGTAATTTGTATCCTGATGACAAAGATTTGGAAATGTAAATTGAGATGTAGACCAAATGATATATCAATTTCCAATATTGTTACACAAGTACCATTAAAGAATTTATTAGAACATACAGTGGGACCTATTGTACATCTACAAGAGGAAGTGATTTTTCAGTGATTTTTCATGGAATCCCTTTATACTAACAAAATTATAGTTGCAATAATATTTAGTAATGGTTTTAATGGTCATTCCGGTTATTCAGCCTATAAACAAAATTTGATACTGCTGGCCGTCATGCTGGTTCAAATTTACTTGTGACAACTTATGTATCACGAAATTTGAACTCAGAAGATAATAAGATCTTATGGAACAATTGTACTCCTCAATCTGTGCAGTTTTCTAGACCATTAAAATAAGACCATTTTTTATTATTAGACCATTAAATACATAAAGAAATCCACTAAACATTTTTTTTTTAATCTTCGCTTTCAACAAGGCTGCAAGCAACCACTATAAGAGTTGAAAGTTACTGAAAGAGAAAAGTTGAAGTTTGTAGAGCAAGATAACAATTGACAAACAACTTAAAAGATTGCAAATCATATGAATCAGGAAAGCAAGATGAAGGAAGCAAATTCCAAAGAACTGATGTTCAAGAAAAAAACTAGACGAATAAGAGTTTTTGGAACATTTAGGAACAGTCACAGAAAATAGATAAAACTTAATTGAATGGCAAGTAACATGAGAATGAATTTTATTAGATAGCTCAAGAAGTGCTAGCTTTTTACAGCAGTGTCCATTATAGTATTTGTAGAAAAGAGAAAAAGAAGCAACATTATGACAATGTGATAATTATTAAAAATTGGCTGCAAGAGCAGGTCCAATTATGTTTACAATGCGTTTTTGCATCTTGTTTGAAAGAGAAAGAGTATAATTAGAAGATCCACCCCAGACATGACAACAGTTTTCCATACAATGCCGGATTCAGATTGAAAGTGTTGAGCTCAATAAAGAGATGCAACCTTTACAGATGCTAAATTTTGAAAGAAAAGCAAGATATTGACTAACAAATAAATAAGTTAGAGCCAATAACTAATGTGGATGAAGACTTTATTAAAAAGTTTAAAATTATTCTCATATCCATTTTATCTCAGATCCTATTATTTCCAGTATTAATTTACACACAATTCAGAATTATTGTGAGTTTCCTCTTCCTTCTGAAGTAATAAGTTCACTAATAGAAATTGCCATCCAATACCTTGCAACATCAACACAGCAAAAGCGAAGAAGGTAGTGATAGCAATGACAATTACAACAATGAAACGTTTGATGAGGACTTAATTTCTATTATTTAGATTTCATTGAGTTGGATAGTGAAATGTATTTGAAATTTAACTGATTTTTTGAATATGAATTCATCTAATGATATTTCTTTACAATAGGTATAAATAAAATATAACTATGTACTAAATATATATATATATACATTGAATACTAAGATATATATTGAATACGAGGTATATTTTATATATATATATATATATATATATATATATATATATATATATATATATATATATATATATGTATGTATGTATATATATATATATGTATATATATATATATATATATATATATATATATATATATATATATATATATATATATATATATATATATATATATATATATATATGTATATATATATATATATACATGTATATATATATATATATATATATATATATATATATATATATATATATATATATATATATATATATATATATATATATATATATATATATAATCATATAAAATTTAGCTATAACACGTTTAGAACATTATCTATCTGAAGAAATAAAAAAAATTGTTAGTTCTTTTGTGTTTAAATTGAAGCTAAAAATTTATGCCAAAAAATTGAGTCTCAGAAAACATAGTGTTGAGTTTATTTAAGCTAAGGCATTAAACTTAATTTACCCTGTGATATAATCCAATGGTTAACTGATTTTTTGATTATGAATTCATCTAATGATATTTCTTTACAATAGGTATAAATAAAATGTAACTATGTATTAAATATATATATATATACATTGAATACTAAGATATATATTGAATACTTAGATATATATTGAATACGAGGTATATTTTATATATATATATATATATATATATATATATATATATATATATATATATATATATATATATATATATATATATATATATATATATATATATGTATGTATATATATGTATATATATATATATATATATATTTATATATATATATATATATATATATATATATATATATATATGTATGTATATATATATATATATATATACATATATATATGTATACATATATATATACATATATATATATATATACATATATATATGTATATATATATATATATATACATATATATATGTATATATATATACATGTATATATATATATATATATACATATATATATATATATATATATATATATATATATATATATATATATATATATATATATATATATATATATATATATATATATATATATATATATATATATATATATATATATATATATATATATATATATATATGCATATGCTCTTTTCTTTTTTATTTTTCTAGAAATTGTTTATTCTTCTCTTTTTATAACAAATGTACACCAAACATTTTAACTATTTAGTTAACATATTTATATTATACTATATTTATTTGTATATGTTATATTATATATTTAATTATATAATTCTTATATACTTAAAAAATGTTTTTTATATTGATTATATTATTACTATAAATTATATATTTTAACTAAGGACCCTGTATTTGTTCTTGTCTGAAATAAATTAATAAATAGAATAAAAAAATCATTATTTGATGTTAAAATTAAATTACATAATTATAATTACATAACTTTTTGTTTATTTTATATTTGAACTTATATGATGTTATTCTAAAAAAAAAACATCATTATTTAATATGATTGTTACAAAGTTAAACAAATTGTAAGTTTTTATTTATTTTTATTTTAACATAGCATGAAAAGTCAATGCTGGTTGGTTCTAATTTTTTTAAATCTTAATGTGGTTGCAAATAAAGAAAAACATCACTTAAAGAAACAAAAAAGAGGTTATATATATTTATGTCTTTTATTTTAAGGTAATTAATGCTTATCCAAAATATATATTCTTTGTAATATTACATTTTTTTCAAAGATTCACTTTTCTTTTCTTTTCATTTTTTTTTTTTAATGCAAATAGTTCATAGACATGTGCAACAATCTGTTAGTCCAGGACACTGAGTCCAGTGTCCTGGACTAACAGAACTTTTAAATACTTTTTCTTATCCTATTTCCAAGCTTGAATTTGCTAATGTTTTTTTTTAACGTACTTTACACCAGTTAATTTGGTGAACAAGTTCATCTTAAGCAAAGTAGTACAACAGGTCTGGAAAATTGGTAGTACAATAGGTATGCAAAATTCGTTTTTTGAAATAGGCCCATATTTTTTATCAAATGCAGCTAGAAAGTTGTCTTAACACCATTTTTGGGAAAAGTTATGGATGTGAGCAAATGCACCATTATGTTGAAATACTGAATTGTCACCAAACACTTGGTTGCTATATTTTTGAGCCAGTGGAAAAACATTTTTTTTATAAACTTTGTGGCTTGCCATTCATTCGTCCCAGATGACCAAAGACAATGAAAATCACTTTTGAGTATTCAGTGAATGGAATCTTTATGTTCTGAAGGACACCATTTTCTTTTGATTTAGATGAGCTTTTTATGAATATTTATTTTTATATGTGCAGTTTGTGGTTGACCAAGTGAGTAGTAATATTCAATAGCTCCTCTATCCTTGATTATTTTGCAACATCTTTAGACTTTATAAAAAATAATAAACCATTTAAATCATCAATAATCCTTGATGCTGCGTGTCCTTTTTGGTACTTGGAAAATACCACATTTTATGTCAATATTTTTTAACTTTTAAATTAAAAATAATTGTTTATATAATTAATAATAAGTTTTTGTAGAGTAAAGAAAAAGTGATTCTTTAAAAAAAAACTAGAATAATATCACAAATAATTGTGGAGATAATTAACAAACAAAGTTGCAGCATTCTTTTTAAGACACTTAATATAGAATGTGTTAACTTTATGCGCAACATTGCTTTGTATTTATTATGTATTTAGTTTATCAAATTTATTTGTTATATATAAATTAATTTGTTAATGTGGAATATACCAATCTATCTTATAAATATAAATGCACCCATACTTGCTTACAAAAATATTGTTTATAAAAACAAAATACAAAAATATAGTTATATGAGAGTGAGAAAATTGAAACAAAAGTTAGCTCTAAAATTTTTTTTATTAAAAATTTGTAGTTTTTACTTGCTTCAGTAACTTTTAACTTGCTTCAGTAACTTTTTATTCAAAAAGTTACTGAAGTTATTTAAAAAGAAGATTTAGAGATATTTTTTGTGCTGATTTTTTTTACTGTATTTACCTCTCCAATGCAGAGCAAAATAAATAAAAATAAGCAGTAAAAAAAGTGAAGTTTCATATAAATATGATTGTATCATTATAAAATATAGATCAATGTAAATTTCTGTCAATCAGTTTTAAATTTTTACTAATCTAACAAAAAAGCCACTGCTAAATAATCAAACAGTCATGCATGTAGATCAAACACCACCATTATTTCATTGCTGTTTGGGGCAAATTAAGTATAGTAATGTTACTCTATTGCATAAGTTTTATTGGGTTATTGCTCCTTTCTCACCTTTTTTATAATCAGCCTAGAATTTTTTAAATCTAGGCTGCATATGAAATGACTAAATTCAAATTTGCCACAACATTTTTGTATTAGAACTTGCCCCCATGTCATATAGGCAAGTTGGTTAAACGCAAAATATCAAAAAGTCAGAAATAGTGTCTTTTATATCACACGTGCACACGCACCTACATATATACAAATATCTTCATGTACTTAGCCTTGTATAAATATCATTGGTTATGTCAAGTAATCATCTACAAGGGATTCAGTACATATATCGACTGACGGTTCGAGTTAGGACAAATATTATTTAGATATGAATGTTGAAAAATGCTATATCACACACTCTAGAATGCTATATCACACCCTCTAAATGTGTTCTATACAAGAAAATAATCCTGGTTTTTAAATTTTGATTAAAGGTTTTTTTAAGATGTTACTCATGGGTGCTTTAATAGTAGACTAACCTGGATCTCTCATGAAGTGAGCTTATATAAAAATTTCAAAAATAATAATCATTGTATAAAAAACATATTAAAAAAAAAAAAATTGTAAAAAAAATTGAAAAAAACTTACAGTGCACTTTTTTCAATTTAAGTTAAAAGTATTATTTTGTATGCATTAAATTTTGCAATAGTTTTTCAAGCTGATTAAGACACACAATGCCACTTATGGCATGCTCAATGCCTCTTATGGCATGCTCAATGCCTCTTATGGCACGATCAATTCTTTTTTATGGAATGTTCAATGCCTTTTATGACATGCTAGAATTTAATGAAAGTTGATTGTTGTTTTTTTAGATTCAGTTGCGACATTACCAGATAAAATTTCTTCTTTAATGACAGATGAGATAAAGACAGGAACACAGTTTGAATCATTAGGTTGTATTTTTGAAGTAGCTAAAGACGATTGTAAAACTACTTTTTTGCCAAAACAATCAAGTTGTCAAGGAATGACTGTTCCAAAATTTTTTCAGTATTTTTATAGAGAAACCAATATAAAAAATTTAACATATGACTTTATACCTATGAGAATTTTACAAGTTGATAGATTTATTATGGATCAGTGCTTAGGTGAAGTAGATATCGAAAGTACAGCAAAAGAAGGTTTTCAAATTATTAAAGGAAAGATGAAGGTTGTTTTTTATTGTTTTAACTTATTTCACTATTTATCTTATTTTTATTGTGTTATGTATATCATCTTATATTATTTTATTGTTATAATATATCATCACAACTTATTACATCTAAATATATGTTTATAGTTAATTTTTCCCTTAGCTCTTCGATGGGAAAGTGTTAACAACATTTTATTATAAAGAAGTTTCAGGGTTGCCTGATTTTGAAAAGTTTTCTATTGAAATAAGCGGAAATGTAATTATAGGAAAACATATAGCACCAATATCTTTAATTAAAAAAAAAAACTCACTTGAAGCACAAATTTCTATTAGATTAACTTCAATGACAGCACTTGATTTCTACCAATCACTTACAAATAAAGCGCTACTTGACAAAAGATCATTAATAGACACACATATTTTTACAGATGCTAACATGCAAGATCCACTATTAACTGGGTATATTGGTGTTAATGGTGATTTTGAAATAGTTCTTAAAGGAGAAATTCAACATGCTGTGCTTGGTGCAATATTGCTCTCAGTTGTTGTTCAAAAACCAGTTGATTCTGCTACTGGTGTTGCTTTAGTTGCTAGCATAAACAATATAAAACCAAACTTAGTTCTATCTATAGCCACTGGAAGAAGTCTTGAAACTTTTCCAATATTGAAAGGAGTTGTATCAGATCTTGTTTTAGAGTTTTCAAATGAAGACTTGTATAACATAAGAGATGATAATGTTAATATGGTGTTAGATAAATATATTTCAGGAGATAAAAATATTTCCAAAGGGGCCAAAATTAAATTACATTTACCATCAGATAAAATTGTTCAAAGAGTAAAAGAACCTAATAAAATTTTAGTTCAAATATATCTTATTGATGGTAGTTTTTCTCTCAAGTTTCCTGATAAACTGTTATTTGATCTAGCTAGTGTAACAAACAATTTAATTCCTAAAGTGCCAGTTGCTCTTTTTTCAAAAGTATTTCAGGTATCGCCAGAGGTACTAATTACAAAATTTGTTGTTGACATTATGACTAAAGAAATTAATGTAAAGTGCTTAGCTCCTGAAGAGTTAATTATGGGAAAAGATTTAATGGCAGTAAAAAATGCAGAGTTTGAAATTACCCACAAGCGAAACGAAAGTTGGAAGTTTGAAATGCATGCAAGAAAAAAAATTGCAGGAACTTTTATGGATGTTTCACTAGAAAAAAAGAAAGACCATTACTTGTTTTTAGGTAAAATTATTTTTGATTTAAAAAAAAGTTCCTAAAATTTTCAATAGTAAAGTCTTTTTTATTCTTTTCATTTTTTCAGGAAAAATTGACAAGATTACTACAAAACAATTAGCTACAAATTTTGGTGCTAAACAAGTTGGTGAAGCTACAATCGGTCAGATAGAGTTTTTGAATTATGATTTATTAGATGTGAGAGTTGATGCAGATTTCAATGAAGACATGAAATTACAGTTTAGTTTTTTTCATAGATTTGTTGGATTTTTAAAAAAAAAAGTTTTTTTTGTATTTTTTCTATGCAGTCTTGTTGGATATTCCTTTATGCATGAATAATCATAAATTCATTTATAAATTATAAATCATAACTGACTGAATGTATAGTTTCATTCATTCATTGTTTTTTTAAATAGTTTTGTTGGAAATCCATTGTTTTTTAATTACAATTCATCAAAGTTTGAAGGTTATGTTCTTGATGTTAATGGAGCAAGGAAAATGATATTTGGATTAGTTTTGAATGATTTTCGAATGGATGATTTTGTTCAAAGGTGTTATCAAAAAGATTTAAATCAAGTAAAATGGATCAGCAAGTTATCTGCAAGTAATGTTTCATTTTAATTTGTAAATCCAATTTTTATTTGAGCTATTTTAGTCTTGGTACATTCTATAATTCTAACTATAAACCTAATAAAGAAAATAAAAACAAACAAACAATCTAAATACTCAATTTGTTATTACTTCAATGTGAGAAATATCTCCTTATCAGGATTGTATCATTTTTGATTTAGGATTCTAGGAGTTTAAATTATCAAAGAGGATTTTATTTTTGGTTAATTAGTAGTACAACAAAATGTTTATAAATATTTTTTTTGTAATCAATTGTTAATTGCAGAATAGTTAGCAGCTTATTTAAATGCTTTGTTAGGATTATAACAGTTAATGGCAAAACAATTTTATCTACAGGTGAAAACTCCCTTAAATGCTAATCAAGAATATTAATTAAAAAACTAATAAACAGTTTTGTTCTCTTTAAAAAATATACTTTTTTTTCTATCAAACTATTACTACAATTAGGATTAAGTTATGACATCATATTAACTTCACCTGGTAAAATACTCTAAAAATCTTCCATTCTAAAACATTTAAAAAACTTTTTTTTTTGATTTTTTATAATAAGTGTTTATAACAGAAGCTTATAACAAAATAATGGATTAAAGCTAAATTTGGCCATTTAGCTTGAAGCTGATCACTGATAGAACTGAGATTTGATTACAAAATAGTCCTTATTTTTAATATACAGATTATTCAACATCTGATACAAGCAGTACTACTTATACAAACTAACATGATTGTGAGAGATATTTTAGCAAGCTTTAAAAACAGTTTTAAATTGAAAACTAATATAATAATTTATTTCAATAAAGGAACTTTTAATTACAATAAAAATTAAAAAATTTAAATAAAAATATAAAATGTTTTTTAATACATATTTTATTAATAGTTATTATATTCAAGGTCAAAAAACCTTTATATAAAATCATAGACATGTATACAATTGTTGCTGTATAGGTTTCAATTTTTAATACTGTTGTAAATTTGTATGTGCGTGCACATTTTAATTTCAGCAACCTGTTGTCAATTCCTTAAAGATAAACAAACTTTATCTTCTACAAAAAATTATGTTATTTTATTAGTTATACATTTCAATTTATTAAACAAAAATTAAATGAACTATAAAGGATAACCTTACCTGCTAACTGAAAGGTTCTAAAAATTTTACACACATCAATAGTTGTCAAGAATAAAAAAAAATACAGTCCCTCATCTTTTGATTTAATAATAATTTACACCTTAAAAGTATTAGTATTAGAATTGAAATTTGATACCTCGTGCCTGATGCTTAATTAGTTGTAAAAAGTTTTACAACTAATTAAACCTAGATTAAATTTTACTAGCCTAAATAAAAATCAAAATAAATTTAATAAATAAATAAATAAAAATAAAAATGCAAGTAAGCATTTTACAACTGATTTATGTAAATTTAGCTGCAACTAGTCTAATAAATATTAAAATAAAAATACAAGTAAGTATTTTACAATTGATTTATGTAAACTTAGCTGCAACTAGCCTAAATAAATAGCCATCAAAATAAAAATGCAAGTCAGCATTTTACAACTGATTTATGTAAACTTAACTGCAACCAGCCTAAATAAATATCCATCAAAATAAAAATGTAAGTAAGCATTTTACAACTGATTTATGTAAACTTAGCTGCAACTAGCCTAAATAAATATACCCATTAAAAGAAATGGAAGTAAACATTTTTAATTTTACAACTAATTTAAACTTACTTTGTGATATTGCATGCCACATGTCTAAAATTGCAAATTATAAAAGCATATAAACTAGCTTTATGTAAACTTAGCTGAAACTAACCTAAATAAAGATATCCATCAAAAGAAATGTTAACATTTTTAATTTTACAACTGATTTAAAATTATCGAAACATTCGATCGAAAATTCGATCGAAATTTTTTCGGTTCTAAAATCATTAATGGCTTTCGATCGAAAATTCGATTGAAATTTTTCCGGTTCTAATTTTTTTCGTTAATATTTTCGGTTGTGTAATAAATTTCTCATATTCGGTTCTAAATATGAACATATTTCAAATGAATATAATCATTTAAAATTACAAATGCTTGCTCTGAACAAAAAGTGAATTAAAGTAAGAGGTACAGAAAAAAAAATGTAAACCTTTAACTTATAAACATAATGCCAGTTTAAAAATACAAAGAATTACTCTTAAGAAAAAAAAAATTAAAGAGTTCACAAAAATGTTTACACAATTAAATTATAATCATATTTCAAATTAATAAAATTCTCCTCACTTTAACATTAGACCTAATACAAATTTACAGTGAAAGTCAATTATTTTTAATAGAGTCTAAGATAACAAAAAAAGCATTTAAAAAGTTGTATAAACCAGGGATTGGCAACCTTTTGAGATGGAAGAGCCAAAAGTTACAATATACAAAGTTTTTCATTTTTTAAAGAGCTACCAACATCTTTATTTTAATATTATATTTAGGGATGCGGAGTCCCGCAAAGGACTCTGAATTTGAATGTCACAAAAAGATTACTTCTTCCTAGTTTTTGGTATCCAGGAGCTCTGATAATATAAAAACGCTTATGGATTACTATTGGTAAAAAAGTAGGTTAGAGGAACAACAAACTCTTTTTGAACCCGGAATCCTCAGGTATAATGGCGGCTATGACTCTGGGACTCCGGGCTTAAATATGTTTCAATTCATTATATTTCATGAGTTTTTTTTAAACTTATGAAATATAATGAATTTAAAATGAAAACTTTAGCAGATCATAAATCAACTAACATGTTCAGAGCTTTTGGACACCAGAGACCAGTAAAAAATTGAGATATAAAAATGGAGTCCTTTTGGGACTCCGCAGCCCTGATTATACTAATATTTGTGCATGTCAAGATAATAATATTTCGATGACAAGATGCAGCTAAAGAGCTTCATCTTGACATCAAAAAAATCACAAGAGGCTTGCGAGCTGCAGGTTGTACCCCTTGTATAAACGTATAAACAATGTAATGTAGACCATGTACTTACATGAATCTTTTTTGAATGCACAGCAGATTGAGACAACAATAACTTTGAAAAAATAACAGTGTTACGAGTCTTGTTATTTAGCTCTGTATGTCAGGTCTTTTTAAAGCACAAAACGGTTTTTAAAAGTAGGAATATAAATTATTGGATAGGAATTAAAATACTGAAGGTTGAGCAACTATGTAACACAAGACTGCAAACGCTGCCTAATTTTCTTTTTTTTTTAATAGTTAAATTTATAAAAAAAAGTAACATGTTCAAAAAAAAACAAAGTATTGACGTCAACTTTTCTTGATCTCCCTCCCTCCCTCTTGTGTGTTTTTTCATTTGCTTTCACTACTAAAATTTGAATAACACTTTTTTTAAATAGCTTCACATTTAGACTAAATGTGAGATTGTTTAAAAAATGACAAATTAAACTTACTACAACAAACCTTTGCAATGTTAATGTAGTTTAAGAAAAACAAATTTAAAACTTTATCATTTATAAATAAAGAACTATAATATATAGACAAATCAAAATCAAACAAACAAGATTTAAAAATATAATCTACAGAGAAAGTACTTTATAACTTTGAAACCCTTTTTAATAAAAAGTTCAGTTTTTTTTAAATGGATTAAAATATTTAATCTGTTGAATTGAAGAAATTTTGAAGAGTCCGTAAATAGTTAATTTTACTCTGTTAATTTTGTGGTTTTTGGTTACGAACTACTTCATTAATTTAATGGAAAAAAGCAATCCGTTGCTTTTTCAAACTGATTGTTTTTAGAGTGTATATTCATCAAAACTTCATATAAAATATGGTCCTGCATGTATGATAGTATATGACTTTCACTTTTTTTTATAATTAAGTTTTTTATTATTATTCATATAAGGTAGTGGTTCTCAACCTGTGGGTTGCAATCCCAAATAGGGTTGCTTGACAATTTGCCAGTGGTTGCCACCAAGTAAGCACAGCCTTCTTGCTGATGCTTTTTGGGTTTTGCAACTCTAGAATTTTCCTTTTCTATAATTAATTATTAACAAATTTTTTGCTTTCTTCAACTTTATTTTATTTTCAAATTTTGTAAATTAAAGCCTCATCTTTCAAGTTAATGGCTTTAATTGTGTGTGACTCCTAAATGCATAATGTACATTACACAATGCACTATTAAAATATTGTACACTCTACAATATTTTAAGTGTGCATTGTGTAATGTACATTATATGATTTTAAGTCACACACAATTAAAACTTCAAATTTAAAGCTTTATAAAATGTCTACAATCCAAACATTTTATTCCTATTCAAATTTTTACTTAAACATATAATAAATTGTTTTGTTGATAAATTATTATAAATCAATTATAAAAAAAATTGTAACAAAAAAATATGGTGACTATTAAGTGTTAAAAAACTCAAATAAAAAATGCAGTGATTTAGGAGCAACCTTGTTAACTTATTCTTGGGGTTGCTACAACTTGACAAATGTTGTCAAAGGGTTATAACATTGGAAAGGATGGAAATTGCTGACTTAGGGTGTAATAGTAATTGTTTGAGTGCAATAAGTAAGTAAGCATGTAGTTTCAAAATTTTTGATTCACCTCACACCTTTCATAAAAAAAAAATCTTTCAGAAAGTTACAAAACATAAATAATGATGTTGCTTGTCAATTAACCAGTGGATTCTGTATGAAATTGTGTTCTATTCAAGTGACCTTAAAGAATGTTTGCGATATAAGAAAACCTGAGATGCTAATTGGAAATTCTGTTAGCTATTTTAGCCACAGTCTCATCATTCATAAATTTTTGAAACTTGTTTTAAAATGCTGTATGTATATAAGGTTTATATCTAAACTAAGGAAGTTTCATTATTTATTCACAATAGATCCCAAAATGTACTTGTATATATTACATTGAAATCTTTTAAAAAATAATTTTAAAATCCAAAACAAAAGACATTAAACATACTAAACAATAACGCTATTATCATAAGTATAACAAGCATAACATCATAAGTAAAACAAAATTATTTAAAAAAATTATTATTCTTCATTTTCAGTCATTTAACTTTTTTTTTCCCCTTTTTTTTATTTCCCAGATATATTTAGAAAGTTCTGTGGCATTATCTTTACTTTTGTATTGAAAGGAGTTTTTATGTTTGTACCAGCAATCTTTAAAGGTGTGATCTGTTAAACCAATATAATTTAAACCACTATCCTGCAGTGATGTTTTTACATTGCAGACCTAAATTATATTATTACTAAGACACATACCTTGCAAAGGACATTGTAAAGGTTGCAGGCAGTTACTGGTTGGAACAATTGTGTTGGAAACATTAGATGATACTTTTTTATAGTGTGAATTAATAATATTGGTGATGTTTGGAAGACAGCTTTAACTGAATTTAAAATTATTCCTACTAAAAATTTTGCAAAAAAAAAATGCTTTTCAATTAGGTTAAGAAAAATTTTAGCGACATTGCTTTTTACATTTTGCAAAAACAAAGGATTAAATCAAATAATGTTTCATGATCTTGATTTTGGTTTTGATGAGGCAAGATTTTTTTGAATAGTAATCTTTTCATTTCAACCCACTTGCTGCTAAGGGATTGTTATAAAACAATGTTGCTCTATTGAAAACTTCCTTGCTAGGTGAAATATTGCTAATATGGTTAGATATCATAGTTGGTATGGACTTAATAATACTATGAGGGTGGTTAGAATTTACATTGATGTATAATGGGTGGTTACCTGGTTTTCTGTATAGCTGGAAAGTATTTTCTAACAGGTTGAAGGTAACATCAAGAAAGTTTACAATTTTTAAGTTGGTTTTTATAGTAAGTTTTAGATTAAATTTTTCATTAAAAAGATGAACAAGGTTTTTCTTAATTCTCTCAGATTGTGGTCCATTAATTTCATGAAAACAACAAAGGCCATCATCTCTATATAATTCAATGGTTTGCAACCCATAGTCTTGTCTTATGTATAATAAAGAGGCCAACTAATTCACATTTCACTTTTGCCCCATCAAAACTTCTCATAGTGACATCAAAATTAGGATCACTAAGTTTTTTGACCCAGATACTATTGTGTTCAGTAAACAGTAATGATTTTCTTGAGTTTGTCTTTAAAATTACGGAACCAATTTATTACATCATTCGTTTACAAGGGTAAACATATTTCTTTACAAGGATTTACAAGTGGCTTTTCTCACTTTATTGTTGATTTCTCCAGTAAATTTTTACTAACTTTTGCAAGTTCTGGTTTAGATAGATTAATTAATCAACATTTAGTATAGTTGGCAAAATCATTTTTGTGATCCTTTATCGTTATAAATGTGGTATTCAAGTTTTGATTACGTTTTGATTGAAAAGTTTATTGTAAGAAAATTTTTTAAGCTCATAATTATTGTGATTTATCCTCAAAAAGAAACAATTTTGATTAACTTTTGCAAATGTCATTATTTAGTTGTTTTTGAAATTGGTTGTTAGTAAAAATTAGAATTAGTAAAAAAAATATTTAGTATCATTTTAAGTAGATCGTTTTTGAATATACTAGATCTGGATGTTGCGGTGGACATTTTCTTGTTTTAAAGTTATAGTGGTAATCTGGTTCTTGGTTAAGATTTTTTATCACAAATTTTTTTCATCTCATGTGTTTGATCACTAATTCGACTTTTTCAGTTAAGTATTTAAGATATAATTTCTTTGTTGGTATTGGTATGTTCTTAATTGAGTAGTTAAAGGAATGTTGTTTCATATTCCAAAATTGCTTATAGAATTTTTATTGTTATTTAAAAGCACTGATAATAATATATATATACCAATAATATATATATATATATATATATATATATATATATATATATATATATATATATATATATATATATATATATATATATATATATATATATATATATATATATATATATATATATATATATATATTTGTGTGTGTGTGTGCAAAAAGAAAAGATGAGTCCTAAAATGTCACTTTACAGCAGAAGCAATATAAAGTTGATGCATTTGTGACTGTATATATATATATATATATATATTTATATATATATATATATATATATATATATATATATATATATATATATATATATATATATATATATATATATATATATATATATATATATATGTATATATATATATATAGTGATGAAATCAGAGTTTATTTAGGTATACCGTTTTTATTTTCTATCCAAGTGAATACATGAGTTTAGCGGTAGACGTAAGTGTATGCTACTTTAGTTACGCCAAGAAAAGCTTTTTTATTTAATTTAACATTTTAATAAACGTTTTAAGTTGCAAATACTACGCTATTTCTAAACATTTATTGAAAATTTTTTAAAGTATTTTAGATATTAAATATATTTTAGTAATTTTAATATTAGTAGTTATTAAACGTTTAAATACTTTGAACAATTTTTATGGTTTGTCCTTGTTTTTGGTAGCGGGTTTTGGCCTAAAAATTTTTTCTGCATCACATATGAGTTAGTACAAGGAACATGAAGTTTGCTGTTTTTTTATTGTGAAAATTTTTCATGGTAAAATCTTATGTTTATAAGTGTTTATTTTTATCTTTGTTATTAACTAACTTTGATTATTTTGCAGATTATTAATGATTAATATATAACATAAATTTACCATAATGGAAACTAGACATAATGATTGATATGTACAAATAATATTAAGGACCACTTCTGGTATCAATGACAAGGAAATCAAAGGACATAAACTACTAACAAAGAAACAAATAATTCTTTGCCTCTTTGCAAACCTTAAGGATTCAAACTTTAATGGTGCTCTTTTACAATTGATAATGTCCTGAAGCATTATATAAAGGCAAATATCCCTCCAATAAGTGGAAGAAACAACATTGGCATAAAGTTAATGAAATACAATGAAAATCAAAGACATTTGGATAACCCAGGAACCAAGAAAATGTCAACATTAGAAGCTACAATGAAATTTTATAAGAAATCTGTTATCCAAAATATGGAAGCTCAAAAACAACATAAAAATCAAAGAAAAAAAAATCCATCAATCCAGACATTGCATGATAACTGACAGGAAAGCATCTTATTCAGAAATAGCAGAAAAGAACCTATGATGAAACTTTTCCCAAAAGAGACCATTTGGTAATGTTCAAAGAAACTGTTGAGTTTGAGCAGTTCTTGTGATGAATTGGTTTGGGGGACTGCTGTACTCAGCTTAGCCTGCTCTGAAATTTAAAGGCGACACAAAAGCCAAATTAAATCTGGTGAACACATATTTGTTCCACATGATATTCTCAAGAATCCAACTATTGTTTCCTAGAGTGTGAGGAATGACATTAGTAATGCTAATTTATTCTTACATTTGATGATATCTGTTTGCAGAGTAGATGTTTCAAAGTTAAATCAAATTCCAGTTCAGCCCATCCATATCGAGCATCAATACTGCCCAATATCAGCAAACAAAAACAAAAACAAATGAAATCTGTCTCCAAAAATGGTGGGACATTGGGGCGGAAAACTGATGGCTACCCTGGACACCCATAATTGTGTACCTGTTATAGTATCCAAAGTTAACTTCTTGGTGCACCACCCTTAAGTTCCAAGTTCAAGCATAAAAACTGGTCTGAAACATGGCAACGTCTCTGTTGCAACAAAAAGTCTACTCGTAGATTAGAAAAGCAACAAAATTATCATAGGCATGGTCTTTGACACAACATCCTTGAATACAGGTTAGGCTTTAACAAAGCAATTTTGTGATATGTTAATAGTTTATTAAATTTCAAATCAACAAATCATTTTTGCACAAATTCTAGGATTACAGATACTGTGAAGGTTTTGAGTAATGGACTAATCATAAGGTTATTAGGTATAGTTTTATTAAAGAATTAGTTCATTCACTCTTTACATCAAAGGACGGCATACTGCATCATGTGTTTCTGCTTGAAAAAAGAGCTAGATGGTCCCTTGTTGTGGTTTTTATGCTGCAGCCA
>NC_061158.1:15133979-15226479 GCF_022113875.1 Hydra vulgaris | reverse complement strand
ATATATATATATATATATATATATATATATATAATTTCATAGAATTTTTTCTTAGCCTTCAAAAATTATGACCATATAAAGTTTGAACCCCCTTAATTTGATTTAATTGGTTATAAATTATATTCAACACCAACTATTTCTATACTTATTAACTTCAATATTTTTTACATAAAAGTATTTTTAACATAGGTGACAGTTGCATGACATTTCTTCCAGTGTTTTTGGAAACTTAAGGCTATTATAAAGTATAACCTCATTAAGATTATATTTATTTAAAAATCAAAAGGGGATACAGAAAAGGGTTCACAAAACTTAGTTAAAAATTTTGATACACTTTTTTAAAAATAAAAAAATGAGAAACAATTATTATATTTTACAAAGAGCTATCAGGACAGCGGGCCATGGTAACTATGTTCCACACCTAACTATATCTAATTTGTTCCTAATTTAGTCTCTTTACTTCAATAAATTTTAGTAAACAACAGAAAATTAATCAATTTAAAATTCTTGGGTTTTGGTTAACAATTTACTATACTAATTTACTTCAATATTTTTAACATAACAAAAGTTTGATCTTTTACATAGATGACAGTTGCATAACATTTCAGCGTTTTTAGAAACTTGAGGTTAAGAAATTTTAGCTTTATCTGTTTGACATTTTTATAGAAATTTTCTGTAAGAAACTCTTAACAAAATCTTATAATTAAATGTTTTTAATACCCATTATGGCAATTAAATTATTATTATAGCTATTGTTTGTGCCGAAAAATTGATACTTAATGCAATTAGGAATTATCTGGATTTTAATCACCAAAGGTGATTATGATCCAGATATCTATATCAAACAGTTGATTTATTACTTCAGTAGATAATGCAAAATTCATTAATACAGTGTTTTTCTTTAATTTAATTGATGTTTCTTGTGTGTGACTTTAATGTAATTTTGTGGTCATTTTTTTTTAAGAATTCAGGAAACTTGGTCCATGCCATCATACATTATTGTTTTCAAACTCATTCACTGATATTTCGTAAGCTAGTAAAGCTATACTAGTGTTTTGGTATGTACCTCCATTGTTTTATTTTAGTCTTTGATTGAATGAATCCAACATGGTTGGCAACGAACGGTTTTAACTTTCTTATTTACCTTAAAATGGTATTCAAAACAAGTATAACAATCTTCTCTGCAAGATTTAGACCAAGGACAGCTTTAAATTAGTCAAGTCTTGAACTGAAAAAGTTCACAACCCTCATCGACCCAAATTATACTGAAATAAATTATTACACTTGATGTCACTCATGTCCAAAAACCACTTACAATTGTATGCAAATTTTATTGAACTCTACCTAGTTGCCTCTGGTCTCAGTGTCAATATAGAAACTTGGGGTAATTGTCCTGATAGGATACCCATAGATAATTGCTTTTGAGATAACACAAAGGGATACTATAACCTAAGGATACTCTGGTGTACACCCAGAATGGAACCTTTTGTTGGGATACCAGTCTTGGATGAAAGCTGGGGTCTTCTTGTGTTCATACTATACCGTATGGCACAAATCTATATTATCCGTGAGACATCCATGACACACATCTATAATGTATGTTTACGTTACAAATAACACAAACCAAACGTTATAAAACAAATAATTCAGCTCAATGACTGACACTCTTGTGCATCACATTTAGGCTCTACACTAACAACTTTTAGCACAACAATTAATTACACTTACTTTCCTCAACTATTGTTTATTATTTCTGTTTGTATTTACCACATTTATTTTTATATTTACCACATTTAATATGATTATATTTTAATATTTCTCTTCTTAGAGGCTCTTTGTTTTCCACTAGACATCTGTCTTTTTGTACTTTTATCTCAATCTGCTACACCTTTTTTATTTTATTATGCTTCTCTAAGGTGTTCATTGCTCAGTGCAGTTCTACTAGAATGCATTGCATTTAACACAAAAAGTATACTAACAGATTTCAATGGACTTATTCAGGCTTTTGACATTATGACAAAAGCCTGAGTGTGTCATATAAACAATATTTATATGACGCACCTGTGTCATATAAACATTGTTAATAAGCAACAGCACAAGATGTATATTGACCGATTTTTAACTGTTGAAGTTGTTTAAAGATATCTCTCCATGTTTATCATTGGAAGATCTTTTAGTTCTTGAAATCATTGATCAACATTATTCACAACCTTATCAGGAATTTTATCATCCAAAAACTTACAGTTCTTGCATAATTATTTTGATTCGAATAATATATAATGATAAGAAACCCAACAGATCGAACAACATAGTCATTTTTTTAAACAAAAATTGTTTTGTATATACCATATTTTCTTTGGTAGCAACAGAATAAAAAGCAAATAAATCATGCTTTGCTAATTCTCCAGAATCATATATAAAAATATTATATGTTGTGCACAATTGTTTTCTAGTTTTTTTCATGCAAATATTCCTGCTGAACTCCATAGTGAGTGAGTTGTATAATTTAATTCCTATTTTTTTTATCAATCACAGAAACTAGTTTATTGTCCATGAAGTTGCTTCATAAACAGCTTGAGAAGCCAAAGGGAATTTTTGTGCATACTTTCTTGCATGTTCTTGGGTTACAAATTGAGCTATAAAAGATGTTGAGTTAATCCCAAATATTAGTTTAATATCAAATACTGAAACACATCAGCCTCTGCAGTTGGATCCAGATTTCTCCGTTAAATTTGTTGGTATTTTTGATCATCTTTATGTATTCTAGTTCTTAAATACATTTCTGTTATATCACAAAATAAAGGGACTGGATATATTCGAAATCCAAAAAAAGCTGTCACAAAATCTTGTTGAAGTTTGGTCCTTAACAAATAAAATTGTTAACTGATTTACCATTGTATTTTGCAGATCCATCAAACATAGTTCTGACTTATTTAGTTGATTTATCAGTATAGAGAATTGAAAAATGCGGTAAGTACAAACCATCACCTAGATTCTTTTTATCAACTTTCTCCAAGAATCCCACTTTTTGATAATGCTTAATAATGTTATTATATTCATTTCCAAGAATTTGGTTTTTCATAAAACATGTTTCTGTTTTTTGTAGTCTGTTTAATCCTATTGTATAATTATCCTTTACTTGTTTATTTTCTTTCCATGGTAATTTTAGCTCATATTTTCAATTTTCTGTTTTTAGCCAACTGGTTACTATGTTAAGGGCGGTTGTGTCTTCTGGGCTTATTATTATTATTTTTTTAAATTGCATCTCTTTATCACCTTTAATTTCTCATAACTTTTTAATTGTGTTGTTTGTATTTTTTTATTTTGTTTGAATTAGGTATTATTTTCAAAAAGTGTGTTTGAAGAAATCCCCCAATACAGTCAACACATGTCCATCTAAGCGGTGTTAGTCCGACTACTGATTCATTAAATCCTCCTTTTACTTCCTTAATTGCAGTGTTACTCAGCATAATCCATGTCATAGAATATCAATTTTTAGTTTTTGTCCATCATTTGGGAATTAGATATTTTTTTAGATGTTTCCAACTTTTTGATATCTTTGACCAATTAACTGCTTTTATGTTTCCAGTTACATTATTTATTGTAAAAGTTTCCTTTGTGATAATTGCTTTTTAATTTAATGATTCTAACTGGAATTCCACCAGTATTGTTTCAAATGAATCAGCTTTTCCATTTATCATGTTTAAAGTTACCTTTTCTGTTTTACTATGCAGTGATAACTCAGCGGTTATCAGAATTTAAATATGTTTTGGTACATTGTCAAGCAAATGTGTTGACTACTACTTTTTTACTTCCAAACAAAAATAACTGTTGAAAAAGATATACAGTTCATTACATGTTTTAAATGTAATTGGATGTTTGACGTATAAGAGCTTTCTGTTAACAATCTTCTTTTCTTTTGTTTTTCAAAATGTCTTTTGTCTAGACAACCCTTTCTTGTGAAACAAATAATTGTGAGTATCAGTACAGCCATAAATCCTACAAATTCTTGTGTCTTTGCATTTTTTTTAACAAATGATTAGAATTCAAACATCTGAAGCATAGTTTATTTTTCTCCCATCTTACTTCAACAATTTGATTTTCAAATGTTGTGCATTCCCATACTTTGAGATTATTTTTGCACGCACCACATTTTCTTGTCCAATTTATTTTTATGGTCATTGTCACCAAAGTATGAATTTCTTTCAGATGGTTTGAAACCAGAATAAAATCATGTAGAGTTTCTGTTGTTGTAATCTGAAAATTTGCTTCTTCAACAATAAAATTTTTTAAAAGTTCAACATTTTTGCTTAATCTGTACTCATACATCCAATATTTGTATATGATTAACATCATCTCTGGAACTTTTTTTTGCGATTGATGGCATAACCAATCACCAACTCTGTTTTATTTGATTCTTTTAAGTTTGCTACTGCAACATTCAAATCAGCAAATTTTTCTTCATTTTTTAATTTGTTTTCTTTCATAGGTTTGAAGTTGTTCAATTAATCCAAGTACATGAGGACCTTTCTCCTTGTTCTGTTATATTTTCTTTCAAGTCTTTTTTTTGCAGTTTTATAAGTGAATGATGAATTTCCAAGTCCTTCAAATGCTTTTAATGCGGCACCACAAATACTGGCGTAACTGAAGTAATTTGTATTCAGCTCTTGTTGCAGCTTAATCAATACATGTGCAGAATGAACTTTCCAATTTTCCTATTTTTTTTATTGCCGTTAAACATTGATATTTAGACATGTTTAGTTGTTAATTCTATAAATTATGTCCAAGTTTTTTTATCAAAATCATTTGTTCTATTTTGTATTGTACGCATGTTATGTGTAGATTTTATTAAATCAATTTTAATTTCATCTTTTTCTTCAAATTTATCTTCAAACTTGTGATTCAATTTTTGAGTGTTGCATATTTGAACACCATTGATTGCTTTTCTACTAACATTTTAAACTTTTTCTCCAGACAATTTTTTATTTCCATTTATTTTTTATTTCCATTTATTTATTTACATATTCCAATTTTTTATTTCCATTTATTTATTTACATATTCCATTGCTTCTACGAATTCTTCATTTATTTTTTCAATTTCTTCATCCAGTTTACCCACATTTATTTTGATTTTAAAAACTCGTATTTGTTTGATATATAAACTTCTATATATTCATTTGTTAATTTGTTACTCAATTTGTGTAACTTATTTTTAAACATGAGTTCATTTTCTCCAAGATGTTGGATGTTTTGTTCAGGTAAATCAAGATTTTAAAATCATTTTTTTCTGTCTAATGCTAATACTTCATTTTGGGCGGTTGATCTTCCATTTGTTTATTTAACTTTTAATTTTTTCTATTTATCATTCTTCCCTTTTCAAGAAACTACCCTCTGCTAACAATTATGATCCGATAGTGATCACATATAATACCAATTAAGTATTATAAATTTTTCAAATTGTTAAAATCATTAAAATAAAATTAGGCTTTTAATAGCAAATTTAATTGATTTTTTAAGTCACCCACTATCCGGTTTTTTATTGTTAAAACCATAACTATGCCATGTAAATAGTTATGCCATAATTAAGAGATTTGAATGTCTGTTTATATGTCAATTGCCATGGTAGTTAAATTTGATGTAAATTAAATATTGCTTCAACTCATTAAAGTAAATGTAATATTTCTTTGAATCAGCATCATTTTCTTTATCTACTTTATATACATTTTGGATATTGTGACACCTAACACACATAAAAGTTCAATGCAATTCTATTTTACTGAAGAAATATTGATTTAAACTTTTTACATCCATATTGAACAACCTTTAATAATCTAAAGATTAATCTCAATTATTCTTAGGATCTGGATTTATAAATGTCACCATTGCAAAGTGAGCCAGTATTGTCTAAAAATGGCAAAACTATTTACGGGTCAAATATAGACATATGATACATGTTTATAAGGGCTATTGGGGCCAAAGATTTTATTTTTAGGCTCCATTTTAAGTTTGGAGTGGTCATTTTAGGGCTCGTCAAGAGTGTTCATGGGATGTCTCAATTTTTTTAAAATTAGATGGGACATGTTGTGTGTTTCAATATAGTTTTTTTTTGAAAAACTATACCTGCTACACAATATAGTTGCGCTTGTTTGAGTACCCGCTTAAAAAGTGTTAATATACTGAGTTCATAAAATCTTAGCATGAAAAAATTATAATATGCTGGGAGTCTCTAGATTGCATATATAAAAGTATATTACTCCAGTATAGAAAATGGTTTTGAGGGGTTTTGCTCACCTCTGGCTCACTGTGTTTTAGTGAGAACACTATGTCATTAAATTTAGTCCCTAAATAACTTAGACTTTCTGTCACAGAGAGACTCTTAATCCATCGCAAGAAGAAACTCTAGAAGATAGTCAAGGAGCGGCAAAGTCAATTTGCGTTTGATTAGTGGTTACCATTAAAGAACTTCAGCAATCAGTTAAGAAATGTTGATCGTAATCTGAGGAACCATAGAAACCAGAAACCCAAAAAAATTTTTTACTGCTAACTATACATTTTAACAAAATTTAAAAGATTGCATAACATTTTTCCATAAAAAGATTGTCACTTGAGATCTGTAAAATTTGTCTACCTTGCCCAGATGGTTCATACACCACTTTATTCACACTATTATTGTTTGCTCGATTTCCAATTAAGTTTTTGTTTTATATTTTTGTATAATTGTAGTATTACATTATTTCATACAAATTTCAACAAAAACTGTACAAATCTAAATTGCAGGTATTGTTTACTAAATTTTTTTTTATGTTCTATCAAAAAAACGGGTAAAATACCATATAATTCTATTACATATTCTATTACAAAAGTCTTTGTATAATACTCTAGATACAGCTTTACATACACATTAGTAATAGCTTCTTACATTAAAATTTCAACTCGAGCTATCAAATATTACTGTTTATGGTATTAATGTTTGGGAAATAAAAAAAATAATTTATTTGTATTTATATTCAAAATGTTATTGTTAAATCTTAATATTATATTTATATGTAATATAAAATCTTAACGTAATATAATATAAAGCCTTAATATAATATTTATATATATTATAAAATCTTAATATAAATATTTAAATTTTTAAATTTTAGTTTTAAAAAAATGTTTTGAGTTTTTTTTTTTTTTGGATTGTGTTCATTGCTTGTATTCCATTCAGCTGGCTATTGATTTGACTTTAGAGTGTAGTGATGGAGTCAAGTTACATTACATTCATCCATTCTCACATACTGATGCCAAAAATTTGTCTTTATTACGATTGAACAGCTTCAGAGCACTGCTCAGAATCATCAACTCGTTGTTTTTGATCAATTGTGAGTTCGCGCGGCACCCTTTTCTGCACGTCTAAATATTCATGCATGATATGTCCACCACACTCTTCCATATATTCAGAGTCTTAGCTATCTTGTTCAACTTCACTTTACAGTCATTTGAAATTGTTTTGTGGATTTTTTTTTTATGTTTTTGTTGATAACAACTTCTTTTAGCCCTCCACTGCATTCAGCATCATTTGTGTTCACACAAACATGTATGAAATCAGCAAACCATCAACAAATGATTTTTCTTCACAGTTCAGATAACATTCGTCAAGCCAAGTTTTTGTTTTGTCTGTATTTTTTCCCATCAAAAAATAATGTTTATTAACACACAAAATTTGTTTTTTTCCGTTTTTTTTAACAATAACAAAAGAACACAAACATGTCTAACTCATGAAAGAATTGTATGCTTTCTGTCAAATTTATATATATTTTATTTGAAGGTTGGTACTAAGTGAAGATAATATGGAAACAATAATCTATGTGCCTCTATGTGTCAGTGCCAGGACTTATCAACCAAACTTTTATAAAAATGCTTTTTTGTTTAGTCATTCTTTAAATGATTTTTTTTATTCAGTCTAAAAAATGTTGTTAATGTTATTGTTTCTCTTTTAAATATTATTAATTTTTGTAAAAAGTTTTAAATTTTATAAAAAAAACAAAATAAAAATATATTGATGTTATTTTCTTTATTGTTTGATGATTGAACTGTCCATAAAATAGTTGTATGAAATAATCTCCATAAAAAATATTTGTATGGAATAATCTCCATAAAAAATAGTTGTATGAAATAATCTCCATAAAAAATAGTTGTATGAAATAATCTCCATAAGAAATAGCTGTATGAAATAATCTCCATAAAAAATAGTTGTATGAAATAATCTCCATAAAAAAAGTTCAAAACTATTAATATTCATAAAAAGAAGATAAATAGTAACACTAAAACAAATCCAAAGTATTTATAATTCGTAAAGATGTTATTTTTAATTGAAATAAAATGTAATTTAATATAATTATATTATATAATATAGTTAATAGCATAATTTAAATTTTCCTCTTAAGAAAGAAAATAAAAAGCTAACAATCTAGAGTGCATCCATAAGTTACATCACGCAGTTTTGACAATTTTTGATCCTCCTAAAAAGATCAAAAATACATTATTTAAATGACTTCTTTAGCAATAAGTGTCACAGTGCAGGTTATAATATTTAATGCTACTTATAATGTTTAATGCTATTGTGTATTAACTATTATTGCTGTTTAAATAATTATTTTTATTTGATAATTATATTATTATTTTTTCATTGATGATATATCAGCTGTATAATTGACTATATCTTTCGCCCTAGACGCATCGAAGTCTACATTAATCTACTAAAATTTAAGTCACTTTAAAAAGTCAGTCCATTTTAAGTTAAATTGGAAAAGTGCAGTTAGGTCAACTGAGTGATTATGATTGAGGCTAGGCGCTCTTTTAATCAATAATTTTTCTAGATTTGAAACTTTAAAAAAAATTGTTATGTTAAAAAATTGAATATCCCCTACCCTACCCCCTTGTAAAAAATCGTAATAAAATAGCTAACAAATTCCCCCTTTTCCTCCACCTATTGGGTGGCGTAATTTTGTTAATGACCCCTAACCTAAGTATATTATCAGTTAAACACAGTTAAACAAATTCAGTACCCTTTAATTGTTAATTATGTTAAAATTACTTAAAAAAATTTTTAAATGATTTTTCATATAGAAGCTAATGTTTTGCTGTTTGATTTTAATGGTAACAAGTATTGGTTATCATTGTTATTGGATTAAAATGAGTGAAGAAATATTAAATCAATAAAAGGTTTTAGAAATATTATATCTCAAAATCCTTCATTTTGACAAGTTGATATTTCAAAATTGACCATATAAACAGACTCAATCTATTAAAATAGAAGCAATCGATTGATGGAGAAATTAAAGCAATTCACCATTTAATATCTTGTATTTACAATATTATTTCCTATATTTTTTAGTATTATCTCTAATATTTTTATTATAATCTCTTGTACTTTTATTATTATCTTTTGTATTTTTTAATAACATGTTATTTTTGTACATATAATAACATGTTGTTTTTGTACATATAATAACATGTTGTTTTTGTACATATAATAAAATGTTATTTTTGTATATATAATAACATGTTATTTTTGTACATATAATAACATGTTATTTTTGTACATATAATAACATGTTATTTTTGTACATATAATAACATGTTATTTTTGTGCATATAATAACATGATGTTTTTCTACATATAATAACATGTTATTATACAAAATTATGTTCATAATTAAAAAACAATTGTTTAGTATTTTATTTAAATATTATTTTATTCCCTTAATTTTTCATGTTTTTACATTTTTTTATCAAAAAATTTTTTTTTTATTATAACAATTGTCAGTAAGATCAATTAGTAAGACTTATAAATAATTTTGTAAGTAGATCAATTAGTAAGTAGATCAAAAGTGAGGAATCAATTTTCAGTAAGACTTAAAAACTACATTCATATTAAAAAATTACAAATATATAATTTTTTGAAAGATATCTTTAAAGAGATTAATATATAATTAAATAAAAAGTTCTATTATGGATGTAACTCTTTATTTTTTGAATTAATTTTTATACTAATTACTAATTTGTATATTTTATACATTTTATACATATATATTTTATATACTGCCTTCAATAGAAGTTTTTATTTAATTAAAAATATATTTTAAGCATTAGTCTAAGTATAAGTATTAGTGTTATCAAAAGAATGCATGCATACGAAACATACTTTCCACATAGAGTGTTTATATATGCAACATAGTTGAGTGTTTGCGCACAAAATTTAAATGTTGTGCACACCAACTTTAATTTAAATAAATTTAAATTTATTTTTCTCTAGTAAATATGATTGAAGTTTATTTAAAATTAAAATTAAACTTAAAATTGAACTTAAAATTAAAGTATTAATCAAAATAAAATTTAAACATTTAAAAAATATTTTCTAATTGGTTATAAATCAATATAATTTAATATTATTTGATAAGTTCATTATTGAATATGATTTTTAAAAGTTTGCTTTTAGGTGTTACCTTTTCATCTTTAATTCCCATACCAGAGAGTTGTCATGGAGAACGCATATGTGAATTTGCAAAAGAAAAAGTAATCCCTGGTACAAAACTCTCTATTGATGGCGATATATCTAAAGGTGGGCTACTTTTGAGAGCTCCATATCGAGGAAATGGACTTGAGATTGGAAAAAATATTGTGCTTACTCAAGCAAGATTTCTAATAAAAGTTGCAGATAAATCAGAGATCACTATTGCTGGTATCATTGCGATAAAGAATCCTTCTTTGATATTTGAAGGTTTTTTTGATTTTTTAAATTCAGATAAATAAATATAGTTACTTATTCTTGATAAAACTAAAATTATTTCAAACACTCAATGATAGTCATCATTATGATAATGATGATGATGATGATGATGATGATGGTGATGATGATGATGATGATGATGATGATGATAATGATGAGGATGAGGATGATGAGGATGATGAGGATGGTGGTGATGATGATGATGATAATGATGATAATGATGATGGTGACAATAATGATGGTAATGATAATAGTGATGATGATGATGATGATTATGATAATGGTGAAAATGATGGTGATGATGAACCAGATACCAAGGGTATAATAGTCCTGCATTTGTCCTGGGCATTGCGCTGCCGCTGACATTAGCAAAGCTCCATTTTGTTCTAAGAATTTTTAATGACAGTTATCCGCTATTGGACAAGAACTGGCAGAAATAGTGATTAGCCATTATTACACAGTACTATCGTGATTTTGTAATTAGTAACTAACTGGGTTGCGCATGGTATTGTTAACAGAAGCATTTTAAAAATAACATTTTCAAAATGAGAAAAATATGAAAGTTTGACATTAAGCCAAATTAAACACTTCTTTAAATATTTAGATAAAAGAAATAAAAGATTAATACTTGCATCATTAGTTTGACCTTACCTTGAATATTGAGTCCCATAAATGAATTTACATATGCGGAAACATGTTATTATGATTGAACAAGGCCAACATAGAGCAACTCATGTTTATAGTTTAAAAGTCAACTCATGTTGGACTTGTTCAATCATGAGAAAGGTTTATCATGTGAAAACTCACTGATAAACTTTTCTCTCCGCATTGGAAAACAGAAGATCAAGAGGTGATTCAGTACAACTATACAGATTTATTAATAACTTAGATGTAATACTTTGGTATAATGCTCCAATATTTATAGAAAATTTTATTACAAAAGGCAACAATAATTAATATATCAACAACAATCCAATAAAATCAAATTGTCAACATAATTTTTTCATAAATAGAATAGTAGCCAAATGGAACCATTTGTAATAAGAAGTTGTGAAACTTAAACATATTTAAAACACTCTACAATAAATTTACTAAACTGACATTTATTGTTGTTTTTAATCAAACAGTTCAGCAAATGTATTTTTAAAAAATTATTAAATAACAATTAAACTGCAAGAAAAAAAATAAAATCCAATATCTAGATATATATATATATATATTTTTAACATCTTTGCTTCCAACAAGGCTGCAAGCAACCACTAATTAGTGTTGGAAGTTACTGGAAGAGAAAAGATAAAGATTGTAGAGGAAGATAACGATTGTCAGACGACTTAAAAGATTGCAAATTATATTAATCAGGAAAGCAAGATGAAGGAAGCGATTTCCAAAGAACTGATGTTCGAGGAAAAAAACTAGACGAATAAGAGATTTTGGAGCACTTAGGAACAGTAACAGAAAAAGGATAAGACTTAATTGAATGACGAGTAACACGAGAATGAATTTTAGTAGATGGCACAAGAGACGCTAGCTCTTTAGACCAGTGCCCATTATAGTATTTGTAGAAAAGAGATAAAGACTTATATCTAGATATATAGTTTGTATCTTTCACCTCATATGTTAATAATACTTAGGTATCCACTTTTGACAATGATGATGATGATAATGATGATTGATGGTGATGGTGATGGTGATGGTGATGGTGATGGTGATGGTGATGGTGATGGTGATGGTGATGATGATGATGATGATGATGATGATGATGATGATGATGATGATGATGATGATGATAATAATGATGATGATAATGATAATTCACTTTATTGATTTCAAACCAGGAAATAAAAGCAATAGAATTTTTAAGACTGGAGTCTTTTGTGGTATCACATTCTATCTCATCTTTTGCCTCACTTAGTTAAAGATTTATATCTTTTTTAAGCAATTTTTTTTTGTTGTCTCTTATGGTGAAGTAATTTCAAAAAATTATTGAATATTAGGTAGTTGTGGTAATCAAATTAGCTTTTGTGGAACTATTAGAACATTGTTAAGACCAGTAATATAAGGTGTCCCTTTGTGTTGTAACAACCTTTGCCAAATATAGTGCTTAACTCTAACCTAGCTGTTTCACAAGCAAACAAAGGAGCAATACTTTATATAAGTACTTTGTTTAATTCAAAATTCCACTGTAAATTATTATATTTGATTAGTGAGTTTGATTGGGAATTGTTCTCAATCAACTCTTTATTCCCTAAGATCAGTCCACCATTGTCCTGGTTCATCATTAAATTTATATCTTGAAGGTAACCCTATATAAAGAGGGTGTGAGGGTGTTTCCTCTACATAAATTTTTATCAAACTCATACCTTTTATATTTAAAAAGATTCAAAGATTTGGAAATTTTTATTTTTTATTTTTTACAAATTTTTATCAAAATTTTATTTTTACTAGCTTTGATTAGTATGGGTTCTACTGGCGAGTTAATTATAACATTACATTTGGTTGACACTTGGAAGAATCCATTTGGTTTTTCTTTTATTGCATTTACTAATGTTGTAATGACTGCTGCTTTACATTCAGAAGTGATGATTCATAAATTGTGTGAGTAAAAAACTTTAATCAAATTATTAAATAATATATGATTAATACAATACAAAAAGTATAATAAATATATATAACAATATAATAGATATACATAGATTTATATAATAAATTAAAATTTTTAAGTAAAATATTAATCAAAATGTAAAATTTTCATTATGGTTATATACTGTGAGAATATTTCAAATTTTACTTTTTTATTAATATAAAATTTTATAATTTTTTTATTAAAATTATAATTATATATAATAAAATAATAATAATAATAATAATAATAATAATAATATAAATAATATAAATTAATATTTTTTGTTAAAGTTTAGATGATTTTTTTTGAAAAAAAAACAAGCAAACTATTTGTTAGTGAAACAATTCAATTTATACATAAACAATCGTTTATTAAAGAGATTCAAAAATTTCTTTTAGACATGAAAGCAACAATGCACTTTGGAAAGCATGTAAATGAAATTAATCAGCAGAGAGATTTAGTTAGCAGTGAGATTGCTAGTGATGTTATTATAAGTGTTCAGCCAATGATTCATTTTGATGATTATTTCTATGGTCAAATTCACACAATAAACATGATGGATTTTGCTAAAGCATTTCATAGAGAAGTTGTTATGTTAAAAGTTATTAAAGATATCAAATTTCCGGATGGATTAAAATACGGATACACTACAAATGTCAAAAGTTTGTGTTGCTTTATATTTGAAAATTTAGTTAGATTTACTTTATATGCATTTCACAGAAACACTGTAAAAATTGTGACTCATGATTTTTTTTGCTGCTTATGCAATATTTTCATGTGATAATTATAGATTATTAAAATATATACTTTATAGGTTCTAAAAACTATATAAATTTAAAATTTAAACAACATATATTGTTCTACTAATTTAAATATACACCAATATTATCTAAATATTATATAAATATATCCATATCTATAAGCAAATTTTTATAATAGTTTTTAATATAGATTAAAAGCCTTTAAATTCAAGTATAAAATCTGCAAACATTACATCAACAACAATGTCATGCACCATATACAATTATTACTGTTACATATATAACTTTATAGCAAAGTCTGAATTTTGATTAGATGAATTCTGAAAGTCTGAATTCTGATTGGTTTTATAGGTACAATCAATCAAGTTATGTTTTTTTAGTTAAAATCAGTCAGGTTATTTTTTACTTTTAGGTACGCATATCAATCATTTAAATATAGATCTCACATCTGGATCAGGTTTAATGTTTTATGGAAAATTAAAGGTATTGTCAATGAACTTAATTTGCTTTATTAATGTCACAAATGCTGATGTGATTCTTACTGCAAACATGCCGCCAATGCTGATTGGTCAAGATCTTGTTTATTTGCAAAGAAATCAAGATGACCAAGAAAATGGAGGAAAGTTGGTAATTACATTAAATAATGAGGAGGTAATAATTATTTATTATCATGTTATTTATATTATATTAATAATAGTTATTTATAATATTAATACTATTATTAAGAATGTCATATACAAAATTCTATTTTTGCTTAAAAGTATAGTCTAACAACAGCTAGACTGACAAGTTTTTTATTTATGTATACTTAAAAGTATGCTCTATCTAGCTAACAACAGCTAGCTTGACAAGTTTTTTTTATTTAAATTTGAACTTAAAAAGTAATAATAACTTCGCAAATTATTTTTATGAAAGCATTCATATTAAAAATTAACTTCTATTTGAACTATAAACAAATTTTTATTCTCTCATTTAAGAGTTTATATATGCCACTTGACACGTAATACAAAGTACCTAAGCACTTGACACATAATACAAAGTACATAAGCACTTGACACATAATACAAAGTTGTTATTATGTTATAGAGGTGTTTTATGATTTCCTAATTAAATAATTAAATGATAAGTGAATATAAAATAGTACCAATATGGATGTTCTCCCTGTTTAAGTCAGTCGATGTAAATACACTCCCTGCATGTTTTTCATATTTAAGTCAGTCTATGTATGTACAACTGAACTGCACTAATACCTAAATAAATAAGTTGATAAAACAAAAATGAAAAAACAATTAAATAAAACAAAACAAATAAAATAATAAAGATTTGAATAAAAACAAAAATATTAAGTCTATTAAGTTATTATTTTTGCTTTTTTTTAAAAAAAACACACACTGAATTTCAATTAGTTTTTATCAATTATTTTAATGGTTTTTACATAATTTATACTTGATTAAATAAACGTTAAACACAAAAAACAGTTAAGAGCTGTTTTTTCCCATAATTAGTATTAGAGCCAGTTAAACATATAATATCAATGAAAATTTTTTATAGCTGACAGTATATATAATATAGATATATAAATCATATATGAATAATTATGTCATATCCTTATATTTTCAAGTGGCAACTTTAACATAATTTTAAAATTTTTTCTTGTAATTAAATTGTTCTATATATAAATATTAGGCATGCTTATAGTTTGTAAAACTACCTGGTGGAAAATCATCTAGCTACTAGCAAACAACATTCGTTACAATAAAGACAACAGTTTGGCTAGTTTAATTAGACTAACAGCTAGTTATTGATAGTCAAATATTTTTTAGACAAAATGTAAAGTGTATTTAAAAGTGGAAAAAGTTAAAAAATAAGTTATTCAAATTTATAACAAACAACACATATAGCATTCACATTCTATTAGTTTATAATCTCATTTGTTAATGTTAAAGGTTTGTTAAATTGTTAATGTTAAATTTGTTAAAGGTTTGTTAGTCTTATTATTGTAGTCTCTTAGCTCTTAAAAGTTCAAACAAGTTCAACACCGAATAATAATGGTGTTCTCCTCTTTATTAAAATAGTTCAAATCTTTTTATTATACAGTAGTCGTCAATAAAATTATTTTTTTGTACCAAAAATCTTTTTAGCATAATCTAAAAACTATATTATAATTTTCTTTTTTCAGATAAATAAGCATTTTTTAATAAACTCATATTCTTGATTTAGTCTTATCTAAATTACTTTCAGATATTTTGTAATAAATTATATAAATAAATATGTAATATATAGTATATAGTTAAAAATTTCATTGTGCTTATGAAGTCATAATGCCTAAGTTAAGAGATATATCTTAAGTAAATTGTATTTTTTCTTATGTTTTTTTTTTGTTGAAATTTTTTTTTTTTTTAAACAGCTTGTTTTTTGATATAGTGAACTGAGTATTGCTGCAGTCGACGAGCTTTTTAGACCATATCTTATATCTTAGACCAAGATATAAGACGATTAAAAGATATAATAAGAGGTTTAAATCATGTGATTTTCTTTACAATTAAATTTTAGTAATATTCTTTAGATGTCAGTTATTTATTATTGTTGTTAATTATTATTGTTGTTATAGTTGTTGTTAATTGTTAATGTCAGTTATTTATTGTTGTTATAATTGTTGTTAATTGTTAATGTCAGTTATTTATTGTTGTTATAATTGTTGTTAATTGTTAATGTCAGTTATTTATTGTTGTTATAATTGTTGTTAATTGTTAATGTCAGTTATTTATTGTTAATTGTACAGTTTAAATAATCTTAACAGCCTCAGTTTTTATAATTTGAATTGTTGTAACATTAGGCTACTGTAAACGGAAACTTTAAACTGTAACCTGAAACTTTAATTGTTGCTATAAATACTAAAATTCACAAACATAAAAAGAAGTATGTATGTGTGTTAATTTCTGCATTATATTATTTTATCTTTCAAAACTCAGAACTTAAAAGTTTAGTAAGTAAAACATTTTTTTGTACTTTCCTTCATCTAAACTTTAAAACAAATATTTTATGTAGGAAAATCAACTCATGACACCAATCTAAAAAAATCATCTATATTTAGTTTTTTATTTTTCAGGAATTTAAGAGTTTGCAGAGACATAAAAATCATGATTATTTTTAGGATGAAATATTTTATTAGATAACTTAATTAAAAAGTATAATTTTTTATTTTCCTAACCAATTCACTTATTGAACCTCGTACCTACTGTGCCAAGGCTGCAAAGTATCAATAGAGATCAGCTATTGCTACTCATTTTAAAAATGGTAAATTACATCCTGAAAACTTTATGCCTTGTCTATCACAAAAAACTAATCCTTTCTGAATAATCTTTGAATATACTTGTTTAACAAAAATATAAATTTTTATGGTAGATGACCTTGAGTGCACACTCCAAGAACAGGTTCTGAATCTAATTGATAAATACTATTTTTTTTTTTTAAATAAAATCTAGAGTGTTTTTTGGTTTTGTATTCTCTATTTTTTCTTGATTATCTTTTTTTTTTTAAGTCTGTTGCTTTGATTTCTAGATTTTAATTTTGTTAGCTACTGTTGTTTCATTTAACTATTGTTAGTTACTGTTGTTTCATTTAACTTTTATAATAAATCTTTTTCCAGGTTAAAAAGTTTTAGAACCTAACGTTTCAGGATTGTTTTTTACAAATTTTTTGGATAGGCAGGGTTATTTTAATACGAAGATTTCTGTTTACTTTTATGCAATTAAAAAAACCTTCAAAAGTTTAAGAGCTATATATGCCTTAAAGCATTAGAACATATCTGTTTTACAATATGTGCATGACTTTCACTTTTACACCAATAAAAGTATATTTTAATTTTGTAATATGTTATACAATTTAGCATATATATATATATATATATATATATATATATATATATATATATATATATATATATATATATATATATATATATATATATATATATATATATATATATATATATATATATATATATATATATATATATATATATATATATATATATATATATATGATATATGATATATGATATATATATATGATATATATATATGATATATATGTATATAAATAATATTGATATATAATATGTATATATATCATATATATATATATATATATATATATATATATATATATATATATATATATATATATATAATATATATATATATATCATATATCATATTATATATGATTTATTAAAAGTTGAAAATATTTTAGTTTAAGGTGGAAATAAAAACTTATGTTGAATTGCTTGGAGTTGGAGCAAACGTTAACATACTTATAGATGATAAAGGAATTAAGTTTGTACTACATGGAAAAATATTTAATTTAGTCATGGGAAATGTAACTGTGTTTGCTCCGTTAGAAAATGACGATTTGATTGCTTCTGTCTTTCAAGTAATTATTTGTTGTTATTTTTATTAAACTATTTTTTTTCCCTATGCCCACAAAAAAAGTCACTTTTAAAAATAGTAGTTCTATAAAGTATAAAGTTGAATATTTTCTTATTACTTTAAATATTTTTAAGTAGTTTAATATTTTCTTATTACTTTAAATATTTTTAAATAGTTTTCAAATGAAGTAGTATTACTTTAAATAGTTCTCAAATGAAGTAGTTGTAAGAATGTATAATCTATAAATAAAATGTTTTTGCATTAGATATTTTTTTTTGTGCCAATTTTTAGCTATGATAAATAGAAGTTTGTTTTCATGAGAATTTGTCTGATAAAAAATGTAAAAAAATTAATTTTGATTTGAAATAATATCAGTAAGAGTGAGAAAATTACATAGATAAGTGAGGCTTGGAAACTGTTAAGTGAGGCTTGACTTTTAATGGAATTAACTTGAAGGAATAAAATATTTTATGCCTGTTATAGTTGTCTCTTCACCTCTATGAATTAAGTAGACATAAGAATCATACTTTTCAATAGAAAAAAAAAATATCTGAAAAAAAATTTCAAAAATTTGAGCACAAACTGTCTAAAAATGGAAAAGACTTAAAAAGTCAAAAGTTTTGAGTCTTTGTACCTGTACTTTGTACCAGCAAGCTCATTGCCATTTAGCATAAGAAATGTTGATAATACCAAAAACAACAACAAATAGATGGTTAACGAGTAGATTTTTTTCAGTTTTATCAGAAACAATATAACAGTAGAACAGTCTTGGGAAAGTACTGAAGATAAATAAAACAGAGAATAGAGATGAAATGTAGTGGTACCATAAGTAGTAGTAAGGTAAGTAAAACCATAGAAATGAATAGTCAAAAAGGTTCTTGATTTCACAACAAATAGGAAATATATATGTCCAGGTCAATTATGTCACTAAAGAGGTCTTATTAGATGTCATCAACACTAAAATCTAAAAACAGAATATTCAAATTTATATCTTGCAGTTTGGTGAATTTTTTAAAACAAAAAAAGGCTGCAACAGCTTCATTCCATGAAAAACGCTTTCCACGAGGTAATAGTTTCAAGTTTCTCAAAAAGTAATTTTTGGAGTTGGTGGGAGGGAGTCGAATCCGGTGATTATGGTGGGTGTTCAAGCAATTTATACTTTTATTTGTTTAGTTTAGCTGTTGTCAAAACTTGTGTGAAGACGTGCATTGTTTTGATGAAAAATGATTGTTTCCTTCTGTAAACCGGTCTTTTTTCATGAGTTTTTAGAGATTTTTTTTAAAGAACTTATGAATCTTTTTCAAGATAACAATACTCCTTTTGCATCCCAAAAAATTGAAGGCTTACCCTTTTTTGCTGAATCAGTTTCAATCCACTTTAAAACAATCTTGTTTCAGTTGAGGATCATGATGATAGATCCATAGTTATAAAACACAAAGAAAACATCAGTTTTGTTCTTTAAAATAATCCAATTTATGCTGAGAGTTTTTGATTCAGTTTTGTTGAGTTGTTAAAGAATGTAGCAATAACTTTCTAAACAGCTTTTTCATATGTAATTCTTTTGAAAAATATGGAGTACTTGTTCATTTGAGATGCCTTAGGTATCAGCAATTACATGGTTAATTTGGTATCAGCCTAATCAAACTTGAATCTTTAAAAGCAGTATCAGAGACTTGCTCAATGATTTCTGGTGCTGTTGCACTTTTTGGACATCCTCTACAAGTTCCATCTTTATCGCTTGTACAACTACGTTTAAACTGTAAAACCCATCAGTGCACAGGCGAAAATAAATAAGCAGATTTTTTTTAAACTTTCACTATTTTTTATGAGTTTCTGTTGCTGATAAACCTTCCAAAACAAAGAATTTTATCAATTTTAAGAATTGTATAGTATTTGGCTTTTTACATTGTAACAAAATACACTAACATGTCAACATCAAATGCTTGTAAACAAAGACCAAATTTAAAAATAGGCAGAGTTTTTTGTGTGTTCAAATGGAAGATAAAATATTTAAATAGTGTATAAATCTTGATTTCTCTACTGGTTTATAGGTGTCGCTTTCAAAACTTTTTAAACGACCTGTGTTTAAAGAATTTAAATCATATGAAAAATATTGATGCTATATATAAAAACTCTTGTTATCCTTGTTAACTAATCTAATGTGGTAAAGGCTTCTTGTGTGGTCTTAACAATGCACATCAAAAGTACCAACAGGGAAGCCACCAATTTACAATATGGTACCACTAATACATCAATATTTAACAGCTATTAAAAAACATAATAAAAACTTAAAATCAAAAATACCTATAAATTTTTTAAAAAACCTAATAAAAAACTAAGAATTGCAATTAAAAAAGTTTTCAATAATATTCTTATAGTAATTTAATATCTGCTGCTATTTAGCTATATAATAATATAAGCAGCATATATTAACAAAATACTGTAAGTATTCTAGTTGTGTAGAGAAATACTACAGCCTGAATTTGTCAGAATATTACAACATGAGTATTACATTTTGATAATAGAAAGATACAGTAAAAAGATGTGACTTAGCTATAATAAGTCAAGTGAGAATGAGGTTGATGCAACTAGAGATGGTAGCTCCTTTGATGAGCAAACATGATAGTATTTGTAGAAAGTGAGAAATAAATGCAATTTTACAAAGATGGGAGAGAAGCTCAAGCTTGCCAAATAAAGCAGGTCCAACTACATTTCAAATTCATTTTTAAACCATGTCTAAAAGAGAAAGAGCATCATTAGAAAAATCATCCCAAATATGACAGCAGTATTTCATAATGGGGCAAATAAAAGATTTGTAGAGGTAGAGAATGGAATCAGGAGTAAGATAATGGCGAGCATGATAAAGAGAAGCAAACTTAGCAGATGTTAACTTTGCAATGGGTTGTATAAATAGTTTCCATGAGTGGACTCAGTGAAAGAGTCGCCGTTCATTAATATAGGAATGTTGACAATACAATAGTTGTTGGTAGTAAATAACTGAATTTTGTCTGAGTTAAAATTTACAAGCCACTGCAAGCCCCAAGCTGTTACAAAAGAACATCAGATTTAAGATTGGCTGCCTGTCTCAACAATCAAAAAGAAAAGACTTTTTATCAAGACAGGAGTATAAAATTGAGTCAATTGCAAATAGAGCCACTTGAGATGTAAGGTTGACAGGAAGATCATTAGTGTAGATAAAAAAAACAATACAGGATCAAAGATAGAACCTTGAGGTACCCCAAAAGTTACTGAAAATGACTTTAATAAAGTTGTTAGAAAGAAATGATTTGATAATCTTAAAACCTTTCCCAAATACACCATATGAAGCAAGCTTATGGAGAAGACCAGCATGCCAAACTTTATCAAAGGCTTTAGATATGTTAATAGCAATAGCTCTTGTCTTGCATCATCCATCTAATGCACATTAGAATCTTTCAGTCATAGCAGTTAGCAAATCTGCTGTAAAACAAGAAGATTGAAAAAGTTTGTTGGTTGGAACCACAGATGCATTTTTCAGCTAGCAGGAAAACAAGAATCAGTGAAGCTGAAAATAGTTTAGAGAGAATTGAAGAGAGTTCTGGAGAACACTTTTTAAAACTATGGCAAGAGTGGTGTCTGGACCACAAGATATATAAATGTTTAATTGAGAAATAACTTTAGCAATGGAAACCAGAGTGAGAGTATCTAACAATGGGTTAACCTGTTTAACTAGAATGGCAGGAACAGTATGGCTATAAGATTCAAGAATCAAATTAGAAGAAAAGTTCTTTGCAAATAGTTCTGCCTAATCCTTGGGAGAAGAATAAGATCAGATCCATGAATTAGAGCTGGAATGTTCGACCTAGGATGTTCAACATACCTTTGTTAATAACACTGTTAAAGATTTTTCAAAAGTCTCAAGAGCCAAATGTCTGAGATATAATACAAGATTTAGTAAATTAGGAACAATGGAGCTTAGCATCAGACAGCACCTTTTTAAATTGATTTCTTGCAATAATAAAAAGGCATTTGTTCTCAAGAGAGTTGTTCTTTTGAAAAAGATGATAAAAATGATTACAATTAGGTATAGCAGCTGCACAAGAAGGTTAAAACCATGGAGTAGAATGAGGTTTGACTTGGAACTGACGGAATAAAAAACTTCTTTACCTGCCTGGATCCAAAAGGTTATGTAGGAGTTGCATTTATCAGAGTAGAAAGAAAAGATATCATCCCAAAGATTATTACAAAGAAAATCACAAAAAGAACCTCAGTCAGCTTTAGGGTAGTAGTAAATAGTGTGATGATAGGGTGAGCCCGAAGAAGAAATATGAGATGAAGTATTTATAGAGATCATTGTATGGTTGGAACCACCTAAATGAGAACAAGGTGATACTGAACACAAGTTAGGTTCAGAGACAATACACAAACCAAGAAATGAAGGTAGGTGATTAGGTTTGTCTAGAAAACAAGTAACAAAGTTATTTATCTGGGTAAGAGATTGAGAAAGAAAGAAGTTATGGACTTCAGTGCCAGCAGGATCAGTGGTCATAGAGCTAAGCCATTCAGGGGGATGAGCATTAAAGTCACCAATAACAACAGTTTTGGCAGAAGAATAAAGAAAAAGGGCATAGTCAATTTATTCAGAAATTACATCTAAAAGAGATGTAATTGTAAGAGATGTATCATCTAAAAAAGATGTAATGTCTGATCAAATCGACTAAATGACTAAATCAAATGAAAAGAAATTATATCTAAAAGAGAATGTCTGATCAAATCGAGCAAATGACTAAATTGTTTCTAAAACTGCTAGACATAAACTTTACTAAAACTCACAAATTAAATGCGAAATTCTTAAAAGAAACACTCTAAAAGTATTCATAACCTTTTATTACTTGCCTAATGCTTGTGGTAAAACATGAAACCCAAGTAACAATATTATATTTTCCATTTTTTTAATTTTTTATAATTTAGGTTTCTTCTTGCTTTTTATCAAGTGTAGCAAATATTAATGCAGAGTCTGCTAATATAATTTCTGATGTAGCTGATGAAACTGCAAAAGCACTGAAGGAAAGTGAGGAGAGAATTGCAGACTCAGGTGTTTTTTACATTATTATTATTGTTAAACATTTTACATGTTATCACAGAACAAGTTATTAGTTTTTAAGTGAGTTTATTACTTTATTTCAAACAAATTATTACTTTGTTTCAAACTAATTAATACTTTGTTTCAAACAAATTATTACTGTATTAATGTTGGTACTCAAAAATGTTTTGAAATTAACTTAGTTTTAGGATAATTTTTAAATTTTGATGTTAATTTATGTTTCCTATAATCATTTCTATGACATTACTTTCTAATTATAGATTTTTATAAACTTATATTAATACATTAATAATATATACTTAATAAATAAAAATTTTATTTAATATACAATTACATAACTTTTATTTATAATAATTTATAATACACTAATGGGACTAAATTTATAATACACTAATGGGACATTTATCACTAAAGTCATTAGTGATAAATGCTAAAGGGATTTGCACTTGTGATAATAACAGGGTAATAGTATGTTTAAAACATGATGATACTACAAATTATATTTTTAATTTTTATTTAAAAAAAAAGTTAAATGGCATCATAAAAACACTGAAACTACTGAAAATGATATGTAAATGATATGATATATATTGATGATAATAGTATATAATAATAGAAGGTTTTAGCTTTTATAAAAAAAAAAAAAAAATGGAATGCAGTATTAAGTTGCATTATAATAGCTTTCGAATTGATTGTTTCTAAAATAATCATTGTCTATCTTGTTTTTAAATTTATTTATTGTTTCTTGATTCACTGTTTGTGAACATAGTTTATTCCAATTATTTACAATTTTGTTTCGTAGAAAAATCTTGGTAAACATGATTTTATGATCTGCTTAGTGATGGAGTGCTGATTTCTTAAATGTAGTTGGTTGGTATTTGAAGGGTTTATGCAATTGATAGTTTCGAATCTCTTGTGGATTTTATATTGATAGATTAGGTCACCCTTTGTTCTTCATGTTTCTAAAGTCATAATTTCTAATCTTTTTAGCCAGTCTTCATAGCTGTAGTTTCTTAACTTAATAATTTTTGTCACTCTTCTTTGTATACTTTCTACAGTTTGCTTTATAAGTTACAGTTGCAACATGTTTCTTCCATTAAAGGTCTTTTGCGAACAATACACCCAAGTCTTTTTTCTTTTTAGTTGTTTCTGATTTATTTTTATTTTGTTCAAAGCTATAATTCTGGTTATTTTGATCAAAATGCATTACATCACATTTTTCCTCATTGAAAGTCAAAGACTATGTTTTAGCCATTTGCCATATTTTATTAAAATCATGTTGTAAATTTTAAATGTTTCATTAGAAATAGCAGCTAATATCTTTGTGTCGCCTGCAATTCGTTTGCAGTGACATGTAATATTGTCCAATATATCATTAATGTATAGAACAAATAGTATGGGTCCCAGCACCGTGCCTTGAGGTACTTCATTAGTTACCTGTATCCAATTTGATGTAGAATTTCCTAATGTGACTCTTTGTTTTCTATTGGTCAGGTAAGCGCCAATTCATTTTATTAATTGATTGTCTATCACATATTTGCCTTTTTATAAATATGGGAAATCTTATCAAATGCTTTGGCAAAATCAAAGTAAATAATATTTAACAGTATCCTAAGAATTAGATAGTTTGTAAGAAAATCGTAAGTTTCCAACAAATTAGTTGAAGAAACAAATCCATGCTGGTTCAAATTAATTAGTTTGATGCTATTTAAGTAAAATATTAAACTATCTTTAATCAAAGTTTCTAATAACTTTCACAAAATCAATGTTAAAGACACAGGTCAGTAGTTTCTAGGCTCAATTTTGTTTCTCTTTTAAAAAAATGTAACAAGATTTGCCAATAGCCATTCGTTTGGCAAAGTAGAGGAAATAAATGATTTGATAAACAATATAGGAAGGGATGCTGAAATAGTTGATGCCAAATTTTTCAATACTGCTGGATGAGGTTTACATAAGAATATAATGATTTTGGATTATTTTTGGAATTGGATGCTATTTTTTTTTTCAAACTTCATTACCACTCTTAATTTCTTTAGATATAAGTTTTTGTAAATTTTATAATCATGGAGAATCTCAATTTTTTTCCATTGGCATTTTTGTCATTTTGATTTTTTTTTTCATGCCCTACTATCTTTCTTTTCCTAATAAATTTCAAACAACCATCATTGTGTATTCTCAAGAAGACTTTAAACTCTGTAATCTCACATTCTAAAAGCAAGCTACTACACTTTTTATCTTCAATAAACCTGTTGAAAGAGTTATAATCTCTTCTTGAATAATTATATTTTCTATTATCAAAAACTCTAACATATTTATTAATGTTGTAATACCACATTAATATAAGGTGACCTTTGTTTTGCCTAAAGGAGGTTTCATGTTTGTATTTAAAATTTTAGTTTCGTCATTTGTTATAAGTAAGTCCAGAATGTTTATTTCATTTTTAGAGCTTTGATAAAATGTTGGTCTGTCAAATCTGGTGAAAAAAGCTATCAATATTATTTTTTATAAACTCTTGCGGAATAATCATGCCTTACTATACAAGTTGCCCATGTTTAACCATTTAATATTAGAATGGTTAAAATCTCCTGCTAACAAAATGTTATCCTATTTACCATTTAAGACCATTTCATTAGCCTTATAAATAATTTGATTAATTTTACAATTTTTGATTACATCAGAATTAGATGCTCTATAAATGTACCCAATTAAAATTTTAATTTCGTCAATTTTCAAACAGCAACATATTTTTTTCAGTTATCAAAGCCAAAATGTCTAATTTTCTGACAAGTTTCAAACTCATACATTTTGTTATCCAAAGAACAAGCGTTGATGTACATTAAATTGAGCTTACTTGATATGTCCTTTAGATTCTTTAAATTTGACAAATCTAAAGGACATATCAAGTAAGGTGTACTCTTATATAAACCTTATATAAGCTAGTTAGCTCTTGCTATGATAAATTAAAAAAAATACATTGGAACAATGGTGACATATTATAATGTCATCACATATTTTCTAAGGAAATGCTTCACATTTTTATAATAGTTTTTTTTTAAACAAAGCTCTGAAGGTATCAAAGAAAAATTGGAAGGTATTAAAGGTAACTCTGAAGGTATTAAAGGTAACTCTGAAGGTATTAAAAGTAACTCTGAAGGTATTAAAGGAGAATCGGAAGGTATTTAAAGTAAATCTGAAGGTATTAAAGGTAACTCTGAAGGTATTAAAGATAACTCTTAAGGTATTAAAGATAACTCTGATGTTATTAAAAGTAACTCTGAAGGTATTAAAGGAGAATAAATCTTTTAAAAGTTTTACTAATTGATAGTTGTGAGCCAATTGGTAATATGATAGGTCTAAAGCCTTAATTCTGATTTTCAATACACAATTTATGCATTTTTGAAAAAACAATAAATATGAGAAGGACGTTGGTAGGAATGGTTTATTGTAAATTACATCATTAAAAAAATCTTTATTTATTGATTTTCTGAACAAGAAAAAAAGAAGTTCTGAAATGTTTAACTAATAAATATTGCATATTATTTGAGTATTTTAAACTCAGTTTGATCATTTTTTAACTTTAACTTTCTTTTATAATTCCCTAAGATCAATTACCATGTTTTTTTTTGCAAAGCATCCTCATTTGACATAAACATGAGTGTACAAAAATTTGGTTTTTGCTTCATGTCTGAAAGTTTCTCAATCACCAAAAGTTTTTTATGGATCTGAATAATAAAACTAAAAATTTTTTTAAATGCAGTTGAAATTGGGAACTAATTTGGGAAATTGGGAACTAATTTTACATTCACCTTTAAATCATTTATCAGGTTTGCTATGGTATTTTTGTTGCTATGGTATTTTTTGATTTTAGTTTCGATTATTATTTTTATAAATTTATGTATGTTTTTGAAACTATAAACTTTTTTTTTTAGTATTTTTTTACAACCAAGCGCATGCAAAGTTTGTGAAATGGACTTCTAAACTAAAAGCATATCGTGATGCCATAGAAAAAAGATCATTAGAATTAGATTATATTGCAGAACTACTAGAAACTCCATGTGTAATGCAATGTAAAAAAGGTGACAATTGAACTTCAATATTTTTTTAAATATAGTTGGACTATTAAACTACTAAATAGATTTTTAAATATAATTTAAATTTAAATTTAATTTAAATATAAAAAATAAATAAATATAATTAAATATAAACATAAATAATAAAAGTCAATATAATTTAATATGTTATTATTTAAAATATTTTGTATAGTTTGCATTGGTGGTCCATCAATAAATGAACACTGGAAAAAGATGCGAAGTAGATGGATTTCTAGTCCTGAGTGGGAGCCTTGTAAACGGAAAATATATGATGTTGCATGTCTTGCTAATTGTAAAGGAAAACAAGTTTATAAAGAAGTAGAAGCAAACAAAAAAAAAAATATTGAGGAGGTAATATTAAAATTATGGTAAATAAAATGATGAAAATATTGTAAAATAAAACCGAGGAGAGATTTATAGATTTTTTTGCATGAAGCTTAGTGATATGATCAATCACACTAAGGATAGTAATATGATTGATTGCATGGACATTAATGATATGATGTTCACACAGAAATTAGTGATATAGTCATTAGATATTAGTGATATGATGGTCAGATAGAGGTTGTTTAAAAAAATGTAAAAATAATGTAAACACACACTGACTTTTATTCATAAATATTTTAAACACATATGTAAACACATACACTCAATTTTATTTAAAAATATTTTAAACACACATGTAAACACACACTGAATTTTATTTATAAATATTTTAAACACACATGTAAACACACAAACTGAATTTTATACAAAAATATTTTAAACATAGTCTTTAATTTAATTCAAAATTATATTAGATTTTTCTTAGTATGGGAATTCTACAATTTTGTAGGTTCTTCTCAACTCAATGAGCATTATTAGCCAAATATTAGATAATACTAAACTTTTTGTTGAAAAATCAAAAGACCTGATTAATTCAACAGTATTAGTTGCTCAACAAGTTCAAAAAGTTACAGGTGCTGGCAAAGAAGCAATGGAAGCAATTGCAAATTTTTCAAAATCAAATATAATTGAAATTCATGATATCTGCTTTGATATGTCATTGCAAAAAGCAGTGACGACATATTTCACATTAACAATCGATGCTACACTTGGGCAGCGAAAGCGATTAAATATGGATGTGTTTGCAAAGTAAGGACTGTATGGACATATTATTACTTATATACATATATATTTACATGTGATTGTATGGGAATGTTTTACAATGTATTATCATGCCAATTTCTATTTTACTTATATTTTATTAGATTAGATGCAGGTTTTGAAAAAAACATTGCTGCAGCCATTGCTGAGCAACTTTTCCCTGGAATCGGAGTCATTAAAAGTAAGTAGTTGATGTTAATACAATATAAATGTTCTTACAGCTACTTATATCAGCTGTATGATATTGCTTAACTAAATTTGCAATATTATGTATTGCATATTTAGTTAAACAAAATATAATATTTTGTATTAATACAATACTAGCTGTCTGGACCCGTAAAACGGGTCATTGTGGGTCTTTCCACACTTATGATATAAAAACTTATTCCTAATGTAATCAATTTTTGTTTGTATTTTCTGGTAAATGATAGAAATTAATTGACTTATTATTATAGACGGAGAGCTGGCTACATAGAAAAGCAAGGTATAAGGTACCTAAAATATGAATATCTAGAGAGGTGCCATTAGTGCTCCCGAATACCAAATGGCCAGTCTGCCAGCACGATTAGAAAGATTAAGGCGGGGGGGGGGGGGAAACAGTAGAAAATGACAGTTTATAAATTGAAAAAAATGATAATGCTCATGGATAAAAATTATTGATAAGTAAAGTATTTGTTGCTACAATATGCAGAAAATTATTGACAGACGATTCCGTGGAAGAGAAATGGCTGGCAGACATCAACAAAGTGTAGTTATCTTTGATGCAAAAAAAATGATAAGTCTCATGACTAAACTTTTTTTAGAATTATCAGTAAACTGTTGAGGAAGCTGTGTGTTGAATGGCAGATGTAAAAATGAAGGACAACATCAAGGCAGACTGTTTTGAAAAGCGCGGTCTCATATTAATGAGTTATATAGTTATGTATAGTGTATTGCTAAGATGTATTATTTTCTTAATTATATTGTGAGGACAATGAGTTAATAATTCCTCAACTACACATGCTAAAAAATATGTTTACCATAAAAACAAAAAAATTTTTTTTATAAGGAAATAATACAAATAATTTGTAAATTTATTTGTATTATTAAATAATTTGTATTAATAAAAATAAAAAAATAAAAATAAATTTCTCACAACTCATTTTACAAATACTTCATTCGAATTATGTAAAATAGAAATCAATATAAAAGAAATAACCGCAGTAATCAAGAAATAAGCACATTAATCATTAACAATTATTAGAACCGCCTTAATTATGAACAATTGAGATTCAATGTCATAAAAAATTAATCATTTTATTTTTAACAATTAAAGGGAAAAAGAAACACGTAATGTTTACATAGAAATATCAGAATAACATACTGCAGTAGTGCAACGTACAAAAATATATCTATCGAGACCGCGCTCTTCAATACAGTCTGCCTCGATGTTGTCTTTCATTTTTTCATCTGCCATTTAACACACAGCTTCCTCAATAGTCTACTGATAATTCTAAAGAAAGTTTAGTTTTATCATTTTTTTCGCATCAAAGATAACGCCACTTTGTTGACATCTGCCAGCCATTTCTCTTCCACGGAATCGTCTGCCAATAATTTCGTAGCAACAAATATTTTACTTATCAATAATTTTTATCCATGAGCATTATCATTTTTTTCTATTTTTAATTTGTCATCTTTGATTGTCCGCCCCCACCTTAGTCTTTCTAATTGCGCTGGCAGACTGGCTACTCAGTGTTCAAGAGCGCTAATGGCATCTCTCTGGATATTCATATTTCATGTACCTTATACCTTGTTTTTTTATGTAGCCAGCTCTTAGACTATCATTATTTTAACAATTATATTATTCAACGTTGATAATTTGACATCATATCGTCCAATATAAAGCAGAAGGGAGGGGTTTACTAGATTTATGGCTTTATCTGATGCAGAGCTTATTAGAATCTTCACACTGCTAGTGTTAAAAAAAAAATAGTTTGAAACTTAAATCTTCTTATTTTATGAAAAGATAAACTTACTGAAACTTAAAAACTTACTAAAAGAAAATTGCCTCTTTACAGTGTAAAATGTGTTGACTTGATTATATTAACACAGTTATAACATAAGAATCTTTTACATAGATGACAAATGCATGACAAACTTCAAGTTGTTTTTAGAAAATTCAAGTTGTTTTTAGAAATTCCAGATTTTGAAAAGTTTTGAACCTTTTGCTTATTAACACTCCTCTCTGTTTATTGGGCATACAAGAAGAGTTATTTTAACTAAAATTAATTGAGATTTTAAAACAAGAGGAGCTATTATCAAAGTAATAATAAAAATGCAAAATAAGTGTATATTTAAAATAAGTGTATAAAATATTTTATATATTTTTTAATATATATATATATCAGAGCTGTAGCCACACTTTTTATGGGTTCGATATAATTATTTTTCAGGCATGGTGTGATCTCCAAACATTTCTATTTTATTACTAGTATCAAATTAGGATAGGTTACAAAAAATTATGGTAATTGGAACTTGGGAACAAGAAGAAACCAAGTTATGATAATATATATCATATAGGCAACATTAAAGAAATCACAGCTTCTGTTATATACAGTTTTTGAAAAAAAAAATTGTGTACTTGTAGTTGTGTGTCAAAAAAAAAAGTTGTATATTAAATCATATTTTATGTACATAAACTAATAAATTAAAAAAAGCAACGTATTGCATATTAAAAAATCTTTTTGTTTTGAAAATAGTTTTGAAAAAAGAGTTTGTATAAATTAGGACTTTTTTAAAAAGAATTTTCTTTCTAAAAAGATAAATTAAAAAAATGAAAATCAAAAGCTTGTAAAAAATATTATTATTCATACATTAACACTTCATTTTTGTCATGCTTTCTTACTTGTTTGATTACATGAAATGCAATCACAAACAAAACTTTATTTTAAATGAATTCATAATACTTTTCATATCAACTTATCAGGTTTAAAAATATTAAAAGTTAAGATAAAATTTTTATAATATTCTTTAAATAGGGATTTTTATTGTAAATACCAATTAAAAAATTTTTTTTTTTGTTGCTTTTCATAATTGTTGCATATTTATGCAATAACATTTTGTAAAATGCTTTTTAATATTAAATAAGTTGTGTTAATGCTTTTTTTTCTTTATGTACATAAAATCCTTTTTTTTTTTGTTTATTTTTATAAAATACTCAACCTGTAGTATTTGATACAAAGGTATACAAAACACTGCACTAGTTTTTTACCTGGACATTCTTTCAATTAATGATTCTGAAGAAAAAATTTGTATATAATTTGCATAAATTTGTATAAGTAACATTAAATAGGGCTAACTTACATCTCCCACCTCCCTCTTTTTTAGTTGTATTTCTGATAATGATAGAAAAGTTTATCCTGATTAGAAATCGTATAAATACATCTGTCATAGAATGCTAGGGTAGAAAGCAATATTAATCTGTAAGCTCTATCTCTTAATTAAACTTATGTATTGATTATTACATAATTATTTTATCATTATACTTGTTTTACAATTAGTTTTATAAAATGTAAAACAAATCATTGCAAAAACAAACAACTTAATTAAAGTTAAAGAAGTTTGTTGAGATTTGTAGTCACAAAGAAAGGAAACTAGTAAATAAAATCTCAATTTACTTTCTATGGCCTGTTTTGAAACGCGCAACTATCAGGAAGGCTGGAACTACTTTCATAAATGGCTGAAATAAAACAATCCAAATCCATACCTTTCTCTTATTTTGAATCTTTTATTAATGCATTTATATGTCGCTCTAAATTTTGTCTGATCTTGACTAATAATTATAGGTAATATATGTACAATGGTCGTTCAATAATTAACGAGACAACTTACTTTTACTCAAAAACGGTTGAACTGATCCATATGAAACGTCCTGAAAGTGTATCTGAATCTGTTTAATCATATTTCGTAAATATAACCTCAAGTTTGCTCAGTTAACAATGACAAATCTGCTTAGAATTAAACCATGGCAAAACAATTTCCATGGTCAGATTTTTAGTTGCAGAAGGTGAGAAAGGTGGTAAAATTCATGAAAAAATGTTAAAAGTGCACAGAGACAATTGTTTGAATTGTTCAAACTTTTACAAATTGGTAACAGTTTCAAAGAGACTGTACAAAAGTTTCTGACAAGCAACGCAGTGGACAACCTGTTGAATTTGGGACTCGAATCTCAGATTGATGCATTAGTTCGGGACAATAGGCGCACCACTGTTGAACTGATTAGTTAAAAAGTAAACATGAGTATTGGAACTGTCCTTAACATTGTTCACAACAAGCTGCAGTTCGTTAAAATTTGTGCAAGATGGATACCCAGACAACTCACTAGCACTCACAAAGAAACCCCACTTCAAATCAGATAACAGTTGAATCATTAATATTCGGCTGAAGGAGAATGTGTTTTTAAAAGAATTGTAACATGTGATGTCAAAGCGACAGAGCCTTGAGTGGAAGCTTTCTAGAAGGCCAAAGAACAATCAACAGCCCGCGCTATAGTGACATGCTAGAAAACAAAGTAAGGCCTGCTATTTGAAAGAAACTCTGTGGGCTTTTGACTGAAGGCGTGATATTACTTTATGACAATGCCCGTCCACATACAGCGTACCTGAAAAAAGAAAAAAATCAAAAACTTTAGTGGGAGACTCTGTTTGGACCTTTGAATGAGAGTCTACGAGGGAAACATTTTCAATGCAATGAAGAGGTCATAAATCAGGTGTAAAAGTAGCTTCAAGATCAACCCAAAGAATTTAATGCCAAAAGCATTTACAAGTTAGCAAAAAGATGGAACAAGTGTATAAGTGTTGCTGGGGACTATGTTGAAAAGTAACAAAATATTTGTACTGATTGAATAAATCATTTTTGAATAAGAATAATTTGTCTTGTTAATTATTGGACAACCCTTATTTGTGTGTGTATATGTACATATATATATATATATATATATATATATATATATATATATATATATATATATATATATATATATATATATATATATATATATATATATATATATATATATATATATATATATACATATATATATATATATATAGTTTTTTCAAGTGTTGTTATATTAGGCTAACATTAAATTATGTCTATATACTTATATTATATTTTTTAATATACTTTGTTTTCTTTATCAAAGTAATCTTTTTAAAAAGTTAAATTATTGTTAATCAAAAAACACATAGGTAGGTACATATAGGCAGGGATTTTTAATGATTGTCTAGATTTTGGTTTAAATTTAAGCTAATAATCAATATGTCCTTGGGTCTTTGGTTTTTGAAACCTTGTTTTTTCTTTAGTGTTAACATTAAAATCAAACAATTAGCTAAGAGTTAAATTTAAACTAAAGTTAAATAATTTCTAAGCAGGGCATATCTTTTAGCAGGTGAATGACCCCATAAGTCTTCATGTCAGTCCATAAGCTAAGGTGTGTAAGAATTTTAAAATGAACTTGTTAATTAACAAAGTATGTTTGTTTATACCTTATGTTTTAATCTAGTCTTAATTTGAAAATAAATAGAGTTATGATTGTTTTTTTTTTTAGGGGATTGGATAGAATTGTCAAGCACACACATTTTGTATATATAATTTAAAAAAATGTATAATAAAATATATAAAATATGTTGCAAATTTTTATTAATATTTCAAGGTGATATTAATGATGCGTTGTTAAACTTTGAAGATGTGATTATAAAAAAGGAAGATCTTAAAGCATTTGCAAAAGAATCTGAAATACAAGAACAGAATTTAGAAGCAATGATCGAAACTCCTGAGGAAGATAACCCAGGGGATGATACACCAAGCAAAAATGTAAGACTCGTTTATTACTACTCATCTCAGATTTTTACAAATCTAAAATTACAAATAATAATTAGAAAAGTTTAGCGTTGTTTTAACTTTACAATAAATCAAAAATTTTGAAGTTTTATTTAAAAATTTTGTTAAGGAAAAAAAAATGTTTTAACTTTACCATTTTCTAGTAAATTAGTTGTACCTTGTAATTGTTGTACTGTGCTTTAAAAATTTTTGATGTTTGACTTGTCAACTACTTGCTTCGATAATAACTTCCAGTGCTGAACTGACTGGTGAAGAACTTGTGTCACTGTTTACAATTTTGAACTAATTTTGATAACCCTTGTTTTATATTTGAAAATCAAAGTATTTTTTTTTAGGCTGTCTTTTTATCAGAAATTACACGTGACCCTGAATATATACGCAAACAGCTATATTCAAAAACATCATTATTAACTATTCGTGATGACTTGACTTTGGATGCATTTGAATATGACTCCCCATGGTCATTTTCACAAGAAGATTCTCCATTTACACCATTTAAAAGTGAAGAAAAATTGGAAACAAAAGACAATATATTAGGATCAGGTTTTTGTTATGAAAATTTTAAAAATACTTGTTATGATTATTTTTTCTTTTTCTTTAATTACCTCTCCAAGGTCACAGGGGCCACCACAGTTAGGAAAGCTATTAATTTAATTTTTTTTTTTTTTTTATTTGTTACTACTCTTTCTTCTCAACTTCTGCATTCAACTTGTTTGCCTTGAAGAACTAGATGGGGGCAGTACTACCAGGGGCATAGTAGGAATTGAACTTAGAACTTCTTGTTTATAAAGCAAGTTCTACCAACACACCATAACTGCATTTATAATTATAATTACATTTAACTCATTTTAGATATATATATTTACCCAGACACTCCTGAAGATCCTAATGATCCAGATAAATGTTCCAAGACAAGAGGATTGGTCTCAAATTATGCTACAGTTTCTCAAATAGTCAACTCTTTGCTGGAGAAGTTGAAAAACTTGAAGGATCATTTTGCTGCTGAGGTGAAAAGTTATATTGCCAACATAAATCAAATAGAAAGGAATATCATTCACAACTGTAGGTTGTTTAATAACTTGGTTATGTTGCATGTGATTATGGTTATATTGCATGCAGTTAATATTATATTGCATGTGGTTGTGTGCAGCATGTGTGCAACACAGGTTTATATTATTTACGTGATTTAGAGTAGTAAACTTATCAGGATTTTTCTTGATTTTTTCAAGGTTTTTCTTGATTTTTTTTCTTCCACTTTTATTCCTCCACCCCACCTCTCATTCTGTTTTTCTCTTGTCACCTCTTACCTCATTATCATCTTGTCCTCTGCCTTAACATCATGTCTCTTTTTTCGCTGTTATGTCTAATATGTCTTATATATTATTCCTGCTAAACATGTACAAATCTAGCTATTTTTTATTCTCAGGTAAACAAAATAAAGTTGGTGATGAAAAAACTGCAGATGCATTGTTTTTTGTATACAAGCTCAGAAACGGTACATTAAAAATTTTTTTATATTGTTGTGTTGCAAATGTTTCAGTATTTTTTCAATGTTTCAGTGTTTTAATGTTTCAGTGTTTCAATGTTTCAATGTTTCAGTGTTTTTTGTAGTTTAAAAGATTCAGAAGTGTTTAGTAATTTTATTAATTTTTGTTTATTTTTTGTAAAGTAAAGTTCTTGTCTAGGAACTTCAAAATGGATTCACAATGTTGAACAGCAGATTGCAACTCAAGACAGAGAAACACTTCGCATGTTGCGAAAGTCATTTTCTGATGTCATCAATACAGATAAACAGATGGATATACAAAAGTTCTTGGAAAATATGAAAATAGCAACAACTGCTGCAAGCAAAAGGTACGCTGCTCAAGCCAAACATGCAGCTAAGACTCTCACATCTGTCACTTTTGAGTCAGCAACAAAAGTAAGATTTTTCTTCTCTTTCTTTGTTAATTTTTTGATTCTTGCTTTGTTAATAATGTTTTTAGGGTCTGGCAAACGGTAGAAACTGCAACCAATTAACCAGTTTTTTGTTCAGTTTTCTCGAAGCTGAAAACTGCTTTTTTCTCTCCTCAAAAAACTGGTCGTTAATTATACATTACTAAATAGATAAATAGTTTAAAGATTTCTTGTTTGACAAGTAACGTAGAAACATAAATATGTATATATAAATATACACAAATATATATATATATAAATAAACATATATAAAGCACATATATAAAGCACACATATATATATATATATATATATATATATATATATATATATATATATATATATATATACACACACACACAAATATATATATATATATATATATATATATATATTTGTATATATATATATATATATATATATATATATATATATATATATATATATATATATATATATATGTATATATAAATACAAATATATATATATTTGTATGTACGTTATGTTTGCTGATGGTTGGCAGGTGTCTTGAGCATAGAGTACAGAATAATAAAAGTTGCTGCAGGCGGCTTGCATTTCATATGGTGAATCAACTAGAGTTTCAAGATCGGTACATCGTATTAATGCAACAGTATCAGCAACTCTTCAACCTTTGTCATACCGCCGTAATGCAGCCAACTCTTCAACCTTTGTCACACCGCCCTAATGTAGCCAACCTTCAACGTTTGTCACATCGCCGTAATGTTTCTCTTTCTCTTTTCTACAAATACTATAATGGGCACTGCTCTAAAGAGCTAGCGTCTCTTGTGCCATCTACTAAAATTCATTCTCGTGTTACTGGTCATTCAATTAAGTCTCATCCTTTTTCTATTACTGTTCCTAAGTGCTCTAAAAACTCTTATTCGTCTAGTTTTTTTCCTCAAACATCAGTTCTTTGGAATTCGCTTCGTTCATCTTGCTTTCCTGATTCATATAATTTGCAATCTTTTAAGTTGTCTGACAATCGTTATCTTGCTTTACAATCTTAATTTTTTTTCTTCCAGTAACTTCCAACACTAATTAGTGGTTGCTTGCAGCCTTGTTGGAAGCAAAGATGTTAAAAAAAAAAAAAACTCTACCTGACCAATATGTAACCTTTTGGGGAGCCGGTGGAGCGGTTTTGTAGAGATTGAGTGGGGGCTGACTAACTACAACAAAGTGGTCTGAATTTCTAAAGCTGGGAAGGGTATTGGATAGGTAGCATTACTTAAGATGATGTCCAGAATTGCTGATTTGCGGGTAGGTTGTGAATTAAGGTGAATGAGCTGGTGAGAACGGCAATAAAAGTCAGTAGGGTAACCATTTAGATTTCCTGCAAGAATTATAAGTGGTTTGTTTCAGATTGTGCAGCCAGTTATTGCTGGTTCGATTAGCTGTGCAATTTGATATGATGGCTCACGGTCTAAAAATGGTTTTTATGCGCATATATCCCGGTTTGGTCTAAAAATGCACGTTGTGCATTTTTAGACCAAACCGGGATATATGCGCATATTATTAGACAGGAGGAGTACCCTTGCAGCAGGTATTTTGAGCACACTTGAGCAATATTTAGTTCGACTTCTTGTTAATATACTGAATTAGACAGGAAGTTGGTTGACGGTTTTATCTGTTCTATTCTATCTGAATATTTTTTGTTTATAAATATAATAGTGCCACCACCTATGCGATCCTGAGCTTCAGTGCTAATGTAAGTGTAACTACTATTGATTTGAGAGCGAATAACTTGCTAATCAGCAGAGCTTAGTCACGTTTCAGCAAGGTAGACAACATCAATGTTGGTATCTTTGAGAAACTAATTGAAGATCTCAATTTTGTTACAGAATGAACGTATGTTAGTGGTGCAGATGGTTGGTAAGCGATTGGTGTTGGCTACTGAGCTAATTGGTTGATGAGGAGCAACAATTGATGGCACCACGGATCTTGACAATTGTTACATTGCAGATGCCCCAGTGAAAGGGCGCATCAGGGTTATTAATTTGAAGTTTATCATTATGAGTGTTGCGGTCTTTGCGTAGTTGATACTCAAGCTCTCTTTCAGCTGGTGACAAGTCAGGACTGACTGAGTATTTCTTGAAGGTTTCATGTGTAGCAAGTTTTCAAGAGTTCATAAGAGCTATTTTTTTTGGCAAGCTCCTTAAATTCTACTATAATAGGCCGGCTATATTGATAACTTTTCTGCGTTTAAGCTCTTGGAGAAACCAATTGCCATTTACAAGGAAAAAGATCATCACAATAAAAAGTCAATTAGGAGAGTCAAGAAATTTAATTATTTATTATCCCAGGCAGGACACAATGTAGTACAGGTTTACATATAGGTCAACCTAATAAATGGGTGCAAGGCTGGTCAACAGAACTCTTTTTCTCACCCATAAAGTTTTTACCTAAGAGACAAATCTGGCTACTGTCTTCTTCAGGACAGTAGCCGGATTTAAAATCTTGATGAGTATTTTTATCGAGACACTTTTGGAATAATTTTTTTAAATACTCATCAAGATTTTAATGCAGTTAAAATCTTGATGAGTATTTTTATCGAGACACTTTTGGAATAATTTTTTCATGTTTCAACTGGCTTTTTTAATGTTTTTTCTTTTACCACTTTGAATGTCTCATCGTTGAAAATGTCTTTTATATATATATATATATATAAAAGACATTTTCAAATATATATATATATATTTATATATATAAAAATGTCTTTTATATATATAAATATATATATATATATATATATATATATATATATATATATATATATATATATATATATATATATATATATACAAATACTACCCTGCTGAGTGTTTTTTATTATATATCAACATGCATAAATTTTGAAAACGTGCACTTCAATTCTCGATGTCAAACACCGTGTATGTGCGTTTTGTCCCATTTTAATTTTTTTTATTTAGAGTAGTAGTAAATGCAGTTTTTTTTTTAATAGAGTCTCGTAAGCTTTTCTCTTTTTTCTCATTTTAGTCTTTAGCTACCTTTCACACTTATATGACGATTTTTATGATAAAAATAAATACTGTCAGCGTTGGTGACATAAAATCCATGCTAGTAAACTGATAATTCAAATATAAATTTATGACGGTATTTTATTTTAGATTGTTGAAGATTTGCTCACTGGTGTCGGAGGTACATTAAGTTCAAAAAAATCTGCTATTGACAACCTTCATGACAATGTTTTATTTCTTTCGAAGCAAATTCCGTGTGCAACTTTGTCGAGATAGCACATTAATGCGTTCAAGCTAATGTTTGCTTACGCAAAATCATTCAAATGGATGTTTTCGCCGAAGCGAAAATATTAAAGCTAATGTTTGACAATGATTTGAGAATTTTTGTATTTTAAGAGTTATACGGTGTGGTTGCATCAAGTGCATTCTGGAATTGGGTGTTAAATGAATAGTACCAGTAAAACTGTCCTAATATCGATAAAATTATTGTCTCTAACTAATAATTTCTGATTTTCAATGATTTATTGGTTTTTCATACTGTATAGTGCTACGCATATATGAATCGAATAGTACAACACTTCAAAAAATGTCTTCTTTTTTGCAATTGATGATAATTTATCTGTAATGTATTAGATCTACAGGAGTTTTCTATTTATTTTTACTTTATTTTGTGTATAAATATTTCTATATTTCTATGTTTCTTATAAATTAAAGTTATTAAAAAATATTTATCTATTATATTTCAAATGTTTATTTAATGTAAAATAAAAATTTATAATTTGGGGAGAATAGTGTCGGATATATTTTTATCTGTAGTTATTTATGATTTTTTTATTTATTTTAATAACGAACTATAAATGGACTAAAAAGATGTTGACCTTTAGTGAAAGCAATAAGTAATATCCCTCGGGATCAATTGAAGCACATTAAATCAAAACAAACATTAAATTTAAGATCTTTTAATCCATTTATCTCAAGAATTTTATAAAATTAATTTTATAAAATTACTTCATTCTTGAGTTGTTGATTGACACTTTGGTAGCTGGTTCATTGAGGTGAAGCGATTTGAAAAATTTTTGAAATCAGGTTTGCCTGTGTTACTTTATCTTATAGTAAAAAAATCATCTTGTTTATATATATATATATATATATATATATATATATATATATATATATATATATATATATATATATATATATATATATATATATATATTTCTTTTCTTTTTCTTAACTCAACTCGGTACTCAAAAGAATAAAATTAAAAAAAAACTTCACCTTAAAACTTAACTAGTAATTCATGCGAGGAAGGAGGGGGGTGCGCTTCCTAGTTAAATACTCTTCCACGGTGCTCTGTGAGAAGTGACCGTTCTTCTGTGAGAAGTGACCGTAAAGGCGTAAGAAAAAAAAAATGCTATTTTTAAAAATATTAATTTGAAAAAAAAATTGCGAAAATGTACTTAAAACGTTGCTTTTTTGCAAACTTTGAAGAAAACAACAACAAAAAATATTTTTAATACTTTTAGATTTCAATGGAAATCAATAATATTTTCAAAATAAGCGTTCTGCGTTTTATGAGTCTTGGCATAGTTCTAAAAAAAAAAATTAATAGTATTAGGACTTATCTAAGTTTTGGGTCAGAGAGGAACCATAAGAACTTAATAAATTCTAAAATATTTTTTACTTTTCTGTTATAACTAATATAATATCATTCGCGTCTCAGGAATGTTTAATTTCTAACTTTTTTTTTTTTTTTTTTTTTTTTTTTGCTACAAAAATTGCACCACTCTGTTCTAAATATTTTTAGAAGCAGTTTGAAATCATCAATATAAAGCTGGAAATACGATATATTTTAAGATTCTTATTGCTTTTGTTAGTTTACGTGGGAAAAAATCCTTTGTTATATAGCTTCCTTTTAACATATTCCGTTTTTCTATTTTTATAAAATGAGACGCCATGTTTATACTGGTCGAAAAAAACATATAGTGGTTGACATAAATCATTTTTTTGCTCAAGACTTTTTAGTTTAGTTCAATGGTTTAGTCAAAAATGATTTTGAAAACATTCCCTTTTTTTTTTGAGAATTTGTGCGCTTAAGTGTCATAAATATTTGTTAAATTGTTCAGCACACAGGGAAGTAGTATCATGTAAAAATTGTCACAAAAATAAAACTCAACTATCGCTACTGATCACATTAGTTAATCAATTTCTTTATAATATCTTATGTTTTGAGGATTAACATTCCTTTTGCCTGGTAAAAATAATAATAACGATAAAAAATGACCAAATTTAAGGTTAAAAATTATATATGATCATAATTTTTGAACGCTAAGAGAATGATACTGTGAAATACTATAAAACTTAAAATTTATCGATAAGTATAATTTTTATTGAGAATAGTACACAAAATATTTTATTAATTTGCTGCTCTTACATTTAGAGCCGGGGGGCAAAATTTTTGAGGCCTTTTTGCTCCAATGTGTGTGTGTGCGGCCGTTTATATAAAGTAAGCAACGCAAATATTTAACTATTCCAGCATTTTATGTTTAAAAAGATTTAGTTATGCTATTCTTTTGCTCAAGTAAATTTTAATAGCTGATCTGTCGCTAATAGTTTAATAATTTTTATAAATTGTTAACATTTTGAAATGTACATTGCAATAAAACCAGAATTGTCTATTGAAAAACGATCTGTAATATTTTTCTTGCCAAAATTTGATCTATTCAAATTTTGGCAAGAAAAATACTCTGTGTCAAATAGCAAAAAAAAAATCAAAACTTCAACAGTTTGGAATATTATAAAAAAGAAAAAAGAAACTGGAAGTGTGGTTAATCGAAAACAATTGTTAGGCCATCGAATTACGTCTGCTGCCGAAGAATTATAGTCACTAGTAAAAGAAATATATTATTAACTGCTCCGGAAATAACCCATTCAATGAATAGTTCTCGAGGAGCTCCGGTATCAGTAACAACGGTGAAGAGGCGATTGATGGAAGCAGGACTTGGTGGCAGAATAGCTGCAAGAAAATTATTACATCGGTTCCAAAGTAAAAAAAAAGACTAGAATGGGCAAAACTACACGAAAACCGGACGATCAATCGGTGGAAACGTGTTCTTTGGATCGACGAGTCAAAGTTTCAAATCTTTGATTCCAAGAGAAGATAATTTGTCCAAAAAAAGATTGGTGAACGGTTAGTATTTATAACAATAGTATAGTATTTCATGAAATTAATAATAAGGGTTCTCGATGACAAGACTTACACAGATTTCTACGAGTTTCCCCCTGACTACAAAATTTAAGCTAACTTATTTTTATCCCGTTTCTTTTTCACAATACAGTTAGTAATATTACTTTAATTTCCTTACCTCAAATAAATCTCAAGTATTTTGATGTCTCTAGTTTTTTGAATGTATTTGTTGTAATATATTATGTATTGTAAAAACTTGTAAATACTATGTAGTCTTAAAAAATATGTGAATAAAAACAAAAGACAGATACGTACCTTACAGTACCTTACTTTAATTGCCATAACATAGAATCATCTTGCCACAATATATATATAAAATACTAGCTTGTATTATGTCTTTTAAACAGAAAATGGAGATAAAACAAAATAACACTGTATTTTATAAAAAAAAAAAGTATGTATTACATTCTATCTCTAAATCAGGGTGTAGTAATTCAGACACCTGCACTTTAAATATATTTAAACAATTTCTTTGAAACTGCAACAAGAATTTTTACACCCCCCCCCCCTTCTAATTATTATTTTACAAAAAGATGTTTTTTTAAAAAGTGCTTTAGTGCTTAAAAAGTGTTTTTTGCATAAAATATGCTTTAAAAAGATGAATGTTTTAGTTGAATATATCGAGTGCTACTTAAAAGAAACATTTTTGATAATTCGAATTTAGTTTTACCTTACCAATCTATATTTTTGAATTACATAATCATACACTGTGTGATTGTATCAAATCACTGTATAATACGTACACAGTGCTGTATTACAAGACTGTAGTAACAAAACATAGATTGGGTGGATAATAAAACTTTGTATATGCTCTTAGACAAAGCTTTTTAGAGTTTTTTAAACAGAAAGGACGCAGTACAAGATAAACAGTGTCATAACTTATTTTGAAGTTTTAGTTTAAACACTGGGTTAATATATAGTTTAAACATTAGGAGAATAAAACTATCACTTTGGTACGATAAAGAAGATCAGGATTTTTTTAAATGTGTTGCAATAAAATTACTCAGTTTTCATATTTTGATCCGTTTGCAAAAATTAAAGAAAATTAAAGAAAAAAATTAAAGAAAAAAAAAGTTATGAGAAAATGTTTAATCCATAAGAGTGCGGTGGCATAAATATAAAAAAAAAAACAAAAAAAAAATTAAGTGTTAAATAGATACAAACTCTTAGAGTTTTTCGTATTGTAGCGTATTTTAACAAAATTTTTAAAATTACGCAGCAACTATTCTCCAGCTGCGAATTACTAATTAAACACTATCATTGTCTGTTGGCATCGCAAATTTTAAATGCTATGAGAAAAACAGCACGAAAACTGGGAGCTGGCTAACGGAGGAAATTAAAATGAAAAAATTAATGGAGTGGTTATTATAGAGAGCCTTAACCACCTGATTAGAATACCATTTATCTCCATCCTTTTTTAAAACCGGCAGTTTATTTTTATTTCATAACGGACACTAAAATTCTCCATTAGTTTCACGGAGAGAACTGTAGAGCCGTGGTAAGGCTATCTCACGCCCTCCAATTTAAGCGGAGGGGTGGAGGGGGAAGTAGTCTGCGAAGTTAGGGGGCCTATTTGCAAATTTAAGGAGATTTTATTTTTATTTTTTTGTAATGCCTAATGGAAGATTTTTTGGAGACTCTAATATCATAAGGCATTAATGATACTAATGCATAAAAGGAATTAATGACTAGTTTTATGAGGAGAAGGAGCTCCGAACCACCAGGATCTTCAAGATCGCCTATAGCGCTTGGGTCAAAAATAAAGAACGGCGCTCTTATTTCAAACCAAAAAACTACAAAATTTAAAATTTTGTGAATGTAGAAATATTTCTTTTTGAAACAGCACATTGCATTTCTGCTTTACTATTAATTCTCTGGATTTTTATTAATCAAAACTGACATAGGAATCAAAACATTAGTTTTAAAACTAATGAACAAAAAGTCAATCAACAAAATCTTCAAGAAAGGTAAATGGCGGCCTAAATATCTATGACATCGTTGTAGCTCAATTTTTTGGCCAATTCTTCTTCAATCAAAATAATCAAATATCAGTAAAGCAATCCTGGCCCATCGTCAAACGGAGAAAGTTTTTTACTATTTTAAATTTACAAAACAATCGTTCACTATCAGCAACTGACTCAGGAGTAGTGTTGAAAATCTGGATCATGATGCTAATGTATGCAAAAAAGGCGCTCAAGCTATTTATTGAAGATTGGATTGAGTAACTGCATCTGATTTCTCACAACCTCTTGGCAAATGGTTCGATCAACCTGGTACGAGAGCTCCATCTTGTCATAGAAATTCTATGCAGTAAAACTCCTGTCGCTTCAGTGAGGATCTTCTATCGAGCAAGACCTGCACAATTTTTGACTTGATGCTTGAGCATTTGCTGAATATCCGCTTTTACGTGGAGTTGCCAGATGTCTAGCTTTTACATACGAATTACAGTACCTATAAAAATCGAGGTTTTATTACAGGGTGTTGTTTTAATGTACACATATCAAAAAGTGCGCAAAAAAAGGAGATATTTGGAACCTTTTATCAGGAAACAACAAAAATTGAAGTCAAAAAAATTTCTCATTATCTTTCAAAAGCTAATGTAAAACTTGTTGATTTTATTGCCTTCCTAACAAACGTCCCATATGTTACTTTAGTAGGCATCAAATATTAGACATTTTAATTCTGAAGTCAGCACTCAAACCACTGCGCCATGGCTGATCAGTTCTGACTGATATAAATCATCAAAAAGTATATAAAATGCATACCAGAATAAACAGTCGGTTGAAAATTCAGTCAATCAATAATACACTAGGCTGGAAATTTAATTTATGAAAAATTCAGTTGGTTTAGTTATAAGTCATCTTTTTTTATATTGACACTATTTCTAAAATTAAATCTTTAATGTCGCAGAAACAAACCTAACTTATTTTAGAGTCTATCACGCTTCATTGTAAGTACTATAAACATAGGTAACATTTTCTATTTATCACTTTGACAAACGTATATTTTTTAATTTAAATTCAAAACTATTTTTTTCAAGTGACTAATTTTAAAATATTTATTCCAATAAAAAAAATTGCCAAAGCGATAGAGAGAAAATCTTATCAAAGAGTTTCTATCTATTTTCCAATTACTTATTTTGAGGCTGCAGTAAAAAATTTTTTCGACGCAAAAGATTCAGTTAACGTCTTGTAAGTATAATTAAAGATACCAGCTCACTCGAATTTTTGTTTATTATAATGCAAATTTCTAAAGAGTTTTTTTTTTATTTTGGTTGCTTGTTACAACAATTAAACATTTTACTGTTATAGTACATCCTGTTATAATTTTTAGGCTGACAATAAAAATCTTTCTTAGTTTGAATGCATTTGGAGTTAATATTCTTAAAACTTTTATTAGCTATACGTTAATGAAGTGATTCATGGATTGCTTTATTAATGAACATAATTCTTTAATACATTGAATATTGGTGTCATCTTACATACATATGTTGGTAAAACGCAAGTTGCGTTGGCACAACATTGGTCCCCAACGTCGTTTTTATATTATCTTGGATACAAATGTAACGTTTCTAACAACAAAAAGCTAACGTTGATACAAAATTTTATTTTAACTTGCATTTTAAGCTGGGCTAGCGTTGCACTCCTTGATTATCTGCATTATAATTTTGGTAATATTTTTTTGGTAATATATATACATATATATATATATATATATATATATATATATATATATATATATATATATATATATATATATATATATATATATATATATATATATATATATATATATATATATATATATATATATATATATACATATATATATATATATATATATATATATATATATATATATATATATATATATATATATATATATATATATATATATATATATATATATATATATATATATGTATATATATATATATATATATATATATATATATATATATATATATATATATATATATATATATATAGAAAGGTTAAGAAAATTGGGGAAGGGGGTTGAAACGGAAATTAAGGGGGCCTAACGCAGCTAAAATAAAAAATTATAATAAATAGAAAAAATTGAAATTCTGAGTTTCGGGGAAGAAACTCCTTTAGGCCCTTTGTTCCTATGTCAGTGTTTATATATATTTATATAAATCAAGTACCAACTTTCAGTTGTTTATTGCATTTGGCTAAGTAGAAATTAATGTTGCTACATCTATTAAATAATTCAACTGTCAACTAAATCAACTAATATATTTTCTAAATTTGACTCAAATCGACATTTTTGAAATCGATCAAAAGTTGATTTAGTCAAAAATTTAAATAATTTATTTTTTTGGAACAAATTGTAATAAAAATAATAAATTAATTTATATTCGCTTTCTATTTTTAACATCACATTATTTAAATATTATCAGAGCACAACAATATGAGAAAAAGGCCGTTTTAACAACGGGACAATTTATTCCCAGATCTCAATAATTTAGCGACTGTCTTAAATACTTGCTATATTTCAAAGTTTTTACAATCATATCGATAGGTTAATTGTAAAACATTATATGTTAAAATACTAACTTATGAATGTTGAAATATCGATCTTGATGAACGGAGATAAATAAAAAAATTATACACAGGAATGTTGAAGTAATACAATAAAACAACACTTATAATATGTTTTTAAATATTTGAGTTTGTATACGAGTTTAAACTTTTAAAACCATAGTCGATTAAATCGATTATACAATTTTTCAAAGTCTACTGATTTTGACTTTTAACTTTTTGATAAATTAGTCAATAATAACACTAATAGAAATGGAGATTTACTGTTTATATTCTCATTTATTAAAATCCAGTAAAATATTTGGTTCCATTACATAGTTAAATTTAACTTCACGTGTTGTTTGGCCGTTGTCAGTTCTCACTGAATCTTACAATTCACAGCTCTGACACTTTTAGCGCTTGTGTAGTCCTAGTGAGCTTCTATGTTACACTTATTTCCAGGGGTGAAGATCCGGGGTAAAGGTCGTATTGTGCGTGACTGCTTTTTTGCTACAAAATCTTGCTATTGATTTTTCATTACTCTTCAAAATAGTTAGAACTTTAAAACTTTCAGCAGCGGTATAGTCCCAATGATGTTTGGATGTTGCATATTAAAACATTTTCCAGGGCCGATGACACAAGTTGGAGCTAGTGCCCTTCCTACCCTAACTTTTTTTATTTATAAAAGAAAATCAAACGTTTCATAAAGGAGAGACACAACTTTTATTTGGATAAGACCTAGTGTCTACCTCAATGTAAAAAACAATTCAATTTTTTGTTTGTTTGGTCATCGACAATTAAAGAAAAGAAATAAATTATTTAAAAATGTAATTCTTTGGTAATATAAACAAAGCAAAGTTAATTGTTATGCACATCACCAAATAAGTTTAGTTTTTTTTAAACTCATAAAAAAAAAACAATTTTGTAATTAAAACTTTATTATGATTTTTTTTTGTCTTTTGGCGCTTCTATCATCTTGGCACCCAGAACACGTATGCCCCTTTTGCCCCTTCTTCTTGGCGGCCCTATATACTATCTAAATCGGAAGGACATCTAGTTCTTGCCTTGATTTTGATGAAAATTTGATATTACTTTTTGATGGTCCAAATATTTTATGAACAGATTTTAAATACCAAATTATGTTGCTTGTGGAATCGCCGGACTATTTTATTTTCCGCTATTTTCTTCGGGACGTTGACTTATTACAAATGCATTATTTGTTTTTGATGAATCTACACGATCCCAAACATATGATTTACTTGCTCTAATATTTCTTTTTTTCCCAAAATGGAAAAGTTAATGTTGTTCATCTTGTTCATTGAATGACATTTAAAAAAGTATATAATGTTTACAACTAAAACTTATCAATATCATATAATAATTAGTATTTTAGTTACTTAATTATACGCATTTTATTCCTAAAACATAATTAAATATTTTTATTACGCCGCGTTTCTTTAGTTTTTTTTCCTTTACTACTTCGCAAGTTACGGTGCGTTAGTGTTTCGTTTCGAATGAAATTTTGGTTTTTATAATTATTTAAAAAATAAAAACTTAAAATGTTAATATGTTGCGATACTGATAATAAAACTTTGTAATAAACATTTTGCTATATAAATATTTTATTTTTTACAATTATATCCGTTCGGCGAACAAACATTATTTATTTATTTTTTTCTTCTTCAAGTATACCATACAAAATATACATTTATTATCGTGAAAAAAAGAAAATATATATACAAAATTATTACGTATCGGATGGATAAAAATACATTAATGTAATATTGATACATTTACATAATATTGATGCAAACTTTAATATAAATTTTGGTATAATAACTATTATATATACTTATTTTTCTAAACTTTAATACCTAAAAAAAGGAAATCAAAGAAGATTCGCTTTTTTGGATAAAAAACTCCAAAAAAAAATCTTTTCGCTGACTCTCTTAATAGCGCCATTTGGTGTATATCTATGTCAATGTAAAAAGTTAGTTTAAATAAATTTAGAAATAATTTTTTGTAATTCGCTTTGTAATTACTATTTCTACTGTTCCATTTTTTTAATTTTTTTTTTTTACTTTTTGTATTTTTTTATTCCTTATTTATTGCGATCATTTGTTTTTATTCATTCTTTATAGACTTTAAAACGTTTTTTAGCAAAAAAAAAAAACTCGTTTCGCAAGCGCGACTACAGTTGAAAGTACCTCGTATGAAAGTAGCGCTTACATTAGCGCTACTTTTATAAGAGGCAAAATAGTTCTATTTTAAAATTTAACTTGTGAAAGGCTAAATTTCTTAACTAACATTTGCGAAATGAACATAGACGATTTTAAATTGTTCGTAATATTTGGTTACAAAAAAAAAAAAAAAAATATTTTTCAAATATTTATTTATATTGAAACCCATAAATTAATGCACCATTAGAAGTAACATTTTGTAGATGAACCGTTTTGTAAAACAAGATTTTATCCATTTTGTATTTTATATCGTGGAGGAATAGGATTGTTTCACCTATTTTTGGTTTATCTATTTATTTTCTAGACTTCGAGAACAAATTCAAAGAACCCATTCTCTTGATTGAAAATATTTTTGAATACTTTTGATAGTGACTAAATGTTATTCAATTTACTATGAAAATTCATACAATGTCTAATGAAATTTACATAGTTATAGAATATACAATGAAATTTTTAAAATACAATGTGTACTATTTGTAATATTTGTAACTTCTTTTTTTCTTTGTATTTTAAAATATGCTGTTTTTTGATAAAATATTATGGCGATAAGATAATTATAATCTTTTGTCATATACTGTTGTTTGTATCTTAAGTTTTTATCTAGACATTTAATTTATAAGTGAAATCTAAAAAAAAAAACTTCCTCTTACTAGAAAAAATCGTAAAGAGGTATAAATAAAAAAAAAAGAAAAAAGAATAGCTTATATCTGAACCTTATTTTGGTATTGCCAAAATTTTGGAATATGAAATATTTTTCTAAGCGAAAAAAATACAACTTCCAGCTTTTGATTTTTCATATTTTCCATATTCACATCAAATTAAAACATAAAGTAAATATTCTTCAACATTCTTGTCGAGATTTTGATTCACTGAATTTTCAAAAAATTGTATTTTTGATCGACGTAATCCCAACGGGCATTAGCTTTTAAAAATTACGTTCTAAATGCCTTTTAAATGTATTTTAAACGTCTTTAAAACATTCTAAGATGAAGAACCTTAAATTAACGTAAAAAGTACGTTTAAAAGACATTTAGAACGTAATTTTTAAAAGCAAATGCCCGTCGGGATAACTTTATCGTTTGTCGGTATGTATTTTGCATGTTTTTTTAATGATTCAAATTTTTGAAATAATTTTTTTTAATTAAAGAAGTGTCTGTCGGAGCCAAAACTTTTGGTTTGTGTGTGTACATTCCGCTGCTGCTTAAGGTATATCAGTAAATGTATGTACACTTAACTTTTTTTTTGTATTTTGCGCCTATGGAGCAAAGTATATATAAAAAAAAACGTTTAAAAGTCAGATTACTCGGTTGTAATAAAAATCCAGATATAATCAGTTGAAAGTAAAGTTATCTAAAATCAGTTTTCTGATTATATGAACTAATTATCGACACAATTCAACCCCACCCATGCGCTTCTAGCACACACAAAAACACGCCACTAATTGATAAGAAACTTTTAAAATGTTTCTAATACTAATTTTATTGCTGTATAATGCGCAATATAGTAACTTTTTAACTTTCTAATTTCTTAAATTTTTATTATTGGCACCGAGCAGTTATGATCTCTAAAAAAACAAATTACGTATTGGTCAGTCTTTAAAAACTCAAACACAATAAAACTTTAGTTATTTTATTTTTGTGAGTGTGATTTAGAAAATCGAAAGGCGGCGAGCACCTCTTACGTTTACTTGGTGAAAAAAGTCACGTCAACGATTCGGTTCTCTTACACTGTCTTGATTTCATTAAATACAAAATGGACGAAGTTTATGACTGTATTGTTTTAGGCACTGGATTAAAAGAATGCATTTTGAGTGGAATTATTTCAAAAAGTGGAAGAAAGGTTCTCCATATGGATAGAAACAACTATTATGGCGGTGAAAGTGCATCTATGACTCCTTTAGGAGAACTTTTTAAATTATGTGGAGAGACATTAGAACCAGAAGACAAATTTGGAAGAGGAAGAGACTGGAATGTTGATTTGATTCCTAAATTTATAATGGCAAATGGTGAACTAACAAAACTTTTAATTCACACTGATGTTACAAGATATCTAGAGTTCAAACAGATCGAAGGAAGCTATGTATACAAAAAAGGTGGGAACGTGTGCAAAGTTCCTGCAAATGATAAGGAAGCTCTAGCTTCAAGTTTAATGGGAATATTCGAAAAAAGGCGATTTAGAAACTTTTTGATTTGGGCAATGGCATTTGATTCTTCAGATCCGACTACGTTTCAAGGAGTTGATCCAGAGAAAACAACTATGCAGGAAGTTTTTAAAAAGTTTGGACTTGATCAGAATACTGCTGATTTTACTGGACATGCAATTTGTTTGTTCACTAGTGATGATTACCTCAATGAACCTTGCAAAGATGCTATTCAAAAGTTAAAGTTATATTACGACTCTTTGTCTAGCTATGGTAAATCACCATATTTGTATCCCCTCTATGGCCTAGGTGAACTTCCTCAGGGCTTTGCTCGGCTTAGTGCTGTCTATGGTGGTACTTACATGCTTGACAAACCAGTAGATGAAGTTGTATTTGAAAATGGTAAAGTTGTTGGTGTAAGATCTGGGAATGAAGTTGCAAAAACTAAAATGGTTATTGCTGATCCCTCCTACTTTCCTAACAAAGTTAAAAAAGTTTCACAAGTTGTGCGAGCAATATGCATCTTAAATCATTCTATTGCAAAAGCAAATAATTCTTCATCATTTCAAGTTATCTTGCCTGCAAATCAAGTTGATCGAAAAAATGGTTACTTTTTAATGTTGTCTTGATTTCATATAATTCAATATTTATAATTATATCTTTAGTCTGATTTTGCATAGTGAGTTCATGCATTAGTGGTAACTCTTTTTTTCAATATTTTTTATTATAGTTTTAAGTTTAATATAAGTTATACTTATATTAGAGTTAAAACTATTACAAAAAGTATACTTCAAAATATATGTGTATATATATATATATATATATATATATATATATATATATATATATATATATATATTTATATATTAAAATATATCCAATATTTATCCATTTTTGTACTGTGAAACAATTTAAAGTCAAATTTTGCAATTTTTTTCTAAAAAAATGTTTTTTTCATATCATTTGATTTAAAAAATTTTTAATGGCTTTTTTTTATACAACAGTGTCTGGTTTATTTGAATATTTCTTCATGGAATAGACTTTATCTAACACTTTCTCTTGTTGTAATTAAATAGAAATTTGAAGTCCGGACCTTATTTTTAATGTTATAGTTTTCTCTGCATTTAGGAACACATAATTTTTTAAAAACAATTTTGATATAAAATAATAAATGTTAAAAAACTGGCTAAAGTTGACTAATAGATAATAAGAGTAAAATTGTGTTCATTTAAGTTATTATTCTGCCACAATTCAAGTTGTAGAGACAGCTGGTAGGCCTGTAGTTTGTTGCTATTATATATATGCATACAAATATCTTTGTGTACTTGACCTTACTTGAAATGTTGTTGGTAATGTCATGTCAAAATAGTCCTAGAAAGTTTTTCCAACAAAGAAGAAAAAAATAAAAATTATTAAAAAAAAATTTCTTTAATAAAAATCTTCTTATATAGATTGTACCTAACTAAATCCTCTGTCAATGTATGTACTGAAGCCCCCGTAAATGGATGTTTTTGTACATCATCATCATTGGTTTTTCATGCAATTCTAAGTAAATAAAGTTATTTGCATGTATGTATATTATGGCATACATATAATCAAATGGGTAGCAGTTAGGGTAGGGTTACATGGCATGTAGGGGAACAAGTCAACATGTGGTATAGGATAGCAGTTAATTTTTAGTTTAAATCTGAAAATGGAATAGGTTTTAACTTGCATTATTCAAAATGGTGTTTTAACACTTTTTTAACACCTTTTAGACATTAGTGTTGGTTATTTATTTTAATTTAGTTTTTTAATGGTTGTTTTTTTTAATTTAATTTGATTGATCATTAGCACTGAAACTAGTTTAAGTTTAAGTATGTTTTATTTGAGTGAAGTTACATTTTATAAGTCAGTTAAATCTTTTGCAGAAAATGTGTTCAAGTAAAGATAAATAAAAATCCGGAGATTTTGGCGAAGCTTATCTTTTTAAGATATTATTATCCTAATACTTATATTGCCAATATTTTATTAAAAAATTTTAATTTATAAATTAATTTCTTTAAGTCTTGTTTAACTTTAATTATGGAGAATTAAAAACAGTGGTAGCTATATTTATGCAAAAATAGAAACAATGGACTTTTTTGTATTATAATGTTTTATATTATCTTAATATTTTTGTATTTTAAGAATCTAATTTCTTGTTATTGCTATATCAATTGCACAGGATAAAATATAATTGTAGGTAATTTTTTCATGGGGTAAATAACAGATTTTTTTATTTGTGGCTGCTCAATTTTTAAAAAAAATTTTGTTTTTTTATTTTTAATTCTTTTAACCCTAAACTTTAAAATGCAAACCTCATTGAGCAAGAAGTTGTAAAAGCAAGTTAAGCAAAGTATTTTTAGGGGCATAGGGTTGATTTGAACCTTAAATTTCTTGATTGTGAACAGAGTATTATATACTATTAGTCTACTAAATTAAGGACAAAATAGTGTCCAAGTTATGTTAAGTCTTGTCTTGTCTTGATCTTAAACTCTAAATTTTGACTGCGTGACCATAATAGGGTAGTTAAGTTATATTAATAATCAGGGCCATCCAGAAGAGACCTTTAGAAAAAGGGTTGACGTATCAGTTATTTGCCAACTAACAACTAAAAAGCAACCTAAAAAAGATTCTTGTTTACTAACATGTGTGGACTGTCCCAAAAGGTCTAAATTTACAGACTGTATTTCCAAATTTGCAGACTAATTTTTCAATTACACCTTTCCCCCTAGGTAGAGTTGCAAAAAAAACCGTTTTTTTTAAATTGTGTTTTTTTTGCAAAAAAAACATGTTTTTTTTGTGTTTTTTGTGTTTTTTATGGTTTTTTTTGTTTTTTAGATTAAAAAAAAAATTATTTACTTTTATTTAATTTTTATTTTTATTATAAATGTAATATAATATATATTAATAACATGATATATGGTAAATATATAGTACATCATTTAAAAGATTTATTTTTAATTAATAACAGATTCTGTATTCTGGCTTTCTTGTTCATTAAGGTCTTCTATTGTAAAGTCAAATCCGTATTGCATCCACAACTATTCACAACTCAGAAAAATAAAATTGCATTCGTATCCGGATGCAACTTTATTTTTCTGAGTTGTGAATGGAACTCTTGTTGAAGAATACAATCGTTTTAAGGGAGGCTTATCTGATTTGGTTTTATTTGCCTTACAGTCTCCAAACTTAGGGGTTGTAGACCTACTTTGGTTTCCAAAACAGCTTGGTGTTGGAAAGAAAGACTCAATTGGAACTTGTGGAATAGCAGATGATAAACATATTTTTTTTTCTCTTTTTTCATATCTTGAATAGGTAAGTTTTCAGGAATATCTTCTTCCATCATTAGTTCAGTTTGAACTTTCTTCTGTTTATAAGGCATATCGTTCAAATATTTGTTTTTTATTTGATCGCCACATTTCATACATTTTGCAATGTGCTCAGTCATTCGAGTGCCATTTTTTGATAGCTTTAAGCTGCAAAATTTGCATATAACTTGTTGAATTTTAGAACCTCCAGATTCTAAAGGTGCCTCATTGAACAATGTAGCTACAAAACATTTCTTTCTGCCTGGCATATTTTTTTTTAGATTTCTTTTTTTTTTTTTAATTAAAAATAATTAATAGATTACAAATTGTTTAATATAAATGTTTTTTCATTAGACAAAGTTAATCATTGTGTTATTTTTATTTACTTGAATATTGTTTGAATAAATAAAATTTTAGCTATCTAATTGCAATTTAAAATAAAATAAAGAAATTAAATATTAAAAATTTAAAAAAGTAATATACAAAAGTAAATAAAACATTAAAGTAAATTTTATTTAACAGTTGGTTCAATTTTGTATTTTGCAATGCAGTGTTATTTCATTCATTTTTATGAATGAAATAACACTGCTAAAATAACATTTTTATTTCCTTCATTCAGTAGTATTATACTTACAATCAACTAGTAGCTAATAGTATAGTTTTTTTGAGATTTATTTAAAAAATTACTTTTTTAAATATTTAATACTGTTTTTTTTTAATATTGGTGATTAGTTTGTAACAGCTATTATATAAGTTAATATGCATTTTATTAAATAGAAAACATTTGTATTTTGTAGGTTTAAGGGCACTGGAACTGTTTCAAGTATTATTATTATCTAAAATTTAATGAATACTAAAAAAAAGCAAAAAAAACTATAAAAAACATGTTTTTAGAACCAGTCTGTTTTTTTTGCAAAAAAAACGTGTTTTTTTAAAAAAAAACACACTGTTTTTTTTGGGGTTGCAACTCTACCCCTAGGGATGGCTCTGTTTATAGTTATTTTCTACTTAAGAAATATAACAATATTGTCTTTAGAAATAATTTTTTTTTGTCATAAATATATTTTCTATAGTGTTAACACAGCATCAAAATTTGTTAATACTAAACTTACTCAAAATAATTTTAAATAAATTCAATTGTGCTTGATGAAATTTGTATTTATTTATAATTTAGATATTTATGTTGGTGTCTTGTCAAATCAAAATCAAGTAGCTGCAAAAGACTATTATCTTGGTTTTGTGAGTACCACAGTAGAAACAAACAATCCTAAAGATGAACTGAAACCTGGGTTAGATTTGCTGCAACCAATTATTAAAAAATTTGAAACTGTAAAGGACGTATTTTATCCTATCGATGATGGAAAAGAATCACAGGTTTTTTTTTCAAATATTTATCTTGTTTTTAACTATGCAAAATATTCACTAGTCTTGAATGAAAAAATGTTCAAAATTTTTATACTTAAAAATCTAGTTCAACTATTTGTTTTGAACCTGTTGACTGAGGTCATGACCTAAGTTCAACTTTGGTAAAAGTCACTTTTTTTAAAAAAATTAACATAAAAATTTTATGTGAAATTTTTACAAAATTTTTCTATCGCACTGTTATTTATTTTTAAGAAAGTGACCTATAAAAGGACTAGAAATACATACATTCTTGTTGCCAAAGTTGAAAAAGTTAAAAAATAACTCTTATTTCCTAAAAAAAAATTCAATATAATAGGTCTAATTAATTTTACAATTAGTTCTTTTAGACTTTCTGAGAGTAAGAGGGTTGTTATTTGTCAATATAGGAATGCTAAAAATATTTTTTACAGTAATGAGTTTTGTTGTCTAACAAAAATTGTGGATTTCATTTCAATTGTGGATTTCAATTGTGGATTTCAAAATTGTGGACTTCATTTCATTTCAAATTGTGTGAAGTCCAGACTTAAAATCCACAAGCCACTTCAAGCCTTAGGCTGTTTCAGAAGAGAGGTCTGATTAAAAATTGGCTGCTTGTTCTAAGCAATCAAAAAGGGAAGATTTTTTGTTAAGACAAGAGTATAAAATTGAGTTGTCAGCAAATAGAGCCACTTGAGATAAACATTGATATTGTAGATATCATGAACATTTTTTCATGAACATTGATATTGTAGATAAGAAACAATACAGAAGCAAATATAGAACTTTGTGGTACCCTTAAAGTTACTTGAAGTAAATTTGAGTGTAGGCTTTCAAGAATAACTTTAATAGTTAGAAAGTGATAATTTTATAAACAATCATTTAGAAAGTTATAATTTAATAAACAATCATAAAATATTTTTTTACTTTTTATTAATATCAAAAGATACAAGTAATCAAAAAAAAAAAATCATATCAATTAAAAATGCAAAAAATTATTATCAGTGGTTTACCTAAAGAGTATGATAAAAATAAAGTTGTTAATATTCTACACTCACAAAACAGTTTTATCCAAGAATTTAGCAAGGTGAACAACATCAAAGATTATTTTAAAATATAAGCTATCAAACCAATAAAAAATAAATCATTAATGTTTCAAGTATTTACGGAAGTTAGTAAAATATTATGAGGTTTTCAATGTTATAAAAACAAAGTTATACTCTGGTTAACTTCTTGCAGAATATATGACAAGCTCAATGTGTTGTTTTAACTGTCAAATCTCTAGACATTTTACAAAGGAATGCAAAAACAAGATCCGATATGTGCTAATATAAATAATAAAAACTATGTCTGGATTTCAGTCAAGTATATGCTCCATTACATCTGGAAGTTAATAGAAAGAGAGCGAACTTTTTATAGTGAGCATAATATATAACTTATGTAGGTTTTATCATCCTTTTGGACTTGGCGTTTATATGATTCCTTTTAAATTTTTTCTTTTAAGGTATTTTTTTTTTTGTTAAGTGAAGGACATTTATCCAGAATCCAGACATTTTTAAACATGGGTGACTTCTGAAAACAATAATACAACAACAATGATAAAGAATTATGGATATGTTTTGCGTCACAAAATAAGAAAAGAAAGAGATAAAGAAAAAGGTTGGGTAGGAATTTGTTAAAACAATCAATTAGGCACAAACAACTACTAAATAAACTATTTCACTATTGAACATGTGGTAAAATTACTGTAGCCAAAAGATTAGTTATAATTTTAATTTGCATTTATAGACTAATATTTGTCTCTTACACAATATTTCTGGATGAATTCATGGATTTACTTGAAGTAATTTACAGTAGTATCAACAGGTTGCCCATATGTTATAGCTGGTGATATAAATATACATTTAGATACTAAAGAATTATATAGCAAGTGCTTCAAAGAAATACTAGAGGTACTATATCTTACACAAGTCAAAAAGCCAGCTCATGGGAACAAAATGGGACACATTAGATGTAGTAATTAATAAGCTAGATTAAATATCAGTAATTATGCTAGCTGTGGCAGGCTTAGAGTCGAGTGACCATTCTCTCATTGATTTTGAAGTAGAACACAAAATTAAAAAAAAAAGTTAAACCATTCTATCACATACTGGAATTTAAAAACTGTGGACATACAGCCCTTTAACAATAAAATAATAAGAGGTAAAGCAGAAATATTGTTAGCTAAAAGAATGAAATACAAAATAGCCATATATAACCGAGTAATAAAAGAAATATGCCCACAAAAAGAGTAAAAATAGACAAAAAAGCTTCTTGGTTTGATGAAGAATTTATGCAACTTAGGCGAAAATGAAGATAAGCAGAAAATTTGTTTAAAATAACAAAAAAATGAAACTGACAAAAAATATAGATGCCTCAAGAAAAAACAACGATTGCTTATATAAAAAGAGAACATACTTCTCTAACCTATTAAATAAAAACACTACAAGTAAAAATCTTTTCTCATTGGTAAAAAAGAAACTAGATAAAACTTAAGAATATGTACTACCAACAGCCAATATTCCAAACAAAGAAAAGTGCATCAGGTTGTAATAGTCAGTTTTTAAGAAATTTTGACATACAAAGAAATTGACAAAATAACCATGATATTTGGAATAAAAAGTTCATCTGAAGAACTGATTCCAGATATCTATTAAGGAATAATTTACAAACATTTATACAAATATGGGTTGAAATAGTAAACCTATTGCTAGAATCAAGCAGCATGGATTGTCTTAAAAGTGCTAAATTAGTTTCAATAAAGAAGTTAGACTCGGCCACAGATAATGAAGGCTTCAAAAATTATAGACCAGTTTCTGATTTAGCTTTCATTAGCAAGCTAATAGAAAGAGTAGTTTGCAATTGTCTTGATTCCCTCATGACAACAAACAATCTTCATTAGAATATCAATATGGATACAAAAAACATCACTCAACTAAAACACTTTTACTTAAGCTTACCAATGATATATTTAAACTCTTTGATAACCATACATCTTCAGTACTAATGTTACTTGATCTAAGTACTGCCTTCGACACTATTGATCAGCAAAAACTACTTGGGCTATTAACTAGTGATATAGTTGATTCAGCTCACAAGTGATTCGAATCATTTTTAGTTAACCGTAACCAAAAGGTTAAAATTGGTAACTCATATTTTACATTTCAATCCTGTGAATATGAGTTACCAATGGAATATAAAATGTTCTTGGAATATGAAAGCCCTGGGTCCAAAACTCTTGAATATTTATATGAGACCAGTACATAAATATCTGAACATAATCAATCTTAAAACTTTTAAATACTCAAATGGTTATCAAACTCTAAAAGCATTCCTTTCTTCATCTCAATATAATGCACTAGTCCTGTCTTGAATACATATCTAAATGAATGAAATTTCCTATGTATTAACCAATCCAAACAAAAATAATTGAAATTGACACTATTAAAAAAACTGCAGTCTGTTCAAAATTGTGCAGTAAGACTAGTATTTAAAACTAGAATAGAAAATCAAATAAACAACCTGTATGTTAACAATTTTCATCGGCTGAAAATTAGAGAATAAATCTATTTCAAGGTTCTTTTAATAATGCACAGATCTATTATCCTGGAAGTACAAAGGTCATTATGCAATTTAATTCACTACTCAATCTCTGAAAAAAAAAGCTAAAATAAAAGGAAACTAAATGCAGTAATCGTTTTGATAACTGAGCATTATCCCAATTATCATCCATGACAAAAAAAAAATTATTTATAAGAAAAAACTAAAATCCTATTTAATGGTGAATGTTGAACTATTCCACCAGAAAACTCTAGAATAATTAAAGTTTTACTAATATAATAATTTGTTACTAAGATAAACAAGTGTTTTGCCAACTTATCCATCATTCTGGCAAAACACAGTAGCTGTAGTAAATCTATGTATTTATTTAAGAATCTATTATGACTAAACTAAGGCAAAATTAGGGTAGTATTATATTGTTAGAATCTTTTTTTCGGAAAAGTATCCATATTATTTATTGTGTAAGTGGTTTTGTTGTGATGATTAACATTTTATGAAAACAGAATATCAAGCTAATAATGTTAATTATGTCAAGCTAATTATGTTTCTTGAAGTCCTGATAAAATGAAAAAAATGTCTAGAGAAAGATTTAAGAGATATTAAGAAAAATTTAAAAAACCAGTCTTTCTTGGATCATAGCATTTATCAATCAGCTTAATATAAAGAGCAGTGATCCTAAATAAGCATGTGATTGTATCATATAGATAAGCACATCAGGTGTTTATTAAAATTTATTTAAACTCAAACAGTTTGAATTCAAAAAAAGGCATTTGTTGATAAGAGTTTGTTCTTAAGATTTTCTAACGTAATTTAACATATTTTTAACCTCTTAATGTAATTTAACCTATTTAATTTTAAAATGTTTATAAAATGGACATAATTTTTTGATCAATTCTCTTTTTTATGAATTTATATGGTATTTCCGCAATAGAAGAGATAAATTTTGTCTTTAAAAATTTTTTTTTTTTTAACTTTTTTTCTTTAATTTACTAACTTTTTGAAAAAAAGAAATTTCTGTTGAAATATATTTTTTTTATCACACATCTGCAAAATTTGTTTTTATCACTAAACTTTATGATAAAATAGTTGAATTAATTATATAAAATTCGGTTATAGGTCAAGGTTTGTAAGAAAATAAAAAGTAAACACGCTATAGAGAAAATATTGAGAAAAATAAATTCGCTATCACTGATTGAAGAAAAAAAAAGCTAAAAAGCATATTAACTTATAGTTATTTTTTCATAGCTGTGCATCATCATCGGGATATAATAGCCATATTACTTTTTTCTTTTCTTTAAAATAGCTATACTTGACAAACATCTAAATCTCATATAATCCAAATAATTTTCCTAAACCTTGAAATACTGATCAATTAACGTTAGCCCATATTTATAACAGTTTGTAACTCAATTTCTGTATTTGGTTTTTTAATTAAAACTAACTCTAAAAAAAGAATTAGACGTCTCATGTTGACCCAATGTGTTAAAATATGTTGACATTATATTGAGAGCGATATTGAATTTAACATTTAAAAATAAACATGATTGGTTATTATATTATATTAACAGACCCAGTAGCTGACACTTTATTGAAAAGTATCACGGTTTATTTAATATAGCATTAATTTACAGCTTGGATAATCTTTATTTTTTGAAAGACTTAGGCATTTCTGATTTGATTTTCTTGTAACAAGCAACAGGTTTATTTAAAATCCAAAACTTATTTCACACATTTATAAAATAAAATGTTTTTGACATAAACATTTAAAAAAGCAATATCTTAATTACTTACACTTGGTTGATATTTTTGTGTCAGGATTGATTTTGTTTATTTACAAAACTTTTTATTCTTTTAGCATTGTTTTTAAAAAAAACTTTATTGGTTTTAATTAATTCTACAAAAAGTGTTTTTAATGGTAGAGAGTTGGAATATTTTTTTATTATTGTTAAAACGTGTTTCTGTTTTTTTTTTCAACTTTTTGTACTTTTGGCTAGTCGGCCCACTGTGAGCGATTTAAATCCCACCTTGTGAGGTTACTAAAATAATAGCGCAAGATAAAGAATGTTTTTTTGAGGTTTAGTTTTAATGAATGGTTTTTAAAAGGAAGTATTAAGTAATTTTCAGTTTTCTGAAAGAACTGTTTTAGAATGATAAAAGTTATCATTTGAATGATTTGAATTTACTATATTTACAATATTGCTTACTGTTTTTGCAGGTTTTTATTTCAAAGTCATATGATGCAACTTCTCATCTCGAAACAACTTGTGACGACATCAAAGACATATATGAAAGAATATTTGGAGAGAAGTTTGATTTTGACAAGGTGAAGAGTGACCTCTCCGAGAATCAATCGTAGAGAAATGTCGTAATAATTCTAAATCGTTTCATTTATTGAAAGAAATTTTCAAAATGTGTTTTGTATTTAAAACTTGCTTTTAAAATTTGCATTATTTTTCTGTCCTAGTTTTTTTTTTTTTCTTTTTTTTTTTTTTCTTTTTCAATAATTTAATGCTTTTTTCTGATTGTTTTTCTTGCTAGGCGTTGCGTTGGCGTTTTCATAGATTGTGTTTTATTTTTTATTTTATTGATGTAATTTTATGTAAAGATGTCGTACAATTTAATGTATTTTTATGTAAAGATATCGTGCAATTTAACGTATTTGATCAATGAAATTGATGTTTAGTTGTCTTTATTTTTTTGAAAAAGTTTTTGAAACTTTATCATTGAACTACGAATGCAAGTAAATACAAATACAGTAAATATAGTAAATGCAAAAACTTTAATATAAATCAATTAGTTGGTAGCATTAAAAAAAAAGTAAAATTTTAAAAATGTCTTAAAATTAAAGTCTTAAAAAATATTTAGGTATCGTCCAAAGTTTTCCCTCGTAGAGCAATAAAAAATCAAAATAGCTCAAGTTTAATGAAAATCGCCGCGTAAAAGAGCTTTAGGTTTACTTTTTTTTTTATAAAATAAATTTAGCGTAACTTATGGAGGATGGAAATTCATAAAGCTGCAAACATCATAGTAAGCGTTTTGTTGTTGCCATTTTTAATTTTTTTTTTTTTTAGATATACACTACCATTCATAATTATTCGAATGACATAATTTTCTTAAAAAATATTCTTTTATTTAACTAATTGTTATGTTAATTTTTGCACTATTAAATGATTATTATAACTATTAGAAGTATTTTGATTGAAATTCTTAAATAATAATTAAAAGAAAAGCAAAAATGCTTAAGTGTGCAAAACTACATAAAAAATGGACCATCAATGACTGTAAACGTGGACCGATGTGTGGAAGATTTAAATCTTTGGTTTCAAGATAAGATTGTCTGAAAAAAACCCACTGAATGTATGATAAAATATGATGTTATTGACTGTAAAACATGGTGAATGTAGTGTTAAGGTGTAGGGCTGTTTTTGTTGGAATGCCGCAAGTGACTTAGTTAAAATAGAGGAAGTAACGACAAAAGTAGTTTACTTGTACAACTAGTACAAAAGTAGTTTACTTGAAAAATCTTGCTACACCTTCGGAAATATAGGTTAATGGGAATCAAAAGGTGAACTTTTTGTATTCCATGTAAAGCCTAGATGACTAAGCTTACCTTGAAGTTTTATTTGTTAAGTGTTACTGAGCATGCTTTTAATTTGTTTTTTCCCGTGAGAAAGAACTCGGTTTTGTCAGCATTCAATTTTATGCAGTTTTCTTTTGTGTATATATTATAGGTATTAAGCTTTTGAAGGCCAGAGAGGGTAGAGCTTAAAAGTATATCATCAGCATATGCTACAATACCCATATAATTTTCATTTATTGATGTACCTTCGATGCTTTCATTTTGTCAAGTTTCTAGTAAGTTAAATGTTATACAAATGAGGCAAGAATAAATCCAAGCAGGAACAGGAACCAAATAATCCGGTCAGATTTGTGTGGCCGGAACCGATTTTCATTTGATCACTATTCTTAAACATTTTCAAAGAACTCACCTTGCCGTCACCTTCTTTTGTTTTTATTTACGCAGCGTGTCACCACCTTATATTTTTTAAAATATATATATATATATATATATATATATAAGTTAAATAGAATGGATATGATTTGCAATCTAGATAAGAAACAGAAGCATTGCTTTCATAGTATAAAGACGATATGGTATTAACGATATACAAAGGGAAATTTTTATCATTGTGCAGTCTTTTAAAAAAAATGTCCCAGTTTCAGCTGTCAAACGCTTTTTAAGCATCTTGGGAACAGAGATAGAAAAGTGAGTTGTTATTGTTGCAGTGTTTGATTTCACTAATAAAAAATTCAGCGTGAACAAAAGACGCGCTTTTAAAAACGTTACAAAAAACTCGTTCGCCTAATTTTTTGAAAAGCGTGATTTCAAAATATGATTTTACTATTATCATTATATATGGCTATAATTAATTACAAAGTACGCGGATAATAAAGACGTTTTCAGAATGAGTTCGTTTTTTAAATTTAGATAACTGGTTCCCAAGTTATGACAATTTATATTGGGCTCAATAACGCGTCAAGATTTGTTAAGTTTTCCTTAAGGATTTATGGCATAAAATTTTGATTATAAATTTGTTTTTCAAATGCCATCAATGTTATTAAAGGTGGTAGCCCTTCTTGCCACTCAAGACTTGACAAGACTGTTCTTATTGTATTGCCTTGTTGTATTGTTTTGTTGTATTATTGTATAAATAAGCAGCCGTGGCGCAGTGGTAGCGCACTTGCCTCAGAACCGTAAGATCCGTAGTTCAAACCACACTTGTGGGCAAGTTTTGCGACATCGGTTGGGAAGGAGGCGTGAACTTCCTATAAAATGCTCTTCCGCGGTGCTCTGTGACAAGACCGTAAGGACTTCTTGGGGCACCTTAATTAACTTAAAATAATAATAATAATAATAATAATAATAATAATGCCAGCATCTAAAGTTAATATCGCAACTGACACGCAGCCAGTGATTGATGACAGCAAATTTGAGAGACTATCAGTTACTAAAGTTATCAAAAAACTTTCAAATATTGTCAGCTGGATGTGCTTTTGCATTTTGTCATTTCATTAATGAGAGATGAAATGACAGGTATGAAAAACATGATATACGACCAAAGAATTGTGATAGAAAAACTGAAAGCGCAAGTCAAGACCCAAAAAAATAAAGTCATAAGTGCAACAAATCCATTTAACAAAACACAACTCGCAATATAGTAATAAACGCTTGCGCAACAGAGGAAAAAAACAGAAGATTAAACGAAAGAAACGTCATAATTACAGGTTTTGAACTTTCTGAAACAAACAATGATGATGAAAACAAAATAGCCGTAAACAATTTTTTCAATTCAGCAGGAGTATTACCGATTAAGGTACAGAAAGTATGCAAGCTACTCATCAAACCAAAAACACCAACCTCAAAAAATGTTTGTCTACTACAAGTTACTCTCGAAAAGCCTGAAGATCAGATTAAAGTACATTAGCCATTGCAAAATTAACTATTAGCCATTGCAAAATTAACTATCTTTGCTAAACCAAAACTTGGACCAAACCAACTCTGTATTCCTCTGGAAAATATTATACACTTCATATATTCGACCTCATCTAGAGTTTATAATCCAAGCCTGGTCATCACATCTTATTAGCGATATCAACAAATTGGAGCAAATTCAATATCGTGCAACAAAATTAATAAACTCCTTGAGACACTATAATTATGAACAAAGATTAGAAGCATTTTTATTATTATCAATTTTGTTATTTAGGTGCCCCAAGACGACCTAACGGTCTTGTCACAGAGCACCGCGGAAGTGCATTTAACCAGGAAGTTCAAGCCTCCTTTCTTAGCGTGACGCAAAAATATGTATAGAACTCGTTTGAACCTGGATCTCCTGCTTATAAAGCAAGTGCTCTAACCACTGCGCCACGGCCGTAAAAATGAGAGATACATTTGGACTGATAACACCAGAAGCGAGGAGGCAAAGAGGGAAACTTATAGAACTACTCAAAATCAATCAAAACATTAAACAAGTAGATTTCTATGTACCACAACGTTACCCCTTTTCCAAATCAGCGTAATACAACCTAAGGCGTAACCACGAGTTTATACTTCAACCGCAGCGAGTCAAAAACTGTATAGAGAGATTCAACTTTTTTAATAATCGTATTTGTGCATCATGGAATGTACTTTCAAGCAACACCATCAACTCAAAATCTGTTAATATTTTCAAGTCAAGATTGCAGCATTAGAACACTCACAAATAATAGAATTATATGGATCAGTTTTTCAGCATAGCAAGGCCTGGCGCTGAGCTCCATCAAATTTATAACATTTTTTGTAAAATTTGATTACTAAATAAACTAAACTAAACTGTATTAAGGGCCCCTAGGTAAGGATCCCACTGCTCGTTTGCCCCATTTAATCGGGACAATCGGATCAAAAGCTAAAAAAAACTCTGCTAAAACCGTTAAAATCAACTTAACTTAAAGAAAAAGAGCTTTTTCAAACAGCCAGAGTGAAGAAATTTATTTGCATTTATACATGTTGAGAAAATATTCAAAAATCTTTGGGCTTGTTTCCCCCATTCAGGGCAATTGGGACAAGAACAATCAATACTCTGTTAAAACAATATAAATTAATTTCAGTTAAAAAAAGAGCTTTTTCAAACTGTCAGAATTATCAAATTCATTTTTATTTATAAATATTAGGAAAAAAAAGTAAAAATATTAGAGCCCGTTTTCCCATATTGGGGCAAAATGTGCCAAGAATACAAAAAGCTCCGTTAAAACCGTAACAATTAACTTTAGTTAAAAAAAAAAGAGATTTTTTAAATTCTCAGAGTGAAAAAATTTATTTACATTTATAAATATAAAATTTTTTAAAATAATTTCAGATTTAATTCCTGGAATTAAGGCGTTTTGGGCGGGAACAGTTAAAGCTCTGTAAAAACAATAAAAACAAACTTTAGTTAAAGAACAAGTGCTTTTTCATATTGTCAGAGTAAACAAGTTCATACACATTTATAGAAATCATACAAAATATATGTAAGAATCCCAGTGCCCGTTTGCCCCATTTGTGGCAATTGGGTCAAAAGTTATGAAATTTCTGTAAAAACCAAAAAAATAAACTTTAGTTAAAGAATGAGAACTTTTTTATATTGTAAGAGTAAATAAATTGATATACATTTATAAAAATCCAAATTTTCCGGAAAGAAATGTCTTTGTAAATCATAGAAATACAATGCTTTGCTTTGTCCAACCACTGCCTAAAACACTCCATGTACTTTCTTCTGGGGCATTTTCAAATTAACAACTCAAGAGAGACTTAGTAGTTTTTCCTTTAAATATGAAATGTGATAGAAAAAAGTTACCCATTTTATTGACACAAGCTATTACTCTAATTATTTCCCAGCCTCATTAATATTCCAAATGTTTTGCGGTTTCTGAAATAAGTTGTTTTCCGTTAACACATTTTTAACAATGGAAAAATATTTTGACACTTTACAAACATTCATACACTAATATCTTATAGCTGCTGTACCTTTTAGTTGACGTCAAGTTAAATCTTTGTCTCTTTTGCAGATCCCAAGCCATCATTTTATTGTAGGAGTTCCATTCTTGAATGCTTTTTATGTTTTAAAGCAAAATTTTCAGCATGTTTTAGAAATTGCAATCGACTAAATCCGGTCCTTAAAGCTGCACATTTATATGCAAAATTTATTATTTTCTTTTTTTCTTCTTCGTCTAAAAAAGTTGAATGTCCAGGTTTGGCTCCCGTTTCCATACTCCAGAAAGTCAAACTTGTAACGAACATCTTAGAATGTCAAAAGTTTTACAGGCTGCTTGCCATGAAACTTTAATTGCTGGTATTATCGATTCATCATTTCATAAACGGTGTTTTTTGAGTTTGCTCCCTTGTTTTTCAATTTTCGTTAAACTTTCTATTTTTTTAGTTTTATTAATTTTTCCATTCTAAAGTAAATTAATTATAAAATAGTTATGACTCTCTAAAAATAAGTGTCTATGTATCTATGATTATACCATATACATGTATCAAATATATATATATATATATATATATATATATATATATATATATATATATATATATATATATATATATATATATACATATATATATATATATATATATATATATATATATGTATATACATATATATATATATATATATATATATATATATATATATATATATATATATATATATATATATATATATATATATATATATATATATATATATATATATATATATATATATATATATATATATATATATATATATCTGATGGTTTGTATTTTTTAAGCATTTAAACAGAAATTTTGAAAACCACGCATTTCATGCATGGCCAGAATTAAGATTTATCATGGCTAGATATATATCTAGCCTACATCCTATATATATAGAATGTAGTTTCCCCTGGGCATCACGTTTATGTGGCATCATTAGATAAAAAAAAAAGATTATCAGTATGCCAAATAAAAAATTGAAAACATCCAATAAAAAAATTAAAGTTGTTTGCTTTGTTACTTTCATCCATCAGATTACAGAGAAAATTTAAGCTCTGAAACAGCAATGTAGATTATTTTACTTTACCTGGTCTACGCCTGACATCAATTCGGACTTAACAAACGGTCAAGAATCTAAAGTTAAAGGTCTCTTACTTATCTATCTAAATGATCTTAGTGAAGACAAGTTTATTGATGAGTTACGCTACTCTTAAACTGTTCGACGCCATCTACTGACAAATGATCGGCATTTAGATCTTCTAAATAGCATTTATGCAAAGGGATTTCTTGTCTTCGCATCGTTCTTTCTTTGCCACTATCTGTAGCTGAAAGTAAGAGATCATATAGCAAGTTAGCTCTCGTCAAAAACTCTCTAAGAGCTATCATGGGACAAAATCGTCTTAACGGCTGTCTTATCTTTTCAATCGAAACAGATCTTGCGAAGAAAGTTAATAACGATGTTGTAACTTCCAATTTTGTTTGTAGAAAAGCTCGTAAATTCTTGGTATAACGTCAGAAAAATTTGATACCAAATCTAGAAACATTTTTTTTTCTTTGTTGTGTTTGATTATTTGTGAACTGTCATAAATACAGAATTTTTAAAACATATTGTGAATACTAGAAATAATAGCTTTATTTTTCATATTATTTTTATTTTGGTGTTGGTTAGGAGAGGGGGGAGGGAGCATCTTGTAAATTTTTTTATAATATATCCCATGCATCATGAACTCTCTGTGCGTCCCTGCAGCAAGATATAGGTTACTTTATCCTAAATAACTAACTATGCCGGTTGAAAGTAGTACTATATAATAGCGTCAAGAAAAATATCGAAAAATAATAAAAACTGTTTTTTTTTTTTAATTTTGAAGTATCGATATAAAAAATAAATTAGTATAAAAACAAGTATCAAGTATTGCAATTTGATAAATAATCTTTTTTGATTTACTAGAACCCAAAAAAAGCAATTTATAACAGTATATGTATTTGTCAAAAAGTGTAAATAAAATAACCTATAGAGGAAACGACTTGAAAATTTTCTAGCGACTAGAAAAATTTGCCTATATTACTATATTACTATATATACTGTATTGCTTATATTCTGAACTTGTCGCACGGAGAAATTTGCCAATATTTATATTCTGAACTTGTCACACGGAAAATGTTACGCGTCTAAAGTGCCTAAGATAAACAAACATCTGAACCGTGGCATAATAAATTTTTAAATAAATCATTAAATAACAGCAAAGTTGGTTTTCAAAAATTTTATTAACATATAGTTTCTTTAAAAGGTCAAATGAAGCAAAACCTTTTATAAGAGCATTTATTTTGGACATGCTTTTAAAGCATGTTATAACTTTGCCAATAATAACCAGATATTTAAATCAATTAGTTTAAGAAGTAAACTTTATTTATCAAATCATTATTTTTTTTTATTCATTTAAAAATGTATATCTTATTTTATATATATATATATATATATATATATATATATATATATATATATATATATATATATATATATATATATATATATATATATATATATATATATATATATATATATATATATATATATATATATATATATATATATATATATATATATATATATATATATATATATATATATACATATATTTATATATGTATTAGAACAAATATTTGAATTAACAGTAAATTTGCCCTTACTATTCTATTGATAACTTAGACAAATAATTGTCTAACTTACTTAACAAAGTACACCACCAAGAAGTCAAGCCATAGGACTTCTTGGTGGTGCACTTTGTTAAATTGTTGATTTAACGAAGTGCACCACCAAGAAGTCCATACTCTTTATCTTTAAATTGTTGATTTTGTGAATAATTATTCAACAAGCGATTGGAATAAAAGTATTGAAAAGGCTAATGTTACTCCTCATAAACTAGATATCTTGCTACTAAGGATTGCGAATTCCTGGTTTTTTTGTTATCCCGGGATAGCGGGAATTATTCATAGTGTTCATGGGATTCCGGGAAAATCCTGGGAACGCACATTTAAATATATATTTTTTTTAATTTAATTTTTAAAACTAAATTTGTGATTTAAAGCAACTTTTTAGAAAAATCAGTGCATCCAGATGATTGTCTAATAATCTAATTCTAAACTTTGTAAAAATTTATCTAAACACTCTTTCAGCTTCAACACTAGACGGTCGAATAGTTAAAAGTGCATTATAAATGCATATCTAAACTATGTGATCTTTTGTTAGTTGCTTTAAACAAATTGAATTCTTGACGCATAGTTCATTTATTGCAAGTAACTTCAAAATTGTTTCTTTTTTTTTTTTTTAACAATCTTTTTTAGTATTTCAGCCATAGATTCCGATGGCTTTTTTAAAATGACATTAGTTCCATTAAGCTTATCATTATTTATAACATTGTTAAGATTATTATTATCATTAACTTTATTTCGTACTTTTAGTATAATTTCATGTATGGGGAAAAATCTCTAAGTTAATTCAATAGCTATATTTATAATCTCTGTTTTAGATGGTATGCAAAATAAGTTATTATACATATCACATTTTAAAGACTACGGATTATCATCACTTGGAAAATCATTTCGGAATCTAAAAAAATTGGCTAAAGTCTTTTTGCTAAACTTTAAACTACTTTTACCTCATCAAAGTTAACAATTTGTTATTAAAATTGATGGGTACCGAAAGAAAAAAATCCCGGGATCCCGGAAAACTTTCCCCGGGTTTCGGTATTTCAATTTATTATTTTTCCCAGAAATTTCCCGAGAACAAGATCCCGGAAATAATGGTTACTTGCTATTTGGTAACCAGTATATATACAAATATACTGGTTACCAAGTATATATGTATATATAACCAGTATATATGTATATATATATATATATATATATATATATATATATATATATATATATATATATATATATATATATATATATATATATATATATATATATATATATATATATATATATATATATATATATATATATATATATATATATATATATATATAAATTAGTATATAATCACTTAACAAAAGTTTTTTTTTCATTTTACACAGTGTTTCATCAATAAAGACTCATCAGAAATGAATGATCAAATTAATAAAACTTCAATTTATACCAAAAAATTAAATTATTATTATTTTTATTATTAATAATTTATTAATCACCCTCTGTAAAGTAAATTTACAAAGTAAAAACACAAACTTAGAAAAAGAGATAAAAAAAGTATTATTTAGGAATGTTTTCTTCAAGTGTCTTTTTAAAAATTGTTCGCTGTTCTTTTACATTCCAACATTGACCCGCGTGTACCAAAATATAAAGAGTAGCTTCAGGTATTACATCCTTTAAGACTTTAAGTTTTACTTTTTTTTTAACAAGCATTAAGGTTTTCATATTACAGGTAGTCGTAAATGTTTTAACTACTGTAAATTTGCACATTCCACATTTGTGGAATTTGCTGACACTATTATAAAAAGAATTCTTTAGAAATGATTACTTATGCTTTTTTTTTTTTTCTTTTAATTTTTTTAAAATGGGGGGATTTAACGTAACTATTATTTGAGCTCACTTATTTTTATAGTTTTTTAGGAGAAACTTATTTTCGTGTCTGCATTTAGAAACCAATTCCGATTTTTTGTTTAACAAACATTCTTGGTTTGCATGTGTAATTATTTCAAATTTTTCTTGTAGACATAGTATGCACTTTTTGGAAATATTGCTGTATGCAGGCGCTGTTTTAAGGATGGATCAATTCAGTATAAAATCATCAATATTTTGATCTTTTAGTTCCCATATATATTTTGACAGCATGGTGTCTTTTGAATACTTTTTATTTTAAAAAGATTGCTTACGATTGGCAAAACGTTTTTTCCATTCACCCTCTGTTATGCTAATATATTGTTTATCGGGTACATTCTTAGAGGAAACAACACATTTGTATACCACCTTTTTTGATAAACAACTTCCACTCATTGGACAATTATTTTTTTGTTTACAATTACAATTTTCTGTAGTTTTTTCATTTAGGTTTTCTTTTTTATTTAACGAAGCATTATTGTGACCTTTTATAATTCTTTCCATATTTTTGTGCAATTGTAGCTAACTTTAATTGTATTTCGATTAAAAATTTTATGTAATTTATTAGAGGGAGGGAAATGTTTATCGACCAACTTTAAAAACACTTTTCCTATGTTAGTGGAAACATTTTTGCTATATGAGGGGTTGAATCAAATTACATTTCTAGTTCTATTCCGCTTTTTTTTATTCTTTTTTTCAGGGTCAAGTTTTAGTTCAAAATTTTCAAAACCACTTTTTTTAAGGGCATTTTCAAATATTCGTTTGGAGGAATTAAATATATTTTTGTTAGAGGAGTTTTGGTTTAACCTGTTATTAATTGAAATTTGTTTTTTAATAATGGGCTAAACCATTCTTTATTCAACTTGATGGAATTTCATTCATACAAACATATTGTCTTTTGACTATACAAACCAAAACATACTGGTCCATAACATAATGGCATTATCCGAATCGAAATGTGAAATTTACAGTAAAAAATTAAAATATAACACAACAGTTGGTTGGTATGAGTTTAAACTAAAATGTGATGAAACTACAGGTGTTATAACCTATTATATACAAATGATTATTACATATATTTATATTATATTATACATATATTTATAAGAGCAGTATTAAATCATTTAAACCATTTAATCTTTATCAAATCTTATGTAAAGTATTTAATGTATTCTTTTTGTTAGGGATTGGTATAATAACATCAGGTAAAGTAAAAACATATATAAACTGGATTGCAGGCGTTAACATTACTCCAAAGCAGGTTGATATTTTCGTTTTATCGTTGTTGTTTTTTTTAATATTTTAAATATAAAGAACAAAAATTTTTTTTTTAATGTATTGTTAATGTCGAGCTGTTCAACTGTAATTGAGTTTAAATTAAATAAAACACATTCTGGTTATATAATGCATATGTCATTATATAAACATTATGAAAGTAACAAAGAATGTACCAGCAGGCACAATGACGTTGAAATAACGTTGAAACAACGTCGTAAACCAACCATATGCCACGTTGAAGCAACGTTGAAATTTGGTTGAATTGGAAATAAAATCCGACGTTGAAAACCACGACGTTGAAGCAATGTCGATGATTACGTTGTTTCAACGTTGTTCTAACGTCATAACGACTACATATCAACCATATTTCAACGTGATATTCGGTTGATACGACGTTAGAACCTTCGACCATATAAACTGATTTATCAGTTTATATGATCGAAGATCATATAAACTGATCGAAGATCAGTTTATATGGTCGAAGGTTAGAACAACGTCGAAACAACGTAAATTCAACGTTGATTTTTGTTTTTATTTCGGCTAAAATCCAATTAACCAAAAAATTATCTCAACTTTAATTGCAATAAAATAACACAATAAAAAAGCAATAATTTGCGCAGAGAATATATTTCACGTAAATTAATCAGATACAACTAAATTGCTTCAAGGGACTTTGCAAATAAAATAAATTGTTTGAAAAATAAAGTTTTATTTAACAATAGTTTCAGAACAATTAGAAAAAAGTAAGAATGTTGTTTTGTACCGACCACCACCATTCGATCTGTCGAAGGCATATTTGAATTATATCATTATTTCTTTTTCCTATTTCGGCAACTGTAGCAGTCGCTTTAATTGACATGACGCTCTCTATAAAAAAAGGTATTGCCTTAGTTAACCTGCATTATACATTTTTATTATCATTATAGTTATATTAAAAATTGATACATTATATATATATATATATATATATATATATATATATATATATATATATATATATATATATATATATATATATCACATACTTTTAAAACAAACTATAATAACAAGATTCAAAAGGTTTTTTATTTAAAACTACTTTTAACTAACCTTTGATTCACATTTTTTGTATTTGTCTTAACTCTGATTTTAGAAAGTTTGTTAACCTAAAGGGTTAAGAAAATAATTACACCACATTCTTTTTATAATACATATATAAAAAGTTACAAGTAGATTAACTTAAGAAAATACATAATCGAAAAAATATATATAAAAAAAGTACAAAAAGTAATAGTTTAAGAATACAAAAAGTAATGATTTAATAAAAATTACCACTTCAGACATCACCTGTTTAAACTATTATCATAATTCCTAAAGAGTTAAGAATATAATTACATTACATTATTTTTATAGTACATTTATAAAAAGTTACAAGTAGATTAACTTAAGCAAATACATAATCCCAAAAATGCAATAAAAAAGTTACAAAAAGTCATGATTTGAAATAACTTAACTTCAGACCTCATCTAAAAATCATTAAAACTGTCATCATAATCACTAAATGACTGCTGCGAATTCATCCATAAAACATCAGGACTATTTTTCGTGATATTATTATAATTACTGGAAAGAGCTTTACTAACATCTCTTTCATTTCTACCAGTGCATTTAAAACTTTCTTCTGAAATTCTAATAATAAAGATATAACAGTAACACAAAAGAACCAAACATTAGTTAATTTTTAAAAGCATTGAAACACAAGAACCAAATACATTATTTCAAAATATCTATTTATTAAATAAACAAAATTATTGGATTTAAAAAATATATATTTCTTCTAATGGCTTAAAGATAATTACTTGCTTTTTTTACTAATTAATAAAATGAATGCATACCAAGATAAATATCAAATATTTCACATACCTTTTTTAGTAGCTTTTCTTATAAAGCAGGTGTGTCTGGTTAAACAACCTTTTTTCATTTATGTGGAAAAACACACATGCCTTGGCTTCGCACTATATTAAAATACTCTCTTACCTCTGGAAAATCTTGCCATTGCTAATCCTAATATTTTTAAGATCAAAAAATCAACCACGTAAAAAAATAATCAATACTAGAATGCTAGAAATAAAATAGCTTTTGCTAAATGCTATAATAAAATAATTATCATACCAATAAAATAAAATAGCATAACAAAGAAAAAAAAACAAGAATAAAAAAATAACTTCAAAACATTAATAAAATAAATGAAATATATTTTTTAACAACCAATAAAATGTGTAAAAGCATAGAAAAAAACATTCAAAATCTTTTCTTTCTAAAACAACTTGCAGACAGACAATCAATACCTTGAACTATAGTATGCGGAGTATGCATAAAAGTTGTTTTCTTTTTCTTTTTTTGCGTTATAGGAGTAGGTACTTGGTTATTTTTGGTTAGATTATATTTTCTCTTGCATAAGAACAGTAGTGGTTCCTATAATAAATAATGTCAAAATAAAACTAATAATACTTGAATTAAGTTTTTAACTTAAGTTACACATAATATAATCTTAACAACACATAATATAATCTTAATCACCAAGTTGCATAAATAACAAATTGTTTAATAAATTTCTTATTTCTTCTTATTATTTTATTTATTATTATATATGTTTATATATTTCTATTAATTATTTATTTAAGCGATGTATAACCTAAAAGGTTTGTGTTATGTGTGTGTATTTGCGTTGATGTATAATGTTGATGTATAATTATCCAAATAGGTTGATATCTTGGTCAATAATGAAGTAAATTAGGCACGGATCAGTAATGGGTTGTTTTTTTTTCCTACTATTGATCATTTAATGTTCACATTCATTTGTGAACAATGTGAAGTATAATAATACTTGTAAAATGTACAAATGTACCTTACTTTAAAGATATTTTTATTTAGATGCAGTTACCTGATGTTTTTAAATAAAAATACACAATGCACAAAGATAGAATTTAAACCGTTTGAAGGTTGCACCATATTGATTGGATCGTGGAAAATGTATTAAATCAAATTGAGTCTGATAACAGAAGGCGATAAAAATGCATATGAATTTGATATTGGTGATGAAGATAACGATATCATGATTTTATCAAGATTGTTTTAAAAATAACTTTAATTTTGTATAAATTATTGTTCTAAAAATGTATAAATTATTTTTTTGGTTTTATTTGCTTTCAATAATTGCCTTTCAATTTCTATAATTTAGTTACCTGCGTTAAAAAAATGGTACAGGGTAGATTATTTGCAATGCTATAGCAACAGTTAGTTTTATAATATAGAATAAACTAATAATAATAATAAGAGAAAGCTGTAAAAATTGAGAACAAGATGTGCAGTACAATAGAATAAGTTATTGTACAGCTATTATAAGTTTATGAAAAATACTGTTTCTTTTCTTACTCATAACAACACAATATTGTACAAAAAATGTTTTTTTGGATTAAAAGAGTCACGGTGCAAAAAACTGTATTTTTGAGGTTTATAAACTCGTTTATAAGTTATTTGAATCAATGATAGATCAACGTCACGAGAACAAGATGTGCAGTACAATAGAATAAGTTATTGTAATGCTCTGTCATAACTGCCCATTAATGGGCAGTTATGACAGAGCAGAAATTTGTGATGCTCTGACTGCTCTGATGTAACAATTGTTACATCAGAGCAGTTGTGTATGTTTTTCTTTTTCCAAGTTTCCTTATTAAAGTAAGGTTTTTCTACAATGTTTTATTATACGGATTGTTTCTTCGGGAAGAACTGTGTGACTTTTTGCAAATTCAATTGTTTTATTTAAAACATCTGCAGTTATTGAAGGGTAAAAATCATTAATCTCAAATTGAATAAATGTACAGTCATCTTTGTTTTCGATTAAAGAGAACCAATTTATAACATCAATGGTATTTTTCCACTGTCGCAAATTTAATTTATTTCTAAGAATATTATTAACTTTGTCCAATTTAATTTTGCTTACATGTCCAATCTCACTTTTTAAGGGTACCAATAACCTAAAAAGATGTTTGTTTTGAAAATTTGGTTTATGGTCTTTTAGTGTTGCGAAGGCTTGGGTAGGGGCAGTATATTCGGTTCTGAGTGGAAGATTCTGAGTGGAATGAGTGAAAGTTGTTTATCAAAAAATGTGGTATATAAATGTGTTGTTTCCTCTAAGAATGTACCCGATAAACAATATATAGGCAAAACAAAGGGTAAATGGAAAAAACGTTTTCCCAAACATAAGCAATCTTTTTAAAATAAAAAGTATTCAAAAGACACCATGCTGTCAAAATATATATGGGAACTAAAAAATAAAAATATTGATGATTTTATACTGAATTGATCCATCCTTAAAACAGCGCCTGCATACAACAATATTTCCAAAAAAGTGCATACTATGTCTAGAAGAAAAATTTGAAATAATTACACATGCAAACTAAGAATGTTAAACAAAAAATCGGAATTGATTTTTAAATGCAGACACGAAAATAAGTTTCTCCTAAAAAATTATAAAAATAAGTGAGCTCAAATAATAGTTACATTAAATCCCCCCATTTTAAAAAAATTAAAAGAAAAAAAAAAAAGCATTAGTAATCATTTCTAAAGAATTCTTTTTATAATAGTGGCAGCAAATTCCACAAATGTGTGAAAATTTACAATAGTTAAAACATTTGCGCCTTCCTGTAACTTAATTTTTTGGTATAAATTGAAGTTTTATTAATTTGATCATTCATTTCTGATGAGTCTTTATTGATGAAACACTCTGGAAAATGAAAAAAAATTTTTGTTAAGTGATTTTCTACTAATTTATAATTGCTCTGTTCTTTTAAAAACATTGAGCACTCTATTTTGTAGAATACATTTTTAAAATTGTTTATATATTTATATATATATATATATATATATATATATATATATATATATATATATATATATATATATATATATATATATATATATATATATATATATATATATATATATATATATATATATATATATATATATATATATATATATATATATATACAAACAACATGAATTTGCTTTTTTGTTTTTTTATAAATTTCAGTTAAGAAAAGTTTCTCTAATGCGACATCAGCTCGGTAAGCTAGGATGTTCATAGCTCGAAGTCCTCTTTTAGCAACCTCATTCGTTCTATGCACATTTTTAAATCAATTTCAACACCAAGCACATGTCTGGTCAGAGCTTCTTGGGGCTGTAATGCTGGCTAATGTGGCTTCTTTCAGGTTCACCCAATTGGGTTCCTCGCTCATTTTAAACCATGTGTGACGAAGAAAAGCTAATAAACTTAGCTATTTATTGCAATGGTTGCCTTTCCTCTTAGAAAATAAGGATTAGAAAGTAGCCTAGTAAGATATAAATTGCTTTGCTATTCCATCTTGCTGAGCAATAACATAGAAATATAGTTGGTAGCTCCATTTTGTGTAAAAAATTCTTATCCAAGTAATGCCTGAAGGCATTTTAGACTCTAAAATGTGAGCATTAAACCAATATACGGAGCATCATAAGCTCCACCTAAAACAAAATGTAATTACATATTTATAAATAAATAATAATATTAACTTTACAAACCAGTATTGACAGAGCAGGTGTTGCATATTATAAGAGCATAAGGGATATTTTATAAAAGATATTTTATTGACAAAATTATACTCTAACAACGTTTCCTTTATCATAGCTGGTAGGTTTTTAGAAGTTCCACTAGTAAGCAGTATTTTAAGGCCAATATACCAAAAAATTGGTCCCTCTGACTGAAGGGCAATGACTATACGTTCCATTTTCTTAATGCCGTAATCATATGGTGTCAGCGTTTCCATCAAAGAGATATGACTTGCAACTTTTTACCAGATATAAACATAGCAGATTGATGTAGAGTGAGAATATCATCATGGAAATAACTTTATGAGAAAGTTTCTCTAGCTCCTTTGTGGGTAGAGATTCCAGCTTCTGTGCACATCACAGCAACTGACATTGTCTTTAATTAAAAACAAAGTAATTATATTTACAAAAAAGTAACAATTTTATATTTTGAGAAATACTATTACTTTCTTTTGATTTAAGTTTCCTATTGGGTGGTTCAAACGAACCCAGTGGGCACGGACGTAAAAAAGACGTCTTTTAAACGTCTTATACACGTTTTAGACGTCTTTTGAACGTCTTTTGAACGTTTTGGACGTCTTTTGAACGTTCAAAAGACGTCTTTTTTTAGTCCTGTGCCCACTGGGAAGGCTCAAAATCATCAGAGTTATTTTTGAAAGTTTGATTCTGTATATAATTGCTCTTGATAATCAAGATCTAGGTTTTTTAGCATCAATTGCCTATTTGTAGATGCTCAACAATTTTTTGACTGGTGAATACGCAACTTTTATTTTTTTCAAGAACATTAAACGGTATAAGAAAATCCATGGTTGATTTTCTCTTCAAACATTTTTTTTACTCAACCACAAGTTTATTTAGTTTTTTTGTGATGCCAGCTTTGGTTACTGACTGTAAGCTATATTTCATATTCAAGAGCAGCTCCAAATCCTTCACTATTATTTTTATAACAACTTTTGATGGTGGTGCGGGTTTGTGTCAACTAAATGGTAATAATAGCCAAAAATATATCAAACTTCTGCAATAGTCTTGAAATTAGCCGAGCTTTTTGTTAGTAATCCATATAAAGCAGCTGATATCAGAAGCTCCCTCGATTATTTTGAACATGGTGGTCTAAAGCTGTCTGCCTTTCTCTTTAAGGCTCCATTAGCTTTAATGCGGGACATGTTTACAGAAATATATTTATAACTAAATTAGAAAGTTAAATAAAAGTAAAGTTTCTACTCTAACAATGTTAGTTAAGCTAAATTTATAGTATAATAACTATTAACTTCATCTAATTTAAAAAACGATATAAATATTCTCTATAAAGGATAATAATACCTAAGTAACCCTAATAAGTATTTTTTTCTTATTTCGATAAAGTAACCTTTTTTTTTGACCTAATCAAATTTTTAAATACTTAATTACTTTTTATTAAACTGTTCTTAGTATACATTTATTCATGAAAAAGAGTTCATGAAAATATAAAAAAAAAGCATCACCCGACTCAGGGTGTCATGAAAGCTCTCGGCTGCCCTGATTATGCATGAGCATTTTTCCGCTAACCAATCGTTGACATTGTTTAGAACTATTGTTTTTGAAAAATACTTTTTTCAAGATTTTTTATTTATAACCTTCTTTCAAAAAAATTGTATTATATATATATATATATATATATATATATATATATATATATATATATATATATATATATATATATATATATATATATATATATATATATATATATATATATATATATATATATATATATATATATATATATATATATATATATATTAAGGTGGATCGATTTTCATAGCAAAAAAATAAAAGTTTAAAAATCAATATTCCTGAGACACAAATCGATGTCTATTAATTATAAGATGAAGGTAAAAAAATATTTTTTGATTTTGATGAGATCTTGAGGTTCCTCTTTGGATTCTAAATCCTTCACGGATCCTAATATTTTTGAACTTTTTTTTTTTCTAAACTTTATCAACCTTGGACTCAAAAAAAGCAGAAAAAATGCTTGTTTTATCAATAATAATTTTATTAAAAAAAAATTTTAGTGACAAAAATATTTGCAAAAATATACCTTAAAAACCCCGTTTTGATGAAGACGGGGGTTTTTTAATGAAAAAAACGACAATTTTTTTCTTTAGTATTGAATTAAAACAAATATTATATTCAAAATAAGCGTATTATTCTGCTTCTTTTAAGTACCAGGTTGATATATTTTAGAAGAAAAAAAATTTCAACAGTATTAGGATCCGTCATAAATTTAGAATCCAAAGAGGAACCTTTAAAACTCATTTAAATAAATAAAAAAAAAGTAAGGTTCTTTTTTCACCAAAAGACATCAATTCGCAGCTCAGGCAAATCAAATTTCAAAAATTTTTAAAATCGCTCCACCCTAATATATATATATATATATATATATATATATATATATATATATATATATATATATATATATATATATATATATATATATATATATATATATATATATATATATATATATATACATGATTTTTTATACTATTTTTAACCATGTATACAAAATTTTAACCATCGATAAATTTTAAAACTCACACAATAATCCATTAGCGTTCAACAGTTATGGCCTTATAAAAGTTGCTACACCTTCAAATTAAGGATGGTTAAAATTTTTTATTGTCATAGTTTTTTAACGCTAAAAGATTTTTGTGTGAATTTTAAAATTTGTCAATGAATATAGATTTAGTTAAGAATAGTATAAAAATTATTTTATCAACTGGTTGCTCTCACATTTGGGACAGATGTAGCTGAAATTTTAGGGCTTTTTTGTTCCCAGGCTCCAATCATTGCAATTTTTTGTAAAGCATCCTTATTTGATATAAGTATAAACATATAAATTTTTGGAGTTTGCTTCATGTCTGGAAGTTAGGTATCTCAAACCTCAAAAAATGCTGCATCCGCCCCTGATATATATATATATATATATATATATATATATATATATATATATATATATATATATATATATATATATATATATATATATACATATATATATATATATATATATATATATATATATATATATATATATATATATATATATATATATATATATATATATATATATATATATATAAATATAGCCTCGCATGGTAGACACAAAGTTTTTCCCATAAACTGTTGTTTTAAAGAGCGCTCTAATGAGCCTGACCAGAAAATGTTGAAAAACTTCAAAAAAAATTTTTTTTTTCTAAAATGATAGACTGCCTGCCCAAACCAAACCCTCAGTCGATGTAGCAGCATTCCTGCAAGTCAGGCTATTTGTCAGTCGATGTAGAAGCACTGCCTTGCGAGTCAGGCTATTTTTCCGTCAATGTAGCAGCACTCCGTTTCGAGTCAGGCTATAAGATAGTCGATGCAGCAACACTCCCTTGTAGCAGCAGGCTATAAGATAGCCGATGTAGCAACACTTATGCATGTTTTAAAAATGTTTTTTAATAAAACAAAAACAAAAACACCACTAATTGAAAAAACTTTCTAGTCATTATTATTGCAGTTTTTTTAAAAAACAATAAAATTTAATGTACTTTCGCATTAATTTAATTGCTTTGACATTTCGACGACAATAAAATGCAGCTTAAGAGACTAAGTAAAAAAATTGTAGTCGAAAGAGACTTTTTTTTACCATAAAAGTCTCTTTCGACTACACTATAAGGATATATATATATATATATATATATATATATATATATATATATATATATATATATATATATATATATATATATATATATATATATATATATATATATATATATATATATATATAAATATAATTATCTATTCATTCAATTATTTATCACACGCAACGTGATTAATCTTCTTTTTAACGCGATTAGTCATCTTTTGCCACCACACATTCATTTAAAAAATAGTATGCGATAGTATCTTGAATAGTTTTATGAATTTACTTTTCCATGATGATGTTTAATTGTGATTGAGTCATTGCAGACTGGAAAATAATAATTCCGCTGTTGCTATTATAAAAGTTTTTTTTAAACTGTTTAGGAAATGGGGGAGGAAGGAGGGGGGGGGGGATAAAATAATGATAAAGTAAATACTTTGAAATGAATCAGAACAAATTGCAATTGACAGTTGTTGTACTGATGAAGTGTATTTATATAGTATAATTTTTATTTTGCTGTATTTATAAAACTATTATTACTTTTTTTATTATTACTTTTTTTTAACTTTACTACTACTTTGATTATTATCATTAATTTATTTTTTATTGTAGAAGCTTTATTAATATTAATAAAGCTTCTACAATGGATTCACTATCTCTATCGTTATAATTAATATTTATTAATTATAATAATAGAGATAGTGATTCCATTGTAGTAATAGTTTTATGGTTATTGTCATAATTTTTGCAAATGTTATTTTTATTTTTATAATTTCTGTTATAACTATTTATTTTTATAACTTTAGTATAACTATTTTCACCATAGTTTTTATTATTAGTTATAATTTTTAGTAAAGTTATTATATTATAGTTACAATTTTTAATATTTTTTTATTCATATTATTATTATATTATTACTATTGCAATTATTATTATTATCTTTTTTTATTAGTGCTTTCTTTTCTTTTGTTTTTGTTACTTTTTTTTCCTTTATTTTATTTAAATTCTTTCAGTGTTTTATTTATAGTTCTTTTTTTGTATATGTTTTCTTTTAGGTGTCACTCCGTTGTTTAGTTTTTAACTATATGAGTGACACCTAACCTTATTTATGCAAGTTTATAAAATTATAAACGTTTATAATATATAATTAATATAATTATTATATAGGGGAATAAACAACCGTTTTTTAACATTTCTCTTTGAAAAATGTTATCTAATATGACAAAAAACATACCACGGGTTGGTAAAACAGTTTCCTTCATTTCGCTTAAATCAAAAAGAGTGCCTGATATGTTGTGCATAATAATGTTTATTTTGATAAAAATATTATATTTACATTTTATTTTTTCAGACCATTCTTTTGAGGATTAAGCAATATTTGATTTTAGTGCTAAAGATATGTGTTATCAGCATTATTTCATCAAGTGAAAACCATTTTTGATATCAACATAACCTAATAAGCAAGCTATAGAACTGTATTCTTTCTAAAAATTATCTTCTGGGGCAGAACCGCAAAGACGCATAACCGCATACTTTTGATATTTATCAAAGTTAGATAATTACGAATACTAATCTATACAATCGGCACACTTGATTGCGTTCATGTAAAAGCTTGAATAGAAACAGTTTTTTTTTTTGATTTTGCAATTTAGATTTCGTTTTTTTTTATTTAATTTTTGTAAATTTTGATTGAAATATAAAGCTAAGAGTATAAATCGATATCTTGTTATATAGGGGAGACCGGGCAAGATGACGAGCGGGGTAAGATGAAAAATGTCATTAATTTTTAGTTTTTCACTAGTTGGCAGCACTAATCGGACACTACTAACTCTCCTATAGACTTTTTGTTAAAAAATAGTATAAAGGCGCTGAAATTGCCATTTTTGTATTAGTTGTGAAGCTTTGATTGTATACTGCTGACACGTTATAACTTTTATGCATGCGTAAATAAGCTCTGCCAAAACAGGTTAGATATTTTGTCTATTGTTCATATTTTGAATTTAATTAATTCTAACATTATCTATTACCACGAATAAATGTCAAAATCATTTTTGTGTTTAGCAAAAATGATTTTGCTACTGCAAAAGCTACCAACCATGATGTTCTTGGTGATGAAACTGAGAATAATAGTGCTAATTTTCAGACCCTTACAGCAGAAAAAAAATTATAAACCCTCCAAAAGAACCAAAACTTATTGCAAATGCTGAATCCGATGCTCCAAAAAAGCCTGTCAGTCTTTTTGATTTAAAACCATTGCCTAAAGCAAAACGATAGCTTCAAAACTTATCATTTGTTAAACAATGTAACATAATAAAAAAATAAATGTGTTTAAATTTTTTTTTTAGTGTTGTCATCTTGCCCAAAGGTCAAAATCAACTTGCCCCGGTACTGGGGAAGATGAAAATTTGATATGGTTGTGGAAAAATGAAATTATCGTTTATTTCTTTCAATTAAATGATTAAATCGTAATATATTTAATGCCAAAAATGGTTAATATAACAGTTCATGTAAAATTAATTTTACTATTCTCAAAAACAATATAACAGTTCCAGGGCTTGACGTACATCACCCGATTGAGGGTGATGTACGTCAAGCCCTGAAAGTGCTACGAAACTACATGATACTCAGCTACTATCTTCATCTTCTTCAGCCTCAAAATTTTTTCTCCTAAAACGTCTGATATAATCTCCTCATCATTCATTATCGGCTCGGCAGTTTTGACAAAATCATCCATGGAAACGACATCTTTTGCTGTTGTTCCTTTAGGGAAGAACTCGGATCAATGAACAGCAAGCTCTAACTGGTCTTTGAGATCCTCAAAGGGATCATCTACATAAACCGAGGCTTTAAAACACATTTTATCTGAAATTACAGCTTTAGCAAAACAATTGCAAATAGTTTTGGTGTTCTCCTTCCCCCGAGCAACATCAAGCATTTGCATGGCATCCATTATAGTAAATTCCGGAAGAGGCTTTTTTTTTCTTTTTGCATCTATTAATTTTTGAACAGATAGTGTTCTATAATGGGTTTTAAGTGACCTAATCACACCCTGGTCTATCGGCTCGGGTTTCGAGCTAGTGTTTGGTGGTAAAAAAATTAGTTCTATTGATTCAAGATTATCAATGATTGGATGAGCTGGACAATTATCAACTAATAAAACAATTTTTTGTTCTTCCTTTGTAAATCCCGATCAATTTTTTTTTTTTTTATGTTGATTTTAGGTGCCCCAAGAAGTCCTTACGGTCTTATCACAGAGCACCGCGGAAGAGCATTTAATAGGAAGTTCACGCCTCCTTCCCAACCGATGTCGCAAAACTTGCCCAGAGGCGGGGTTTGAACCACGGATCTTACGTTTCTGAGGCAAGTGTGCTACCACTGCGCTACGGCAGTATGAACCCATTCCTCGAATAGTGTACCATCCAACTTTTCTTCTGACTGCAATAACGGCAGGGTAAATTCTTTACATTTTTAAAGCATCTCGGCGATTTAGCTTTGCCAATAACAAACATTGGCAATTTTTTCCCTAATGCATTAGCAGATGCTAATCCTGTAGGGAAAATGTGTCGGTGTCTATATATGCCAATTTTGTAGGGAAAATGTGTCTATAAATGCCAATCCTGTAGGGAAAATGTGTCATTGACACATTTTTCATTTTTAAAGTGTAAAGATTTATTTAGTTGGAGCCGATAAAACGAGCCAAATTCGTCAGCATTATAAATCTGATTCAACTTATATTTTGATAAAATGGTTGGTAACGTGGTTTCCTCCCATGGTGCTACCATTTCACTTGTACACGCATTAGCTTCATCAGAAACCGTTTTAAATGATATGTTGCATCGTTTCTTCCAACTGTCTAAACAACCATCTAAAAAATCCACATCATTTCTTGTTATCTCTTTATTCATAATTTATGGGCAAAAACAACGACAAAATGAAAAACTTATCCTTATGCCAAGTTCTCAATTAGCACAAATATGTTTAAATTCCATAAAAAATACTGTATGCTGTGCTGGATTTAAAATTTTGACCAAAGAAAAACATCTGACTATGAACTCATAAACGTTTGCTAATGTAATCCACAATGCAGTTTTTGAGTCGGCTAGCATACTCTGGATAATTTGATGGCCTCTTGAATCGATTTTAGTGAAGAGAGAAATCATGATGAAGTGACTCCACACTCTGTTCACTGAATGCACCCAAAGGTGCTTTGTGCCGCTCAATAAAATCTTGGATATGATAAAATACACAGTGCACTTTTGGAGTGACGCTTGTTTGAGGTAATGCCAGGAATGCCTCTCGGAAACTCTTGATTTTTTCTTTGTATTGGACATCCAGATTCGTTTCAAAGCATGCTAGGACAACAGCATTGAATCTCGAAGCACAGCGATGAAACGGAAAAACTTGGAAAGCTGAGCCAACTTCTGTAAGCTGCTGCTTGTCAATGTTCTTCAGAAGTTTTTGACAGTCATTTCCGACAAACTGTCCGCCGTGATAAGGCTCATTTTGGATATGCAGAGAAGAAGACCATTTTTCAACATCTGGCCACACATCTATGATTTTTTTGAAGACCAAATTTACCACTCCCAGCAAAAGGTGCAACTCCATTGGTGGAATAATGTCAATGATGAGAATGTCATTTTTTCCGCTGAAGACCGACTCATGACATTGCCAAACAGTTTCGCTTTTGTGGTGACCTTTCCCAATTTTTTCAAATTTTCGAAACTCTCCTTCAATGAGCCGATAGTCCTCAGTCTCCCTGAGCAATTCAGATTGGTGGATTTTGCATCACATCATGTACATGGGTAGGTACTTGTATGCTACTGGAGACCAACCAAATGTTGGCTAGCTTCATATCACATGAAATGTGATATGATGGAATGTCAGCTCGAATGAGAGACCAAATGGCCCTCACATTTTCATAGGTTTCAGGCAAATCTTCTGCAATTGCAACCAGAAGCTGCCTCTTGAACTGCTTCCCTTGGCTAGTTGTTGTGTGAGGAGTTTTTCTGTGGTAGGGAGCTTGCATTTTTGCCTTGCCTTTTGCTCACAACACTGAGGGAGAATTTCAGAAATCCTCCCCCACCATCAATGCCAAGTTTGATAAGGTTGTCATCTATATCTCGATGTTTGAATACTTCATTCAAAAGATCGGCAAGGCTTTTGCAGTGCACGACAGTCCTTGATATGCCAGACAACCATTGTCTCGGTTCTTTAGCATCTACAAGAACCGAGTGAGTGAAAAATTCAGATAGCATCTGCCCAACTTCTTGGAACTTTGCACGGAAATTTGGCTCGACTATCTTCTGAGCATATGTCTGATTCAACGTTATTGCTAGTTTTTTTACTCCATGATTCGACAAGCCAGTATTGAGTTGAACTTTTACAAGATCATTTGTTGTAAGACTTGTCTTACCAGACGAAGCAACTGAATTCACTTGACTTGGGCCTGTTAATAAAGAATAAATATTTAATTGGTTAAAAAGAAAGCGATGATAGTTTAAATATTTCACTTGAGGTTTTATTACCTGAGGTGATAGGGTAAGGGCAACCCCCACCTGGTTGAGCTAGCCTAATGGATCCTTTTGGAGAGGCATCTTTGGAAGCAATTACATTTGAAGCAATCTGTTCAGGAGCCCTGAGATCAGCACTGGCCAACTTTTTCAAAATTTTGCGGAATGTAAACCTATTGCAGTTGTGTGGAAGTCCTTTTCCAATAGGACTAAGAAATATTGTATAACGCAGAGAAACTCTTGCTTGCGCTTCATGGTTGACCATAGGACTTTTTTGATTGTACCTCAAACATCCTATGTGACAAATTAGGCATGAGCATTCTTGACCAGCTGTTTTGGTTTTATGTAGATTGTCAAGAAATCAAACAGGTCATGAAGGCTAACATCTTTCCCTTCATCTGTTAATGTGTTCCCCAAGGATTGTGGGAACGTCAAGTTTCACACAATCCTTGGGGAACACGTGGTTCTAGGTAGTTTATCTGATGTTGGTAAATCTGAATAATTCTTTCTTCTTAAATGGTTGTAATTTGACGTGTTGCTTTTTGAAAGCAAAGCAAGCAAACAGTTTTTCGATTTGCATCATGATCTTTAGCTTGGTTAGGCTTAGTGAACGTTCACTGAAATATCAAAAAGATATCATTTCAAATAGGAGTATTGTTTACTGAAAAGTAGCAAATGCACAATAAAATAAAGTTTGTTTTACATAAAAGTGCAGAGAATGTGGGAAAAGCTTTAATATAATATCAAATATTAATTAAACAGATTTCTAATGACTATTTTTGGTATTTACTTTGAGTATTATTGATTTCAGATCATTATCTTGAAGTGATGTATTATTCAGTTTATTGCTCATATGTTCAAAATTTGTGCAAATTTTTTTCAATTCAGAATGCAAGGAAAAACAATTCAAATAAATCTTACTTTTGATCTTTTGACGCAATAATACGTTGTTTTCTACTTATAAAGTCAAAGAATGATTTTTTCATATTTTGAAGTCCTAGAATGATTTTTTCCGTTTTTTTAGTAAAACAAAACAAAAACAAACGTTTGTGGATGTCAAAACAGGGTTCTTCAGTTTTAAAGGTCATTAAGATGGTAGGCACAATCATTATAACAAGATGATGCTTAACATAACAAAAAGAATAAATATTGCTGGTTCTATGTTAATATATTTTTATATACTTATAATTTACAAAATATAGTTTGAAAAAGTAAATATCTATCATCAGTACCCGTTGTTTTCTGTTCAACTAATTTTGTATGCTGTAAAAATGCACAATTTTGTGAATGCTGTCATCTCATGAGCGTGTGCAAAAAGAGTAAAAAATTCAAAGTGATTTTTTTCGCTTGGACTTTGTAACTAGATTTCAATATTTATATATTTTGAATCTGTGGACCATGTAGATTCACCCAAGACAGGTGGCATTTTTGGGTCAAGCCGAAGTAATTATTTCCTATTTTGGACAACTGTGAAACGTTTGTAATATTATTGTAAGTTTTCCATATTTTATGGTTAAATAAATGGAAAAAAAAACAACAAATAAATGTAACTATTCATTTTTAATTTACTCATGAAATGAATAAATTGATAAATATATTTCTAAAATTAATTTGAAAAAACAAAATTCTTTTCACCACATATTTTCAAAATGATAATGGCGATTTGTTTTTTTATTTCAAATTTGTTTTTAAGACTGGTCTGTACCGAAATTAAAAAAACAACTTGAACTCTGATTTTTCAAGAACGAACTCGTTTCTTGCATTACACTTTAGTCAGACTTTAGATTTGAAATATAAAAATCCCATAAAACCACCATTATTCCATCATTTTTTCTTACATTAAAGTTTTGCCGCGGGAACATAATTGTTTCGGCAGATTGTAAAATGCATTAGCGCAAAAACCAAAGTTTTCTCTGACTTCCTAAAGATGTTCACGAGAAAAAAAATCTGATGAAAGTTTAAGATTACCTAAAACGAGAAAATTTCGTAGACGTGTTGAGAGAGAAAACCCTGCTAATGTGCCCGAATTGCATCCGATAGAAGAATGAATGGTTTATGTAGATTATTAAAAGAATGGTTTATGTAGATTATTGGCAAGCTTAAAATCTCTTCCAACTAAAAAATCGAATCGAGAACTGGAAAAAAAAAATCGATAATTTTATAAAACACAAGCTTCTCGATATTATGCTTTTTAAATTAATAAAAATTAATAACTTCATTTAAGAGATACTAATTAAATTTAAATTAAAGTTGTCCGGTGTAGCGTTTTTAAATTACTGCTTTGCGGTAAAATAATAACGTTAGAATATTACTGAGACAGTAATATTTTAACGTTATAATTTTACTGCGCTCACTGTCATCAAGTAAAGCGATTTTCCTTTATTGTGCAAAAAAATCTAATCTTAGAACAAATTAAATAGCCTAGCAATCCATAAAATCACTTCTGTAGAGTTTTATTACAAACAAATTTATTTGCGTTTTTTTAAGTTGTAAAGAATATGCAACCTTGAGCAAATTATTATTTTTTTTTTATAACAAACAACCTTGTAAAACAACTGATAGACGAACATCATTTTTGTTCAGTATAAACATCATTTCATTTACAAAGCTTTTAGTGACAAAACAACGTTATAATGATTATTTTTATTTTCTAAAAGAATACTATGAGTAGTTAGTTGGTCGAGTTTCATGGATGCTGGATATTTGAGCCATGCTAGTTTTTGTCCAGTGAAGGACCATACAGCAATGTCAATTCCAATAAGATTTGCAGTACTAAGGACCTCAACATCTGTAGCCCATATACTATCTGTGGCCATACCACTTTTGGTAATGTAGTTTTCCACATCATCGCCTTAATGCGGTAGTGGTGTAGTGGTAGAGCGCTCGCTTCATAAACGAGTGGTTCTGAGTTCGATCCCCACCACGTCCCTGGTAGTACCGCGCTCAACTCGTTTCTCCGCGCAGCGGCCTTGTTCGTCAAGGTTCGTGTTTTGGAGTTATAGAGTTGAGAGAGGGTTATAACCACAAATAAGTAGCCTCCTCGTCTGTTGTGGCCTTCTCGGCCTTGAGAAGGTGAATTAAAAAATAAAAAATAAAAAAAATAAAAAATATCCGGACAAAAGACTGGAACAAGGCTTTGATACCATATGTTTAACAACAACATCGCGAACACGTGTATGTTGACACTCAGAACCTGTCAGCAAAAACGAAATTGCTTGAAAAAACAATTGCCATCACCTTTGCAAACATGTATTTTTGAAAGTACATCATTTTTTTCACCAACTAAAAGATCTGGCATTATAAATATTTTAAGTCCTTGGTCTTCAACTATTTTTTGGAGAACTTCTTTGGTGGGATGTTTCATTAATTTGGAATTACGTTGACATTTATCTTGATTGTTGCACTCAGAAGTTAAACTATGCAGTTTTGAATTACTTTTTTTTTCAACAAATGGTTTAACATGATGTAGAGAGTACTTCTTTTTTATTGTGTTGTTCCATTTAATGTTTCTTAATAAACATGTCGAGTTTGACAAAATATCAAGTATCTCATATGGACCAAGCCACGAAAAAGTCATTTTTCAACCTTTTCTATTTTCTCTTTTAAATTTCTCAATAGTACTTTTTGACCCACAAAACAATTTGATGGTGTTGTATGCTTTCTATCATAGTCAATTTTTTGTTTCTATTGTGCACAAACAATATTGGTTATGGCTTTTTCTTCCACGGTCGTTTAGATGTGGAAAGTTATTATACGCAAGCGCAGTGTCATATTCAAATATTATAATTTTAAAGATGGTGACGGCCTTTAGATACCAAAATTTTTTCTGAGTAGCAACAATATTTTTAAAGTTTTACTTAGTAGTTATTATTTGCATATTTTTGATAGAATGAAATAATAATAAAGATAATTGAATTGTTGATTCAAAGATGATAAAAACAATATAAAGATGTTTAAATATATAAAAAACTGTGATTCTCTGCTACATTTATCTGACTGTTAAAAGCGTGATTTGTTTACATTTTCAAAACTGTTTTTCTAAAAATCTGAGCGATACAATTTAATAATTTTTACTTTTTTATTTC
>NC_061158.1:14951479-15128979 GCF_022113875.1 Hydra vulgaris | reverse complement strand
TGGCTTGTGGATGGTAAGCAGAGGTTACACGTTGCTGAACGCCTGTCATATCGTGTAGTGCAATGGATACTGAATTTAAAAATTTACGACCTTGGTCATTAATTTGTTTTCGAAAACAACCATGCCTGCAAATAACTCTATAAAGAAAGGCTGCTACTGATACTGCTGTTTTATCAATAAGAGGTTCAGCTTCAGTCCACTTAGAAAAATAATGATAATAATAATTGAAGCTGTGTTCTTGAGAGTCTCAAAAAAGAATCTAACAACTGTAGATGTTAGATTTTAACAACTGTTTTTTGCTAAACTTTTTAAGTTTATTTTAAAAATCAATTACTGAATTAGCGTTAACAACTTCACTGTCCAAACGATTCCAATTTTCAACTATACGGATCGTGAATAAATGATGCCTCGGCAAAAAGTTTTGAACATACTGCCTTCGCAACTTTGATTGTGTCCTATAAGGACAATTGTGTTATCTATAAGGACAGTTACATAATTGAATCCGTTTGATTCAGGTAATTTAATTGAATCTACACCAACTTGTTTCATCACTTGTTGTTCTACTTTAACAGGTTTTAAAGCAGGAGACACTTTTAGGTTTCTGTTAGAGGTTTTTTGGCATCGTTCACATTGAGCTACATGTTTGGTGATATCCTCCCTAATTGTATGCAAAAAAAATCTTGAAAAAATTTGCTTTCTCACAGCATTAATTCCTAAGTGGCTAGCTAATGCAACAGCTTTCTCAGAATTACCGAGACCCTCATGGAATTCTTTAACAATGTTTAATTGTTCTTTCCGATCTATTACCACAATCACCTACAATAAAAAAAATTATTTGTATGAAATTTTACATTATTTTGAGTTGTTTTAAAGCTATAAATTTTCAAATTTTTGAAAAATGTTGTGTTAATTCAAAATAATGCACAACACAGAATATTGTTTAATTACTTTATTTTATTTAAGTAAAATCTTTTAAATTAAATAAAAACTTCTTTTATAAAAACAAGTTTTCCTTACCTCGCCAATACCTTTTTCGCAATACATCAACTTATTTAGGTACGTGGAAATATATAAATATTGTGCTAAAAAACTGTACCACGCTTTTTAGATTTTTTTTAGCTAGCAACCAAGCAAGCAAGCAAAAAGCAATATATTTACCAAGAATATAGATGTTTTACAAAAAGCATGTTATAAAATACAAATAAAAAAAATTTATGTATAGTCTATATTTTGGATGGTTCACTCTTATATAGCCAGGCTAAATCGAGGAGAGCGGCCATGAGCATAACAAAAACGAAAGAAAAACAAAAACAAAAACAAACAAAAAAAACAAGCTAGCTAATACATTCATATAAGGTTGCTATTATTTAACATTCATATTTATATCATATCTCATATAACTTCTATTGTCATAAATCTTTTATCACCAACGATTCAATTGTTGTTTCAATTTATCTTCATGTATCAGGTAGTATTTTAATTTAGTTTTGAGAGTATATTTTTTAATATTGCAAAAAGAGATTGTTTTTAATTTATTTTGAAGTTGATTCCAGTTCATTAATGCAGAGTATTTAAAGGATTGTTTACCATAGGATTTTGTATTATATGCTTGCACACTTAGTGCACCGCTACAAAAATTTCTTGTAAATCGACTGCTAATTGCACTGCGTGGAGTAAACCATTCACCAAATATAGGAGGCAGTTTTTTATTAAGGTAGCTGTGAATAAATAAACAATTTTCAATTTTGATTAAATCATGTACTTTTAAGATATGTAATGTGTTAAAAGATGTGGATGTATGTGAATTTTTTGGAAGAAATTCAATAATTCTGACAGCTTTTTTCTGCATAATAAATAGGCGATTAATAATACTCATATTTTGACTCCATGATAAAAGGCAATATGTGAGGTGAGAGTGAAATAAAGCATAGTAAATAAATTTTAAAGTTTTTTGTTGAATGAAATGTCTTAGCTTTGACAGAATGGCAAGGGATCTATTCAACTTATTAGAGATATCGTTATAATGATAAGCCCAGGTTAAGTTTTCGTCTAGCTTTTTACCCAAGTAGTTAAAAAATTTTTTACAACAAAGTTTTTTCCCATTTAATTTAACTTTGATCTGCTGGTCTAATTTTTTTGGGAACTTTTAAATAATATTAAATCAGTTTTTTTGGAGTTGAGGGAAATTTTGTTTGCATTAAACCAATTGCATAGTTTCTTAAGGTCATAGTTAACATATTTGTTGATTTTTTTTTACAGATTTATTAAAGTAGAGAAGGTTTGTGTCATCTGCAAAGTGTTGGACTCGAAAAAAATTTAAAGCTTTAGGCATGACATTTATATAAATAAGAAACAGCAAAGGGCCAAGGACAGATCCCTGAGGAACACCTACTTTAATATCGTTTAAGTTTGAGTTCACTCCACCAATAGATACTAATTGAGTTCTATTAGTATGAAAAGATTTAAATCAGGAGTTTGAAACTCCTCTAATACCATAGTAGGATAGTTTATAGAGTAGAATGTCAACATCTACAGTGTCAAATGCCTTTTGAAGATCAATAAAAATACCACATCTAAACACGTATTAGCGTAGGGAAGACGTGTTTAGTTGAAAAGTTGAAGATTAATAAAGATAGTTGAAAAAAAGAGTTGAAGATTATACAATAAAGATAATTGAAAAAAAAGTTGAAGATCAATAAAGATACCACATCCAAACACGTATTAGCGTAGGGAAGACGTGTTTAATTAAAAAACTTTTTAGAATTTGATATCAATATAGATTATTTTTAGAAACTAGAATAATATCTCCAATAACAATTGCAATATGCTACTACTTATTGTATCATGCATCTTTTTCTAAAAAAGTCTAGATTTTTTTTTAATGATTTACTGTTAATCTTTCAACTTTATTAAATAATATAAATAAAACATGGTCATATATAACTAATATATGTTAGCAACCTTATTCAACTTTTATGTATAATATATATATATGTATAAATATATATATTTACTGATATAATTGCCAAAAAATCGATATAAAAGAAAAAAGTTAGAGCGTTAGCTATCCAAACTGAGTTATGATGAAATTATAGATTCATACAAAAATTTGTCTAATGACCAACTTAATAATTTAGAAGAATAGTAGACAAAAAACTCATGAATGATATGATCCAAAACATCCAAGCCTGTTTTGTATAATGGCAGAGTAGAAAAAGTATTTAGTTGAAAAAATGACTTAGTTTGCACTATTTCTTACTGGAAAGATGATGAAACGTATATGGAAGCTGTTGACCATTGCATGAAAAAGATCCAGCTTGTTGCAGATGTTATTTCAGAAGAGTTACAATTTTATTAATTTCATATTATGTTAATAAAACACTGTGAAAGTACAAGTTTGAAATTTAAGCTAAAAAAGTACTACAAATGAATTGCTGAAAAATACTACCAATGTTGTGACTAGCTAAAAGAAATTTATTATTGTAATCATTCACTAAAAGCCAAGACAAAACTATATGAGATAAAAAATAAACAAACCATTATTATTTCTTTTTAATAACATTTCATTTATTTTTTAGTTTGAAACAGCCAAAACGCTATTTGAAAGATTTAAAAATTATTAAAGGTTGGTTAATAAAATGGATATCAAAACTGTAGAACATTGCATGAAACATTGCATTGCATGAAAAAGTTTCAGCTTGTTGCAGATATTGTTTCCAGAGACTTGACTAGATATTATTTAATTAAAACACTGCAAAAATATAAATTTGAAATTTATAGATTAAAAAACTGCAAGTGCTGTGACTTGTTAAAAAAAAAGTACTGCTAGTGTTGTGACTTGCTAAAAAAAAGTACTGCAAGTGCTGTGACTTACTAAAAAAAAGTATTGCAAGTGCTGTGACTTGCTAAAAAAAAGTACTGCAAGTGCTGTGACTTGCTAAAAATAGTACTGCAAGTGTTGTGACTTGCTAAACAAAAGTACTGCAAGTGTTGTAACTTGCTATGTATTTTTGATAGACTGCTCTGGCTTACCTTCACGTGGTGTCTATTGTTAAAAATGATTATAAAATAATTTCATTAGTGTAATTTATCATTGTAGTCATTCACTAAAAGAAAAAACTTTAAGAAATAAAGCATCATTAAAATAATCAAACATTGTTTAGTGTTAATAACATTTTTTTTGTTTTTTAGTTTGAAACAGGCTAACTTTTCGTTAACCAAACTAGTATCAAGCCCTATATAAAAGATTTGAAGATTTATAAAGGTTGGTAAATACCTTGTTTTGATTACTTTTTTACCACTATTGACTGATAATAGAACTCTGTATGAGAATATTTTAACCAAAAATTCTCCAATTAATCAAAAATGCTTTTTTTTAAAAAAAAAATGATTAGTTGGGGGAAAGGGGGGGATAGCCCCTCTCTTTTGAAAATGGATGCAACACTGATGTAACTTTTACCGGGTAAGATATATTTTTACTTCTTTGTTGTTGCTTTTTAAATAACCAATCAAATATTTCATAATTAACATTTTTTTGCGATATTAGGGTGTGTTAAAACATGGTCAACACATTTAACATGAGTTTTACACTTACCTTCAATGTTTGGTGGTTGTCCAGTATTAATTTATAGAACCTTTTTTACACAGAAAAAAACTTTGTTTTGGGACTTTAGGAAACAGTAGTTGTGTCATTTTAATTTTTTTTAAATTTTCTTTTTTTAGGTTGGTAGGGGGGGGGGGGTTATTCGCCCCTCCCATATATCGATGTAAACACCACTTAAATTCGTAATAGTACCACCACGTAAATTCTTGTAAAACATTATTTTATATTGTATACTAATTGAATTCATTTTAGTAAAGATAAAAATGTTTATGAAAACAAGTCTTATTTGATACTAGGGTGTATCAAACCATCACCACCACACCCACCTCTAACGTTAACATACGCCTCTCATATACTTTGGTGATTAAATATAATTTTATAACAGTGTTTTTGTATATTTAAACTACTTATGTCTTGAAAAAAGACTTTTTTTGTGAAAAAAATGTTTAGTTTCATACGGGTAAGGTGGTAGTATGGTGCCCCCTCTGTCCATCCGATTTACCCGGTGGTTAGAGTTTAACAAAAATTTGTAGCCCACTCTTACACATATTTTTTGACACCAAGATATTTGTATTTCGATAAGAATTAATAAAGTTATGACAATTTAAGTGAAGAAAAACATAATTTTGACCACTACTACTTAAACTGTCTTAACTTTTGAACCGATTGTTCGTTTTTGATAATTTTTTCACCTTTAAAATACTGTATTGGTCCTCTTTCTAATGATATATAACAGTAGAATATTTAAACAATTTGAAATTTTTACTCACGTACCTAACTTATTTTCAACAATAACAAAGTTTTTACACTGCCGTTTAAAATTTGCTTTTTTTCCTCTTTTATTCACATCTTCAGGAAAGGAATTGTCATTTAAATATTTTCTGACATCATTAAAGTTAACATTTTGTACATCTTGACAAAATAAGCTATATAAATTGTAAACTAAAAAGCCAGTAAAATTATAACGAGTGAAGTAAAATTTTAAAGTTAAAATTTTACTGCCTCAGTATAATTATTTTACCGCAAAGGAAGTTTGAACGGTTGAAAACTTCCGCGCAGTAAAATTTTAACGCAGTTATTTAAAAACGCTACACCGGATTTTTAGTTGTGACATGTTATTTGAAGTTTTAATAAGACGAGGTTGACCACAACACAGATTCAAAAAAAAATTTGTAAATCAGGATATATAGTGAGATTATAAATTGTGTTTAATGTGGAGTTAACCCATATTTTATGATTTTATTTATTTAATTAAAGATAACTTAACATTGACACAACATCATGACGATGATAATGATAAAATACATGAACCTGAACATTTATCAATGGTAAAAGAAGTTATTAATCAACGTGTTCAAAAAGGTTGTTTAAAGAGGCTGTAAGAAGAATTATTTTGGTTTGGTTGATGTCAATACTACTTATAAAACAAGGTAAAAAAATGCGATCTCTATCAAAAGAAAAAAAAAAGTATTTCTATTATTATTCAAAGTTTTAATTAATTTTAATTAATTTAAATTTTAATTAAATTAAAATTTAATTAAATTAAATTGTAATTAAATTAAAATTTAATTAAAATTTAATTGAATTAAAATTTAATTAAATTAAAATTTAATTAAATTAAATTTTAATTAAATTAAATTTTAATTAATTTTAATTAAATATGCCTAGCCATAGCAAGAACATAATACATAAAAATAAACGAATAGCGCAATTTACTATTGGAAGAGTATCTGTGTACAAAGTTGGGACATTTTGCTACACGTGTGGTATGGATATATTTAAAAAGTTAAAGAAATATTATTTTGTCTGATTTGATATTTTATACGTTTTGAAATCTGGTGACAATTAGATCAATTTATACAGCAATACCAAATTGCAAAATCGGTAAACAAAAATTTACAAAAAACCTTCATATTTAAAAGTATTTAAATAAAACATCCCATTAAAAAAAAATAAAAAAACATTTTAGTAAAGGGCATAACAAATTAAAGCGAACAATAATTAAAAAAAATAAATAAATAATGCAACTAAGATTGGGTCAAAATTCCCACTTTTTGGCGCGGATTATGGACAGCTCCTTCTTAAACATTTCAGTAAATATTTTATATACTAAAACATATAATCTTATACATAAATTACATTGATCAAAAACTTCCATTAAATCGAAAACATTTAAAAAAATACCTAATCACAATTCACAGTTTTATCTCCATTATGCTTATAAACAAATAAAAAAAATATTTGACAAGACAGTTTAGTACGACGCTCACGTCAACTGTACGCAATAACTTTTTACCTCATTGTGAAGCATTTTGAGAAAATTTCTTTCTTCAAATAAAAGATCTGCAAATTCATCAACAGATTTTTCGAAAATTGTTTTATAATACCTAAAAATTAGCGAATTTATTGTTCTGAAGAAAATTACAGCATTTTATTCATCTCCTACTCATTTTTACGACTTTTATGAACTTCTATGATTCAGTTTTCTATTATGTTTGCTATAAAATTTTGTAAGTCTGTTACTACGCGTCTCGGATTTTTTTTCAAGATTAGTTATATTTTGAACATTTGAAACAAGCGTTTTCAAGGTAGGAATACGTAAAGTATTTTTAACTTTTAGGCGACGTTTTTTCAATGGGTACATTATTTCCGACTCTGATGAAAGATCTTGTAATTTCTGCATGTAAGAGAGTGAATCAGGTCCTTCAAGATCAAACGTTTGTTGCAAAACAGGTTGCACTGACTGGTCAAGTGATACAAGAACATTGGCTTGATTTCCAAGCTGTGCATTTTCTGCTTCATTGTGTTGAAATTTATAATGATTATCATTTTTGTAAAATTGGTTTAGGTGTTCATGAAAAATGGGTTTAAATTTAGGCTTCAATTGTTCGCTAACTAATACCTCATACGGATTTTGTTCGACTTTTTCTACTAATGGCGTGCCAATTGGTGCATTAGGTAGAGGTCTCGAATAAACAACCGATTGGTATTGAGATGTTGTAAAAGGAGTTTGAATCAGTTTTTGCGTACTTGTTAAATGACTAGTAACAGCCGATGGAGAATGAGCATGAGTAAAATCAGTTGCATAGTTAAGGTGAGAAGAATCATAGCTAGGACCTATATGTGGATTATCTAAATAAGGATCAGATTCAAAAACTTGGTTATGATGGTTTTCTTCTTGATGATGCTGTTGATAGTGCAATAATTCTTCAGAATCTACAGTTAAAAATAATTCTAAACTAAGATTAAATGAACTTTTGACAGATTATAATTTACACAATTGACCATAATTAAGTATTATAATTATCATTGTTAACCATAATTAAAGATTATAATTAATATAGTTAAACATAATTAAAAACTATAATTAACATAATTAAACAAGATTAAAGATTATAATTAATATAGGTAAACATAATTAAAGATTATAGTTAATATATTAAACATGTAAAGATTATAGTTAACATAATTAATCACTTTTACTAATCTTTATTTATTTCGCTTACTTTTTTCTCACATTTTTTATTGTTCTTATTTTTCATTTCATTAAATTACCAATAGTAATCCTGAATTTATAATTCGCTAAAATTAGCAAGTGTGCACAACATATTTTTTCAAGAAATTACATATCTTATGTTTTATGTTAATAAGGTTATTTAGAAATTAAAACATTTTTATTTTATTAAGTTATTTAAAATATTTTTTGTAGATTTATTTTAAGTAAACCTGCGGCGCCTACATCTTCGTGACATTACCGGATTCTGACTAATTCTATAATGTATATTATGATGTAGGCTAAAAAAATAAATAAATTAAAAGCAAAGATTTATTAAAAAGATTTTATTTAAAAAAATTATTGAATTTGGATATTGCAATACGTAAAAGGCGAACTGCAAACAAGTTAAATGTGAACTTCTTCGCAGACTAAAAGAAATAAACTTAAACGACCACAAATATTTTATTTATTATATATATATATATATTATATATATATATATATATATATATATATATATATATATATTATTATATATATATATATATATATATATATATATATATATATATATATATATATATATATATATATATAATATATATATATATATATTATATATACATCCCTAATATATATATATATATATATATATATATATATATATATATATATATATATATATATATATATATATATATATATATATATATATATATATATATATATATATATATATATATATATTAGGGATGTACCGAAGCCGAAGCTTCGGCACTATATATGCTTAAAATTTAATCAGCATTTAGATCAGCGGGGTGTAAAACAAAAAAGGTACCAAAACTAAGGTCCTTGTCTAATAATATAGAAAAATTGTATAAAAATGAAGACGGCAGTCAGGGTTGCTGTCCCAGGCAGGACAAAAGCTCTCTGCGCCCCTGTTTGAAAGTTTCTCATTATGTCGTTTCTGATACTTGACCGCACCGAGCGTTTTTTTTTAAACTTAAGCTTTTTTGAAACATTCTCCCCAAATTTTTCTACTTCTAGTTCTACTTTTTCTGTGTGCAAACCATATTAATGTTATATAGCATCTTTTCATGTGCTGTATATTTTATTTTTAATGCACCTTTTGTTAATAGAAGTGGATAAAAATCTCTGAACATTACTAGAGTAAATTTATCTTTTGCACTTGATCACTCTTTCTTTTAATAAACACTCTTAGCTGATCTAGTTGTATCTACAACATAAAAAACCTTACAAACACACTTTATCTTTTTATTGCTATTTATTTCAATATCTTTTTTTTACTTCTCTGTATTCATTAAATGAACAATTTCTAAACTAAAAAAAAACCAAGTTAAGACCATTTTGTATTCCACTACAACTGTTATGAACCTGCTGCTAAAAAAAGTACAAATGATAAATTTCTCTCTAATTTCTTATTTACACACTTTTAAGTATTATTATTTTTTTGATTATTTTTAACTTTACACTACATAACATTTTCTTTAGCTTCTATTAATCTTTTACACTCTGAAATCTTAGTATTCATTCTTTTTCTGTCTCTGTAATGGATAAATCTGCATCAGTATCTGAAATCAAATATTAACTATCTGTGATAAAAGCTTCCATAGTAATATAACAACTCTTTAGAGTGAGCTTTAAATAAAATAATAAATACAATACTTTATAAATTTTATATTTATAATTATATTATTATTTACTTTATATTTATATAATAAACTAATAAACAGGGACTGAGCAGGCTGGTATTTATTTGATTTATATTGTTTATTTAATTTAAATAAATTTTGATGATAAATATAAGAGCTCAAAGTAATCAAAGCTTCAACCTTTAATTTATTTTAAATAAAATTTAAAAGTCTTCATAATATCATAAGAAGAAACTAGAATATAGGTTTACATGTTTAATATATAAATTCAATTTAGAAGTATTCATAACGTTAATAAAAGAGCAAGAATAATTATTATCATTGTTCTTCTTTTTCTTTTAATTTATCTAGTTTTTGTTGACTTCTTTTTTCTTTATCTATTCTCCTCATTTATATTTGCTTTCCTTCCTTTTTTTGTTGTTGAGAACTTTATGTTTTTTATGTGTCACTCCCTTGACTAGTTTGTATCTATATAAGCGACACCTAACCAATTTCTGTAAATTTACGATGAAAATATGTAAATTTTTATTGATATGGTTAAATAAAATTTGAAAAATTAAACAAACACACAATTTAAAGTAGTAGCAACGTATCTTTAATCTTCTTTAAAGTGAGATTACTAAGGTTTATAGGTCAAATGTTGAAACCAAATTTTGTTCTATTTGCGGTAATCCCACACAATTATTAATATGAATTCGTTACATAATACAAATTAAGGTTTTTTTTCCATTTTACCTTTAAAAACTTTTAATTTGTTTTAAATTATAAGGTTTTTATTCTGCATAGAAATGCTGATTCAGTTCATCTAAAGTCACACTTGGAAGCCTTCAAAGTGTATGAGGACCTTCCCTAATTTTATTATTATTTTCAAAATATTTTTACTTATTTATTATTATCCCCTCCATAACAAGAAACTTGGGAGTAAATAATACTAAGTATATGGTATAGTCCTGAATTTATAAATTAATTAGACACTGACAATTAGCGTATTTTTATAACTTGTACAACAATAGCTTATAACTTTAATTACTTAAATTTTTTTTGCCGAAGCCAAAGATTCGGCAAAAAATTGACCTAGCTTCGGCCGAACCGAAGCTTTGATACATCCCTAAAATATATATATATATATATATATATATACATATATATATATATATATATATATATATATATATATATATATATATAAATATATATATATATATATATATATATATATATATATATATATATATATATATATATATATATATATATATATATATATATATATATATATATACAATTTTTTGTCTTCACATGGCAAAATATCATGTAACAAAAATTTAAAAAATATCTTGAAATACCAGTTATGTACATGACTGGCATTTCAATATATTTTTAATTTTGTTCAATGGTTGTTTTTATTATTAACTATTTTACTCTGAAAAATTACTATCATGCTTATTATCAAATTTATCATTAATTTATTCAGCTAAATTTTTTTTAATCTTTGCTTGAGCATTTGAATTATTTAAATTAAGAAAAAAAAAAAAAGAACTATAGCATTATATATTTTTTAATTTTTAGTTTTTTGGTGATGTCAATGTATTCAAATTACTTAAAAAGATTACTTTGTTTACCTAAAACTTCAAGTTTTTGGTGACTCGAATTTGGACCATCGTAAACAACTTTTGCAATAGAACGATCAGGACCAAATGGTTGGTATGGAGCATTTATTATGGGTGAATAAGCCAAGCCAACACCATTACCAGGCACAACGTTGCCTTCATTAATTGCTGTTATAACAGGATTTTGGTAAAGAACAGGAGATTCTAAATCTTGTGTTCTTGACGTAAACTGCAGTGGATCAGCTATAATTTTTAACGAACCTACATCTTGGTTCTCATAACAAGCAAAGCATATTTTTGAAGCAACTAGTTCATTTAGTTTTGTTTGACCCAAGCCACTTAAAATTCTTTTACGACATGCTTCACAACGTTGTTGGATAGCTTATAATCAATAAAATTTAAAATAAACAAAAATCATAACAATATCACAATATAAAAAAGCCTGGGTAATGAAAAGCCATACTGGCTAGAAATTAAAAAAAACAATAACTTTACATTTATTTTATTAATACTGTAATTTTTTATAACTGTAATTTATAAAAGATTTGCTATCAATTATTGTATTTGAAAGCAAAGTTTTAACAGTTATAATGAAAACCATAATATTAAAAAAACACGTCAAATATTCATCATTTTACAATTATAAAAAACCTCATCTAATTTCTTAAAAAGTTTTTTACCTTTTTTTAGTTTTAGAGAGAGTTGTAGACTTTTATTTAAAACTCTCACACTCTCTTCTTATATATATATATATATATATATATATATATATATATATATATATATATATATATATATATATATATATATATATATATATATATATATATATATATATATATATATATATATATATATATATATATATATATAAATTTAGAAATTACGCATTTAGAAAAAAACTAAATTAAAAAATAAAACATTGATAGGAAAAAGTATTTGTAAAAGATCTTTTGAGTTTTTACAAACTTTTTCATAATTCTTCAAAAATATTTATTCAATAATGTTTGTAGGCATTTAATTTAACTTATTTTGTAAAAAAGTCAAATTTGATTTTTTTACTTCAGGGCGCTTTGAAAAACGACTGCAGAACTATTTGAGTAACAATTAAAAATTATAGAAGCATGTATTTATGTTAAATTTTCAACATTTAAAAATGCTTCAATTTAATAGTTTTTAATAGTATATATTGGATAATTAAGATATTACAAAAGTATTTTGTTTAATTAAATAAAAATAAAAAAACATTAATCAAATAAAAACATTCTGAAAAAGTCATAAAGTTAAAAAAGTTCAGTGGGATTAGACTTTTATTGAGATAAACACTTTTGTTACGATTATAACTCATAAATCGTGCAATTAACAAGTCTTTTGTTTATGTTAAACATAAGCAATTTTTCATGTTTGTAGAGAGAATTGTAAATGTTTTAAAGTAAATTTTGATTTTGAGTCTCACACTTGAAAATTTTTGATTTTTATAAAAGTTAAATTTTTAATAATAAATGACCAGAAAATGAGAACTGTCTGTAGAAAAATAATCCGAAATGTTCACATTCACAGTGACAAGAAAAATATTTAAAAAGCAAAATAAATCTCAATGTTTTAACTTTATCAGCATAGAATATTATATAATAGAAAGAAAAAACTGTAATGTGGTCAATCAAAAAATGATTGAGATATTATCAAATTCTATTCGCAACCAAAGATAGAGAAAACAAAAGCAAGAACACATACTACAATAGTTTTCAAAGAACTTCAATACCTGTAATAACAGTGAAAATATAATTGAAAGAAGCAGGGGTTGTTGGTTGAAAGGAAACCTTTAGTCCAAAATTAGGAAAAAAACAAAGTAGACAAAACTACACAATATATATACCATCAATGTCTGGAAACATTTTATTTGGTTTTGAATTGATTACGATTTGAAGTTTAAAATTTTTATTTACAAGGGAAGAGTGTTTGTTCTAAAAAAAAGTTGGTTAAAACAGTGTTTAGTGCCACTTTCACAGGTGAAAATAAAAGAAAAATGATGAAAGAACTGTATTAAACATAACTAAATGATGAAAGAACTGTATTAAACATGCATTAAATAAATAAGAAGTAAACATTTTATGACAAAATTTTAACATTTTAAAATTGTAAAATCTTCAAGAAATCAGATTCTTGGGGAGTGGTTAAATTTAAAAAAAAAATAAAGCATTTCTAAAGCATTCCTAATATTTAAGATGATTTTCAAATATTTAGATATTTTTTTACAAAATGTTTATAGGATTGAGAAGAAATGCCAAAAAATTAATACCTAATGGTGCAGAAGATTTTGGGGAAAATTAGGCAAGAAGTTTCGCATTCCATCCCCACCTTGTCCTTGGTAGTACCACACTTAATTTGTTTCTCTGCACCGAGTCATTGTTCGCAAGGATTGAGTTACTGAGTATTAGAGTTGAGAGAGGGTTGTAACACAACAAAGTAACCTCCTCAATTGTAGTGGCCTTTTTGGGCTTGGGGAGGTGAATAAAATAAAACAACAACAACAAAAAAAAAAACATTTTAATTTTTTCATGAGTATATATAGAATGAACAAACTTGAAATATTTAATTATGATAGACTAGTAATATCAACAAATTTATTATGAAAAAATAAATAACTACTAAACATTTGTAAGCCAAAAAAATGCAAAAATTTTTTATATTACATTTACAAAAAACAGATTTTATTTACCTGTTTTATTCAAATGCTTGTTTACTGAGTTCAATTCGCTAACTTTTTCATTTTTTTTCTTTTTCTTTGCTATATATGCATACCAACCTAAAAAAAGTTGTCTTTTTTAAACAATTTCTTTGATAAATTGTAAATAAAAACATTTAAAAACAAACTTCAATAAAAAAAAATATTATGACAAAAAAACAGTATCCAAACCTTTTTTGATTTTATTGTAAAGACTATTAGTTGCAGTTATCAACAGATTTTCATAGTCAGTAAAAAGTGTGTGACCTAATATAGGTATTGAAGCTATTTGCAATAATAGAGTGTCTGTTTTAAACATTTTTCCGATACCAACAGCAAATACTTCAACACCTTTAAAAAATTATAAAATTTAAAATTCAAATAACTTTTAAACTAGTTTTTAAACAGTTAACTGGGCCATGACGTTAAACTGATTCTGTATTGGGGGATTGGTTAAATGGGGCAGATTAATCTAAAAGAAACCATCGTTCTGATATAAAACCCTCAATTAAAATGTGGATAAGGATAGAAGTTCATTAATCTTGAGTGATAATCTTTTTAGTGGTAATACCACAAAATAAATTTTTTTTCGTTTTTCAAAACTAAAATTTCAAATGTCTTAATTTGCAAAACTGGTTACTTCAGAAAAAGTACCCAATAATGAAAATTGATTCTTATCATATTGCAATAAAAATATGGCATTATGGAATTTTTTCTAAACTATACAAGTATACTAAAACCATGGACATTATAATTAAAAAAAAATTTAAATAAGCCAACTAGTAGCTTAGTCAAAATAAAACTCCAATCAACCACTACCCACACTTTCATTACTATAAGGTGTAAAAAACAAAACAAAACAAAAGGGAAAACATTGGTAAAGCAAAGCAAACCTTGACTTTTTAATTTGTCAGCTATCTCATCTGCATTTTGTGAATAATGTGGAATTCCACCAAGAATAATGCAAAGTTGTTGTACGTTACTCCTTTTCTGGTCAGTTTGATAAATATTTTGATCAACAAATTTTAAAGCACTTGTCAGATTTCCTGTATCACCCATGTATCTTTAGTAAAAACAAAAACCATTAACAAATATTTTTTATAATTAATTTTCCTGTATCACCCATGTATCTTTAGTAAAAACAAAAACCATTAACAAATATTTTTTATAATTAATTTTCCTGTATCACCCATGTATCTTTAGTAAAAACAAAAACCATTAACAAATATTTTTTATAATTAATTTTCCTGTATCACCCATGTATCTTTAGTAAAAACAAAAACCATTAACAAATATTTTTTATAATTAATTTTCCTGTATCACCCATGTATCTTTAGTAAAAACAAAAACCATTAACAAATATTTTTTATAATTAATTTTCCTGTATCACCCATGTATCTTTAGTAAAAACAAAAACCATTAACAAATATTTTTTATAATTAATTTTCCTGTATCACCCATGTATCTTTAGTAAAAACAAAAACCATTAAAATATATTTTTTATAATTAATTTTCCTGTATCACCCATGTATCTTTAGTAAAAACAAAAACCATTAACAAATATTTTTTATAATTAATTTTCCTGTATCACCCATGTATCTTTAGTAAAAACAAAAACCATTAACAAATATTTTTTATAATTAATTTTCCTGTATCACCCATGTATCTTTAGTAAAAACAAAAACCATTTAAAATATTTTTTATAATTAATTTTCCTGTATCACCCATGTATCTTTAGTAAAAACAAAAACCATTAACAAATATTTTTTATAATTAATTTTCCTGTATCACCCATGTATCTTTAGTAAAAACAAAAACCATTAAAAAATATTTTTTATAATTAATTTTCCTGTATCACCCATGTATCTTTATTAAAAACAAAAACCATTAACAAACATTTTTTATAATTAATTTTTCATGAATATTCAATTACTTATAATTTTGTTAATAAAGTTTCTGACTGATTTGAAATGTATGAACATATTACAACTTTAAAAATGAATTTGTTTTCAGAAAAATTATCTTGTTAATTTCTGATTTGCATATGTAATATTTCTGGAATTTTATTCTCGAAAAAATTTGTTGAATCAGCATCAATTAAAACCAACCAATAAAAAGAATTTACTTAATTGAAAGATAAGATTATTACGATGATTGTCATGGTTGTGTTCTGATTTATAAAAATTATATATATATAAAAAAAAAACCACCAACAACAACAAGCAACATTAAAGCTATTTCAATATAAAGATTTTAAATATTTTTTTTTTATTCTTTTTTATAAAAAAAATATTCAGGCTCACTTCATAGCTGAAATTCCTAATTGAACTTTTTGTTGATCCTTAGATAGCTGGACATCCATTTGCTGAAATTGTCCAAAAGAAACTACTCCCACAGAAACCTTGCTGTCATTCATCACCTTAGAAATAAAATCACCCATAAATTGTTGGATTAATGTAAACTCAAGTTCATCAACTGCACTCGAAACATCAACTAGCAGAATCAAATCATGAAATTTGGAAGGTGCTAAAAAAATAAATAAAAAAATCAACTTTGTATTTACTTTATGATGAAATTTTTTTAGGAAGACACAATTATGAAAAATAAATTATATTTACTATAAATTATTCATAATTTATGAAAAATAAATTATATTTACTATAAATTATTCATAATTTATGAAAAATAAATTATATTTACTATAAATTATTCATAATTTATGAAAAATAAATTATATTTACTATAAATTATTCATAATTTATCAAAAATAAATTATATTTACTATAAATTATTCATAATTTATCAAAAATAAATTATATTTACTATAAATTATTCATAATTTATCAAAAATAAATTATATTTACTATAAATTATTCATAATTTATCAAAAATAAATTATATTTACTATAAATTATTCATAATTTAATAGAAGTTTAAATAATAGTTCAAAAATAACTATGCATAAATTCCTCACATTTTATATTTCCTGCAGAAATCAATTTTTCTTCTGATAAGACCTTTTCTATTTGGTCTTGAGAGAGCAACAAATTTGTCATATTTAATACCAATTTCAATATATTCTTCTCAATCGATAAAAGTTGACCTTTATTCTGTTTACCTTCTGAATTATTTTCAGTCAGTGAATCTAACAAACCTCTCTTTTTTCTTGATCTACTAATTTCATTATTAGATGTGTTGATTTGAAATTTAGATTTATTTTTTTCTTTTTGATTATGTGTTCCATACTTTTTAGACATTCCTTTTTTATGTTTCTTATATGTTGATTTTTTTTTTTTAAAAAACAAATAATCCTTTTCATTTCCCAGGGTGTTATTTTTTTTAGTGTTAGCATTTTCTGTTTCTTGTATTACGCTCTTGTCTTTATTTGCTGTAGCACCACTAACAGAAAATCCTAAAAGATCTGTCACTGTATCAAACTTTTTTTCAGAGTATAATGCTTTAAATAAATCTGAAGCAGGTATAGTTTCATTGAAATTCAAAGAAGGAACTGGAATTGTTTCATTACCATTTTCTAAGTAATAAAAATGCTCTGTTGTTAGATTTTCTGAACTTTTATTCAATGCCATTGACTTAAGTAATTCAATTTCTGACATATTGTAACTTTGTGATGCATTCAAATCCACATATCCTTCCTCAATCTGTACACGTTCAACTGGCTCATTTTTAGGCAACAAATTAGTCTCATTTTTCGAAAACATTACATCATTTGAAGAAAAGGAACTTGAAAAATCTTTTGCATTTGAAATATGTGGAGAAGTATTGCTTTTTATTTTAGATTTGTATAAAAGTTTTTCATCATGATGGTCGTCCTCATCTGATGGATTTCCTTCTAGAGGCGATTCAAACTTGATTACATTTAAATGTCCTGAAAAACCTTTGTTTATCTTCTTTGAATGTTTGCGCCTAAAGTCAGCTGTCACCTTCCTTAACTTTTTAAGGATTGCATAGCTAGATTTTAAACTCTGTTGTTGTTTTTTCTTTTCTTCTTTAACATCTGAAGATTGTTTTTGTTGTGATGCAGAATGATGTTTAACTTTACTGATTAGATCAAAGATGCTTGCTTTGTCAACAATAAATTCTTTAGTTTTACATTTAAAACTAGGAATGCAGCGTTTTTCATAATTTCGGTCTGAACCTTCATCAGGGTATGTGAGTTGATTTTTTATAGGTACAGCATAAATAGGGCCTCCATGCTCATGCTCACCAAACGTTGAATGTGGATTTTGCATTTGTATAATAGCAGTATTATCAAAGTAACCATTTGGGTGATAGCCATTATGCATTTGACTGGTAGTTAAAATCTCATATGGGTTCTGCCCATGACATGGTGGTGGAGGTTTTATTATTACAGGAACAGGAAGAGGACTTTTGTGCTCACAATCTCTTTCATAATGTATTTCACCATGGTATGGACCTTCACCTCCTAAACCAGATTCACCATGATGCCCTAAAAAAATTTAACAAATTAAAATATAAGATCCTAAAATTGTGTATATATGTCTATACTGTTTCCTTGTGTGTGTGTATATATATATATATATATATATATATATATATATATATATATATATATATATATATAAAAGATCCTAAAATTGTGTATATATGTCTATATACACAATTTGTTTCCATTATATATATATATATATATATATATATATATATATATATATATATATATATATATATATATATATATATATATATATATATATATATATATATATATATATATCTATATATATATATATATATATATATATATATATATATATATATATATATATATATATATATATATATATATATATATATATATATATATATATATATATATATATATATATATATATCTGTGTGTGTGTGTGTGTATGTGTGTGTATACAAGGAAACAATATAGACATAAGGTCTCTATTGTATATATATACATGTATATACTAATAGAGACTTAATAATAAAAAAAAAAAAATAGAAATGCAATTAAAAAATGTAAGAAATGTTTTAAAAAAGATAAAAGGAACTAGATTGAAAACCAGATTAAGGAAATGGTTTGGTTATTCTAGATAAAAAAATTTATGACAACGGTCTCTACAAAATTATTAATGATCCATCCAAATTTAAAAAACTTAAAAAAGTTGTCAAAATAAAAAATGTAAATCTAGTTCCTTTTAACATTACCGTAACTTTTATTTTTTAAAAAACATTCGTTACATTATTTAATTGCATTTCCATTGTACATTTTATTATAAGGTCTCTATTAGTTCAACTTAATTTTACTAACTTAATTTAAGCATTTTAACATATTTTAACTAATGATGGTTATGATATAGTCAAAACATATATTTTATAAAATAAATGATTTTAACGAAAATTGAAAAAAATTGTCTTATTTATTAGAATATTTACACATTTTGTGCTGATTAGAAACTTTGAAAACCATCTGGATTCACCTAAGATAAAGGTTTATCTTTGTCAACTCAGAGTAATTCTTAAATTTCCTCAAATCAGGAAGCAAAAAACCAAAACAAAGAAAAGATTAGAGGCTGTGATTAGTGGGAAAAAAAATCAGAACTATGGTTGCATATTACTATGGTTACATAACCATAACTAAAACTATGATTCAAGAATTGCTTTAGTTTAAAGAACTTTAAAATTATTTTGTTTTTCAATAAACCTTAAGTAAACAATTAAATAGCAAATTGCGTTTGAAAATTGTGTTAATTGAAACTTATTGGGTTAGTTGAGGGGTAGTGATGATTTTGATGATTTGATGATTGATGGGGGTAGTGATGATTTTGATGATTTGATGATTGATCACTATGATGTTAATGGTGATCATGGTAATAATCATGGACTGCTCATGATCTTTAAATTATGATCTAAAATTATAGCTCTAATCTGATTAACTATAGAAACAATTAAATCATTGATATTGCCTTTAACTCTTTTTGTAAACATTTTGAAGAATATCTGAAATACTAATTTTTGCTACCACTGATTAAGTTTTAAATAATTTTTCACATCTTGCTTTATTTCACATCTTGCATATTGCATTAAAAAAGATTTTCAGCTTCTTCAAATTTTTTTTTTTTTTTTTTAAATTTATTTTAAGAAGAGTTTGCCTTCAATATTCCTACCTCGTTGACCAATGTGTTGTGGATCCATATTTGGTCCACAATAATATATTGGGTGTGCTTCAGATGGATGAGCCATGCAATGTTCACCTCCAAAATCATGCCCGTGCTCTTGTTCTCTGTAGCATGAGTCACCATGATGGCAGCCTAAAATAAAAGCTACAACTTAATTTTTCTGTTTTTTTATTTGTACAATCATTTATTTTTTATTTCATTTCAGCATTCATTTCATTCATTAATAAGAAATTAAACTAATAAATCACATTAACTTTTAAGAACTCTATTATAAGTTTTGTATAAATCATAAGTTTCCCATAAATTCTAAGTTTTTGCATAAATTATATACATAATTTTTATACATTCATGCTCGTGATCTGCTTCATCAGAATGATGATGTCCATGGTTGCAGCAATGATCACATTCTTCATGATTGTGATGTTCTCCACAATGGTCACTATCATCATTATCATCTCCATCACAATGATGATGAAAAGGCTCACCACTATGATAATCAGGACAATGTTTACAGTGTCCTGAATGAGAAAAACTGTTCAGGAGTTCAGGACTGTGAAGTAAGCTAAATTATAAACATTAATATACATAGTTTGTTTTCTACAAAATTTTAATAATCTTGAACAATTTATTTTAAGAAATTTACCCAAATGAATGAAGTCCTCTGCTGTATAAATCACATTTTCCACCAATGCATTTTTGATGTTTCCAATTTACAACTAATTGTCATATAATTTGTCATAAATATATAAATAAATTGTATAAAATAATTAATGAAATAAGTTGGTTAAAAAATTTTAAATAATTTTTAGTAAATGTTTTAGATATAATACTAAAGCATGCAAAAAATAATTTAAATAATTACCTGGAGGTCTATCACAAGAGATACACATTCTTGTCTGCAAAGCATACGAGGCAAATGGAAAAACTTGCATAAATTGATGCTTATTACTGTATGGAGATTGTGGAGGGCGAATATACTTTTGAACAACATGTTTAGGCTTTACATACTTTTTTGAAAGTTGTGTCAAAGACTGAGCTGGCTGGTGTAATGTAAGATTGACCTTTGATATAAATGATGAACTACTTTTTTTGTCGCTATTTTTACCATTGTTTACAAAAATTTTTTTTTTGTATTTTTTTTTCCCCTTCTTATGATATTCATTAATTTTCAAACTTTCTTTTATGTTATTTACAATAGTAAAATTTTGATTTGATTCTTTTTTAACCTTATTTTTGTAGTTTTTTTTACTTAAAACTTTTGTATCACTTTCTTTTAATGTATTAGTTTTGTTATAAAGTCCATTTTCACTTTCTCCTGACTCTCCGCTATCTCCACTGTAGATCTCTTCTTCTGTTTCCTGAGTAGTACTATCATTTGTGTTTCTATTTGATGATTGTGCCAGCATTGTTGTTGGTAATATTTTTGTAGAATTATGGTGAACTTGCATTTTTTCATTTTTAATATTACCTTTTTTCTCATTTAATTTGATTCCTAAATTATTGTTTTCAATAACATTTTCAAGAACAAGTTCATGGTCAGAGCTTTTACTTTCTATTCCAGAATCAAAATCATTTTTCCAATCATTTTCTTTATCACTATTTTTTCCAAGATCATCAAAAAACTTAAATATAACTGGGAGTTTTTTTATAACTGAATATTTTCCTTTCTTTATTAACCCGCCACTTTTTAAGATGTCATCTTTACGATCACTATACTGATCCATTTTATTTAAGTCTAAACCTTCGTAGATTGCATTGTCATTATAATTTTTATTGTTAGTCGAGTGTTCAATTCCTTCTAACAAATTTGCATTTTCTGAAATCAGACCATTGTATAAACTGCCACCATTAGTTACAGGAGAAATTGGAGTGTTTAAAATTAGATTGTTAGCAACACCATTGTTAAAACCATGTGAAACTTGAGGCCCTAGGGGATAAAAATCTCTGAACTTTGAACCTTGAAAGGAATTTTGCCATGGTAACACAACACTTGGCGTTTCAGAAGCTTCGTTCTGGAGAATCTTATCAAGAGATAGTGTTGTTGGTTGAGCTCTGAAATGAGCTTCATCTTCATATGGAGTTAAAAAGTTAATAGGAACAGAATTTTCAACTGAATCAACAATTTTCATGTTAGGAGGATAATGATTGGAATTTAAATTTGGAACAGCGGGATTATTTGAAACTCCAACTTTAAAGGAATTTACAACATGATTAATAGGTCGTATTCTTATTTTTTCTGTGTAGAGTCCAGGATTAAGAACAGGATGATTAACAGGATAAATGTCAGGATTAATTGCAGTATTAATTGCACCAAAAGTATTTGAATTGTGACAAGGTGGCACATACGGTATGTCTACACCATCAGCAACTGGTTCACAATTTTTGTTATAAAAGTTTTTACTATTTACATCAAAATAATTTGGTTTAGAATGCATTTGTAAGGATGAAGGCCTTTTTATTTTAAACACTGAATTTGAAATTGGGATGGTTTCTTCCATAGACTTATTAAAATGAATTGTAATTTTCTCAGGAGATAAACTTTTATCCTCAATTACAGGTATTGGCTGAGGGGCAAGGCCAATGTCATCAACAGCACCTGACTCTATGTTATATGACTCAGATGTCTTATTCAAATTAAATTGTTTACTCAAAAAGCTAGAAGTTGTGATACCTGAATTTGTTTCAAAAGAAAAATTATCATTAGGCAGCGTTTGGTTTGTTGTTTTTTCTATTTGTTTTCCAATTGTGTTCCCAAGTGGCAATAAAGGTCTGTAACTAGCAACATCAAAATGTGATTCAATGTTGTTGATGTGCTTTTGCGAAATTGCTTGTGCATTTTCCAAAGCACTTATGAGGTCTTCTTTTGTTTCTTGAAGATTACTACTAACATCAGCAATTTTGTTTAACTCAAGGTCGTTCTCATCTTTTTCAGTGGAATTGTTTAGCTCTTTGTCAAGATTGTCTTTTTCTTTATCGTTGCTTTTTAAATCGACCATGTTATTGTGGTCATTTATCTGTGATTTATTTAACTTACTGTCAATTTCCTTCAACTTAACTAAATATGGAGATAAACGATGGATTAAATCTTCGTATTCTTTTGAACTGTTTTTTTCAGCTGCAGCTGACAATTGTTTTAATGCTATTTCAAGGGATTCTAAATTTTTACTTGAATCTTTTTCTACCTTTAGCTTCTGCTGCTTTTTACTTTTTTTATTATTTGCAATATTTGTTATTTCAAGATCATCATGAACCTCTTTTTTAAGCATGTGCTCTAACATTTTGCTATCATCGCTATTAGCTAGGTACTTGTTAATTATATAATCTTCATCTATGGCTGGCTCTTTTAATTGATGCCAGTGATTTGGAGAAATGTGATTAGGATAAAATGATTCAGGTGTTTTCAAGTCAGATGAATGTAAGAGGTTGCCCTTTTGTAAAACTAGATATGCTTTCTTCAAAAAATTAAGTTGTGTATCATAATTTTTTGAGCGCTTTTTTGCTTTCTCAAACTTTAATGATAAAGGACTTTTATACTTATGAACATGATTCTTGTGTTCACTATTTTTTTCATTTATAAGACTATTGTAAATATGAACAAGTCCATTAATTGTACGACGTACTTGGTTACGTCGAGTCATATCATGGGCATGCTTTTTTTTCAAGTGAAAAAATAAATTTTCCCTTTTTTCTCCACTATTTGCTATATCTTTTAAAAAATGTTTAAAAGATCTTAAATGATCTACATCAAGTGGCTCATCGCGTTTGTTGTCCTGGTAATCATGATTCTGCTGAAATCTTTCATTGCTTTTTACTCTATGGTTTTTATAAAACTGTTTATTGCTAAAACCATCATCAGATCTTGCATGAAGATGAAAAGCATCTTTTTCATTTAACTCATGAGGTAAATCTTCATCAAGATCATCGTGGTAATTTAAATTTCTCTCATCTGAATACTTTACATCATCTCTACTATTCTTTTGTGGATGATGATAACCATGTTTAATTTTATCTCCATTTCCAAATTCTGGGTTTTGTTGATTGTACTCGTGGTCATCATAGTCATTACCTGGAGTATGAATATCATAAATGGGAGTAGCTTCTTTTTCAGCAGTAGAAAACTCAGGTTCATTTTCATAATCATAGATTTTTGAATTAGGTACTTGCGTTAACTCTTCTTCCTCATTCCATTTATCATCTTCCATCTTCCTTCTATTTTTTCCATAGTGGTGCATTTCTTCATGTAAAATTTTATCTACATCTCTCTCTTTACTAAAAATATCACTTATTTGGGGATCTTTTGACTTTACTTTATGATATTCGTTTTGTTTATTGTCAAATTCGTTTTGTTTATTGTCAAATTCATTGCCATCATAGTCTTGTTTAAAACTTTCTTCATTTAATTTTGAACTTTCTTCATCTAGTTTTGAACTTTCTTCATCTAGTTTTGAACTTTCTTCATCTAGTTTTGAACTTTCTTCATCTAATTTCGAACTTTCTTGTTTTGAATTTTCTTCGTCTTCTTTAATATTGTCTTCATCTTGTTTTAAACTATTGTCATCTATTTTTGTATTTTCTTTATCTAGTTTTGTATTTTCATCATCTGTTTTTTCTTTGAATTTTTTATCTTCTTTGTCTTCTTTACTTTTCCCATCATTTATATTTTCATTGAACAACCAATCAAACTTAGAAACACCTCTGCTTGTTGATTTTCGAGCATCACTAAGTAGTGAGCGTACTTTAGAATTATTTATTACAAGTGCACTTGGCTTAATTTTACGAGAACTCAAACCAGAACTCCATTTTATATCTTCTTCTTTAAATATACTTTTGTGTAAGTCTTTAGCTAAAGGGTTTGAATTAATAGCACTCTCTCTAGATAGTTCAGATTTACTGGGAGCTACATCAATACCCAATTCTTGCTCTTTGCTCCTAGTTGTCCCTGCTACTATTGCATGATTAGCTGTATTTATCATAGGAATATTTATTGAATCATCTGATACTGGATTAAAATTTGTAAGGGAAAAACTTTCTTCAGTTTTGTCATCATGTTTAAATATTTTGGGTGATTGAGTAATAGAATTTTGGGAGGAAGTTCCAGGTAATTGAAGTATAGAAGATTTACCACCACCATTCAAATTCAAGTCAAACACAGTTGTTTTTGTTCCTATTTGTGAAGATCGAAGTAAAGGTAAGCCATTTAAAGTTGGACCCAACATTGGTGGCAATGGACTGAAAGATTCTGGTTGAGCAGCCCTCATATGTGAAATATCAATTCTTTCCATGCTTCCAGTACCATCAGTCCCAATTATTTCTGGAAGTTCTGCTCTACTGACAAAATTATTTTTCACTGGATTTTGAACTTCAATAGCAGTACTAATATCATCTACAACAGAGTGACTGAAAGGGATAGAATTCTTTCTTTTCCCAACAACAGAAGTACTAGACTTCATTTTGATAAGGTTTCGAAGCTTTTTCAGCTTACTTACTGAAGTTTTTTTAGACACAAAGCTACGAGAATTTTTTTTTTCAAAAGAAAGCAAAGATTCTTGATTCTGAAATCTTGAATCAACATTTCTAAAATGGCTTGGGAGAGCAGAAGCAAAATCATGAAACTGATTAATAATTGAATAAGGGGTTATTTGGTGGTTTTTGAGAACTTTATACCCTCTTTTGTTCTTTTTGTTTACATTACCTAGTATTTTTTTAATTGTTTTTTTATCAGCTACTTGACTCATTTCATTTTCTAAATCTCTCTTTTTTCTGTACAATACAACACTTTCTAACTGCAAACTTTCTTTGGAAGTTTTTCCAATATCAGCAGTTTCATCAGATGATGAAATGTCCAAATGACGATCATGAGTCTTTACATCATTGTTACTCTGCTGTGAATCTGGAACAGAATCATTTACATGTGCAAGAAAATCAATATCAGTTGTTTTACTTTTCATCATTAAAACTGCACTGCTGTTGAAAATTTTATTTGTTTTTTCAAAGTTATTATTAAATGATGATTTAGCCAGATGATTGGTTACTAGGTGATCAGTAATATTTGACTCTTCTTTTTGTTTATTTATTTCATTGTTTTTTATTTCATTGAATGTTTTATTGGTAGAGAAAGTTCCTACAAAAAGATATTTTAAAAGTGAAAAACTGTTTAAAGTTTGTCATTAGTAAATTCTTTGCCATCATCATCATCATCATCATCATCATCATCATCATCATCATCATCATCATCATCATCATCATCATCATCATCATCATCATCATCATCATCATCATCATCATCATCATCATCATCACCATCATCATCACCATCATCATTATCATCATTATCATCATCATCATCATCATCATCATCATCATCATCATCACCATCATCATCATCATCACCATCATAATCATCAACATCATGATCATCATGATCACCATCATCATGATCATGATCATGATCACCATCATCATGATCATGATTACCATCATCATGATCATGATCATCATCATCATCATGATCACCAACATCACCATCATGATCACCATCATCATGATCATCATGATCATCGTCATCATCATGATCATCATCTTCAAGAGTTTAAGTTCAAGTTTTATCTTAAAAAATATTTTAATTCTGGTTTTTGATGGTGCATCAAATTAGATCAAAAATATAATTAAAAGAGATTATCCTGTTCTACAACTCAATCTTTATTTCCCATTTAATTATAAATTGTTATTTCATAGAACATATAACAGGGGATGATCTAGAGGGTATTCTGTGATGCCCAGGTTTCACCCTTAATATTGCAATAATTTATAAATCCTCTTAATAATTAAAAAAAAAAGAGAGTAAATTTATAGTAAACAAATATATATATATATATATATATATATATATATATATATATATATATATATATATATATATATATATATATATATACATAGACATATATAAAAGAAAAATATCAACAGCTTTGATGCTATTAATTAAGCAATTTTAGACAAATTAAAAAAAAAAAAGCTTTTTAGAATAATTTTGTTTTGTTTATCCTAAATAAAGGATTCATTTGACCTATTTATATGGTTGACAGCAAATAATAATTGCAGAAACATTTGATCAAAAGAGTAAAGTATTTAAAAATTAATTGATACATGATTGATATGCAAAATTAATTTATACATGGCAAACTAGATTGGCTCAAAAACATAGAGGTCTAGATGTTTTCACTCTACAGAAAAAATAACATACAATGAAGGAAGAAATTTTAGTATTGACACATTTTCTAAAGCCTTTTGTTTTTAAATCTTATGACAAATTTTTCCTTAATTAAATTAAAAACAATGTGCATAAACTGCTTATCAAGCAAAGGAAAGAATCCAGAAATGGAGGGCTAACTTTAGGCAACATGAAAATTATCAAATAAAGTGCTAATTGCTATGACTTACTTCTCTTTGGTGCACTTCATCAAGTGAGTTAGATGAGTCTTAAATGTTAAATTTACCAACAGAAAAGCCTAGGCACCACTTTTAACTAGTTTATTTTAGATAAAAAAGTAAAATCAATAAGTAATTAGAAGACTGACTTTTTTGCCCTGATAGTTGGAAGAAACACCATTAACCTTTCCCCCCCCCCCATCCCCATCTGTTGACTCCCCGTCTACTAGCTAGAGGGGGTTGCTTTAAAAATAAATTAAATAGGCATCAATCATAAAAATCCCCTGTATAAAGTATATGAAAAGTATACACAACATAAAAAAATACAAATCAAACCTTCTTTAGCTAACTTAAGAGCTTCTATTCCTGGACCTTCTGTTTCACGAGAAAGGTCTAACTTCACTTCATTAACATTGCTTACATGGTTTGTGTAATGTTGTTCCTTTATTATTCAAAATGTTGATAGTAAAAAAAATAAAATTAACTATTAAAAAATTTTTTTTTTATGATAATATCAAAAAAACAAAACAAAAAAACAAACATCAAACCTGTGAAATATGAGTAACATGTTGAGGTATTTGAAATAATGACCTATCTCCAAATAACACTGTATTTGAATGAGATTGAGAATAATTTTCATTTGAAGAAAAAATATGAAGTGAATCATCCTTTTTAAATATGTCAGACAAGCCATTCTCTAAAAAGTAAAAAAAACTACTATCTGCCACTTTTCTTGATTTTAATTAGAAGTGAGTGAAAGTTTGTCTTGAGTCATTAAATATTATTCTTAAAAAAAACAATTGTATAACTATGGCGTATATATATATATATATATATATATATATATATATATATATATATATATATATATATATATATATATATATATATATATATATATATACATATATATATATATATATATATATATATATATATATATATATATATATATATATATATATATATATATATATATATATATATATATATATATATATATATATATATATAGTTAGTTAATTAAGTTACACAAAGCCACAGCCTTGTTAAACTCATCATCAGATGAGCATATGCATGTATACCTAACTTGTATGTCGGCCACTTTCATGTAGCATTTACGGTAAATGATGAGCTGTAATAACTACGATGACTTAAAACTGTCTAGTAGTTGTTTAAATTTATCAACCGATGTTGAAGAAAAAAACTAGGTAAAATATATATATATATATATATATATATATATATATATATATATACATATACATATATATACATATATATATATATATATATATATATATATATATATATATATATATATATATATATATATATATATATATATATATATATATATATATATATATTAGGCCTTTTTAGGAGACGAGTGTGGTCGCACACATTATAGATTTTTTTGACAACATGGCTGCAGTTTTTTGTATATATTGATAATTCAATTTAATTTAAAAGCGTTTCAATTAATAGTTTAAAGCTTATAATTTTTCATATATCTCCACATTGATTTAGTGCTTGGATTGATTGCCATGTCAATGTAGCAACTGTAATTTTTTAAAAATGTTTTGTAGACATTAGAAAATATCAAAGTTTCAAATTTTTAAAGTAATTATGCTTGGATTAAATTGGATGAAAAAAAACTTTGAAACTTTAACTTTTTTTAAATTTTTTGTAGTGAAACACTTTTAAATTAAAAAAAACATAATAATTTTATGCTTTTGTTTATTTTTTATTCATTCATTCGTTAAGGTTTTTATTTTTTTAGTTTAGTTTTGTATTTTTTTTTTAGTTTTTATTTCTCTTTCCAGTTTATAGTTAGTTTATTTTTAATTTTAGTCTAAGTTCACATTTGTATATTGAATGGATTTTTTAAATTTGCTAACTTAAAACATACATGGAGCCCTGGCCAACTTGTCAAAACAATATATTATGTGTGTGATCATATAAGGCATGCAACCAACCGCATGCGTCTTCTGAGAAGGCTTGATATATATATATATATATATATATATATATATATATATATATATATATATATATATATATATATATATATATATATATATATAAAGTTTTAATAATAAACTTAATGTTGCTACTGCTGCCATTACTCATTCGTGGGTGTTTGATATGAAACTCATTTATTCAGTTTTTTTTTTTTAAATTTTCCAATTTTTTAAAATACAAATTAAATTATTTTAAAAGTTCTATAGATATTATATATATAACATATAAAGGTATTATATACTAAACAAATGAAAAGGAAGGAATTTTTAAAAAAACTTCAAATTTCTAAAAACATTAATACATTGGGGGAAATTTATTGCACACGTGTAACAAATTTCCCCCAATATGATAAAGATTCCCATGATAAAAATATTTATGTTATTAATGTGTTTAGGCAATTAGTTAAGTCTGCACATTTAATGCACATGAAAGCAACAACTTTCTTTTTTTATAAGAAAAAATTTTAAATTCAAACATTAGTTATTTTCAAAATTATTCAACCGAACGAGGGTCCTAATAAACTACAGATAGTCGGAAAAAAAATTAAAACTTATTAGAAAGTTAAGTTTCTTAAGAATTAAGAAATTGCCTAAAAATAAAGAAAACTCTTAAGAATCAGGAAATTAAAAAAATTACCTTAAAAAAATTCAACTTAAATTAAGTCTCAATAAAGAAAAACATTATTAAGCCTGCCCCTAATTTTTAATAGAAGTTAACAATTTTACAATAAGAAGTTAATGAACAATAATCATTTTGTAGAAAAAAAAAAAGATTTTAAAATTTTTTAATTTTCTACCACTTACTAGAAATTATTGAAATAAAACGACTGTATATAGATTAAGTATAGAAACAGTAGATGTGGAATAGACTTACCATGACTTATATAAGTCATGGTAAAACCATCATTCCACATATTATTAAGTTTATTTCCACATGTTTTTTTAAACTTTTTATACTAACTGTAAATAATCAATGCATTTCAAGCAGGTATTCAAAATATTATTTAGACTGATACTAATATCTAAAACACAAATAAAAAGGGGCTACCACAACGGCTACCAATATTTAATACTTTTAAAAGTTAATTTTATGATAAAATTTTTTTCTCATAACTTTAAAAGGTAGACAATATGTATAGTTTTTCTAAATATATATATATATATAAAATTATTTTTCTACCATTTTCTGAAAAATTTTGAAATAAAGAATAAGGATAGAATTCATCATGTGGAATAGACCAAGACCTGTATTTTACTAGTTTGGGAAGTTAATATATGTAAATATCAAATATTAAAAGCAATTAAATGAACATAATTAAAAATAATAAATATAAACAATCAATATTTACTGTGTCATATAAACATACCTAAATATACATATATAAATATACATGTATATATATATATATATATATATTATATATATATATATATATATATATATATATATATATATATATATATATATATATATATATATATATATATATGTATATATATATATATATATATATATATATATATATACATATATATATATATATATATATATATATATATATATATATATATATATATATATATATATATATATATATATATATATATATATATATATATATATGTATATATACATTTATATATGTGTGTATATATATATATAAATATGTGTATATATATATGTGTGTATATATATAATATGTATATATATATATATATGTATATTTATATATATTTGTGAATATATATATTAGGGATGTACCGAAGCATTGGTTTTGGCAAGTTTTATTTAGGTAATTAAAGGAAATAAGCTACTGTTATATTTAACATTAAAAATTATTATTGTTTACAATAAAATTACTTTACTTAACAATTCTATTACTTGTAATTTGCTCCTTTACTTTGATTCCTTGACGTATGCCGCAGCATACATAGTATAAATTTGGACGTGCCGCAAACTAAATTGTTAATTTTTTTGGTTTACCTGGTTATCAAAATTAATGAATATTTTTTATATTTTATTTAAGTTCTCTGTATAATTTTATTCCGTTGTTGTATTTACTGAAAGCTATTTTCACAATAATTTGTATTTAGTTTTTTTGGGCTTGAAACGTACGCTAGAAAAATTATTTCTTATCACCACTCAAAAACATGGATAATTTATGGTTTTATAATTACAGAAGCAAAAACCTACAGAAAATCAATGGCAGCATGCTGAAATATTTGTGTGCATACTAAAACACTTTAAAAGTGCTACGAAAGGTAAGAGTGCAAACACATCAGAGATCATACTGTTTCTTGACTATGCTTGGGACAAATCAATTGTAATCAAAACTGTTGATAAACTTAAAAGATTTTAAAAGTCATTTTCATTAATACAAAGATAATGTTTGTCTGAAAAAATCAATGGTGCTCAAACCCTGTTTCAAAAGAAATTTTTTAAAGAAACATAGTATGCTTGAAAAATTTTTATATCAAGGGTACTACCGCTTTTATCTAGAGAATCGATACTCTAAATGAAAGCTGTAGTACCCTTATATATAATTTAAAATACAAAATTTGTAGTACCTTTATATATAATTTAAAATACAAATTTTTACAAATAAAGGATCATTTACAACAAGTAAAAGAAGTTGATTTTGTTAAAGACTCTGATAGTGATAGTCAAATATATATATATATATATATATATATATATATATATATATATATATATATATATATATATATATATATATATATATATATATATATATATATATATATATATATATATATATATATATATATATATATATATATATATGTATATATATACATGAGCATATACAGGTTTTTTAGACCAAATGTGTATAAATGAGAATGCTTCACAGAAATGTGAAAACACTGATAGAGAGGGAGAAAAAAGTATAATAGTAAAAATCCTAGAGGAAAAACTCAAAATTTAAAAGGAAAATGGTACGAATAAAAAATATCTAAATAAAATTGTTACTTTTTTAATTTATTATAAATTTAATTAAAAATTGATGTTAACTTTCAAATTAATTATTTTATTGCATTCAGGCCTGTTACTAGAAATTTATTTACAAGTTTATTTGCACAGCAGAATTGCTTGTAGACAAAACTATATTATATTTATATTATAGAAAGATTGCTGCAAGTGGGCACAAACTATATACAGGCCGTGTCTTCCTGTAGATAAGGGTCTGGTTCCATTTAATATTTTTAATTTTCCATGCACAACTTAATTATTTATCAACTATAAATGTTTATTCTTTATTATTTATAAGTTGAATAAGAGTATTCTTTTTTCCTTACTTGATTAAAAATTTAAAATGTAAGTTTAAATTTTATATTGATTTATAGTTTTGATTTAACATGGAGGAAATCAACTTCTACTTTAGCCTATCAACATTACGAAAAAAATAAATGTCCGGATGAATAACGAATTAGTGGTGGAGTGTTTACAATTACACCAGCTACAATAAAGACACTAATAAATGGGATTTTGTAAGGTTCTCAATGAAAATATTGTGCGCACTTCCGTTAAGAGTGAACCTCTGTTCAGCACAACGTGAAACATATTTTAACCCAAAAGAAACAGGCTGTTGCCTGTGCATGGAGAACAGATTACGTTTTTAAATTATAATTTGCCTGATTTCTAACAAAAGATAATTAATTTAAAAGCAATATACTAATAAGTATGATAAAAATAACTTTCCTCATTTGTAATTAGTAATTTTATAAATAGTAATTTTATCATACTCCTAAGTACAAACAAAATGTAAACTAAAACATTGTTTATAATATAATTTTAAAGTTTAGACTTGATTAAGTTGACAAGAAGTCAAATTAGTTTTATAATTGACACCCTACCTCAACTACTAATTAGTAATTACTGGGGTAGTAAAAATAAATCTAAACTCAACTGTCTCCTTAAACAACAGAATCATGCAGCACGCATTATTCATTTTCAAAATCGCTTCACAAATGCTAAACCTCTTCTAAAAAGCATGCGGGCACTTGATATTTATGAACTAAATATTTTCAAAATACACAATTTATGTTTCACCATCAGTCAAAAAAAATGCTGAAGGTTTTCAAAAATATTTTCCATGAAATGCTATGGATGCTATGGAACCATTTTACAAGCCTGAGTGGTAAACTTAAAGAAGCCAATACCACTCAAAAATTTAAAAAGAACATAATCGAACTAATGCCAATCAAGATTCTTTACATGATTTTTTGTAACAATACATTTTTATTTCCAATTCTTATTATCAAAGATTACTGATGATAAGATTTTATCTTCTTCAGGTTCTCGGATCTGGTAACTATTATAAATAATGAAATGTACTTGTATTTAATATTTTTTAATACTTTATCGGAAATTACCTTTAATTGTAAATGGTGGCTTGACAAAAAAAAAAAATTAAAACAAATATAAAATTACTAATTAGCTAGTAATTATTTTTCTTATAACATTAAACTTGTTCAAACAAGGCATAGCTACATTCTAAAATCCTATAACATTGTGTAGTTAAAAAAAAACCTTTACGATTTGTTATAGTAAAATACCTTGAGCGCTAAAATACATATAATTGCAGTACATATATTTTGCAATATGCAGTACATAAAATAAATAAAATACTTGGAGTAGAATGTTGAAATTTTTTTAAAGCAGTTAATATTATCCCTAGATAGCTAGATCTACAAAAGAGCAAATTTAACCTATGTAAGTGCAAAAGCTTCGGCTCCGGCCGAAGCTTTGGTTTCGGCAGAGCGACTTCAGCCAAAGCTTCGGCTTCGGTAAAATCTTAGCTTTGGTACATCCCTAATATATATATTTATATATATGTGTATGTGTATATATATATATATATATATATATATATATATATATTTATATATATATATATATATATATATATATATATATATAATATATATATATATATATATATATATATATATATATATATATATATATATATATATATATATATATATATATATATATATATATATATATATATATATATATATATATATATATATATATATATAAAGTAGTAGAAAATTACTTAGCAAAATTTTTTTTTCATTTAACACTGTGTTTCATCAATAAATCATCAGAAGTGTAAAAAGATTAGGATTTAACAAATTTTTTTAACAAAAAATGATTTTATTGAAGATTAATAAAAAATATTTAATTAGAATTTCCACGTAAATCTGAACTGTACCTTAGGAATAATCTGATGGATGTAAATATTTCAACAAAATTAACCAAAGTAATGTAATATAAAATGTAAACATATATTTAAAAACATTGTAATTTACCTCTATGGATATTTCGACGAACTTTATTCTTTTTATCTAAAATTAATACCAAAATCAAAATCGTACAAAGAACTGAAGAGCAAGAACAAATTATGGGTCAGTAAACACTCAAGTACAAAACAGTAAAGCACTCCATGTGTTTTTATTTTTAAGATGCTATTAATCATTTATATTGAAAGTGCAACAATATTTAATTACCCTCAAAAAAGTAACTATCTGTTGTCAATAACACTCTGAAGTCAATAACACTCTGCTGTCAAGAGCAGATATTTCTCTAAAATATTTCTTAAGAAACCACTCTAATAATCAGGTATTTAAAACTTATAAAATACTTTAGTCATGATATTAACAACCTTTTTTAAGTTCTCAAATGCAACTATGGATTACCTCAATCAACTTACTCACCTACAGTTGATTAAGGAATTCCATAGTTCTTGTCTTAACAAAACTAGTGTCAGTATTTCACCATGGTTCAAAAACCAACAAAATTTTTATAATTTAATCAAATAAAAACTGAATGCATTCATTATGTCATCATAAAATTTTGTTTCATTGAAAATCCTTTTCTGATAGATTTTTAAATCATTTGGTAATATAATATAAACTTGAATGAGCAGAATGTAAATCCTAGAAACTGAACAAATGACCAAACACTACAAAATGGATAAAAACTTGTGTACTTACAATCATTTTCAATCAAATGAAAGTTTAATTTTTTAAGTTTTAAAAAATGCATAAAAACTATTGTTTTTAAGCTGAAAATAAAAAAAGTCTATATTTTTAGGTTTTTTGAGAATAATTTTTTTTAGGCATGTTTTTTATGTAAAATGATTATTATTTTTGAAGTTTTTATATAATATCGCTTCTTTTGAGTACCAGGTTGACATACTTTAGAAAAAGTTTTTTTTTCAAAATATTAGGGACCCGTCAAATTTTTGAGGGCCTTGAGCTACCCCTAAAAATAATTTTTGTTCAAAAAAATTTTAAACCTAGTGTTTTTGTATTAGATAAAACACATTTAGGAGGTACCAGCAGGTTTTTCTCAAAAAAGTTGTTTTAAGCACCACCCTAACCTATATACTTGGGGCTAAAAAAAAACTTTTAAAACAAACTAGCTTATGATTGGTGTTTATCAATTCTTAAATTTTTTGTTAAAATATCTTTTAAAATAAATTAATAACTTTTTTCAGAGGTTATTTGCTCTATCGCAAGTTAACACCTGTGAAATTTTCTGTTTAATCCAACTATAAGAGAAAAAATTATAAAATAAAAAAAAACTAAACCAATAAAAAAATGTGCAATGGGTTATCTTTTTTTAACAACAGTTATATTTAGCATGGATTAAGTACCTGAATACTTGTTCAAAACATCTTGAGAGTTACTTGAAGTTAGGAGAGCTTCAGAGTTTTCATTATTTAAAACATCTTTCTTTTCATTGGTCAAATGCAGCTGCATTTTAGTAAAAAACATTCACATTACTTTTTTTTTTTACATATATCATAACATAACATATATATGTGTTTATATATATATATATATATATATATATATATATATATATATATATATATATATATATATATATATATATATATATATATATATATATATATATATATATATATATATATATATATATATATATATATATATATATATATATATATATATATATATGTAATTATTATAAAAATTGTTAGACAAATATAAATTAAAAAAGTAATTGAGTTGAAAAAAAATTTCAATAAAAGTACCACTTGAGTGTAACTATTTGATGGGGCTGCCATCTTATTATTTTCAATGCTATTATTAATATGGTGTAGTGTCTTCTTCTGTGGAATCAAATTTTGAACTGCTTTAAAGTCTGGTAATATATTTAACAAAAGTGTTGTGACAGATATATTGTGAGGTTTTTTTAAAAATATATCTAAACATAAGTAACATAATGAAAACATTAAAAACAATAAAAACAAACTACATATATAAACTACAGGAAAAAAAAGGGGTGTTCTACTTCCCTTTCTAACCATTTAAGGAAAGTAGTTTCCTCTGATTTGGAAAGTGTTCGTAAATTAAATGTATTTATATTGAAAAATGTTTAATTAACTATACTTTATTGTTTAAAGGCAAAAAAAAAAAAAAGAAATTTTTTAACTTACGAGAAATGGAAATGGATTGAATTTAATCTATTTCCAATTTATGGAAAGTATTTAAAAATTAATCATTTTCTTTAAATTTTTACATGACATTGAATTTAAAGTCAATATCATCTTTAAATTACTATTAATTAAATTTGACCTTACTTCTCTTCATTTTCCAATCACTTCCCATTGAAAAGTCAAAAAAAAATTTTAAAAATCTTCTTTTTTAATTTTCTTTATTTAATAAGGTTTCTTTTTTACAAATAGTTGATCAATGTCAATAGAACTTATCCCTGGTAGGGAAATAAAATACTTTGACAAAATGGTCTTATTATTTAAAAATAAATAAATTGTAAACACGTGATCAAAGTAAGTGCAAAAAATATTTTCAGATTGAAGTATAATCAATAGAAGTTATCTCTTAGTTAATAGAAGTTATCCTTTGAAAGTTCCCGTCAATAGAAGTTATCTCGAAGTTATCTCGAGAAGGTTTCACTATTTTATTCAATTATTCTGATAAATTATAGAAAGTTAGATTGCAGTTCGTTTGGCGTCTGAAGTATATCTATTTTGAATTCGATTTGAAAAGAGAAAATGGTTAAAAAAAAATGCTTGTATTTTCAAAAAGCCAGCCTTTGTTTAGCTTATAATTTTTAGCGTTAAAATAAGAACTCTTTAAAATTAAATAAATGATTAAATTCTATTTAATTATATAATTAAAATTTTATTTTTAATTCATCAAAAGTGATATACTTAATTTTTTTAAAAATTAACAATAAACTATTTTTAGCTTTGTGCACAAATACTTCAGTTATAAGTATAATAAGCCAACTTATCTTTTGCATAACGACTTTGAGTAATCAAGCTAGCTTATCTTTGCATAACAATTTTGAGTAATCAAGCCAACTTATCTTTGTGTAGCGACTTTGCGTAATCAAGCTAACTTATTTAACAAACAGTAGTTCTTAATTTTACATTAAAACTTTTTTTTTCTTTGAAAACTAATAAACTGGGACAGGTCTTAACAAGCTCCGGGTGATAAAATTGATAAAATAGATAAAGGCAATATTTGGATATTGTATTGATTGTGTCCTCTTCTTTGCGATGCCATGATCTATGGAGGGTAACATGCAAAAGTAACAGATGGTAACATGCAAAAGTAACAGATGGTAATATGATCAGTTGGTTCTCTCCAAATCATGGGTACCACAAATGGAATGGTTTGTCTTTTGTCATGTAACCAGTTAGAAAGCCCTGTACTAAAAAAAGTACATGAAATGTGAGGAATCCAGGGTTGTTCTTGATTTCCTAACTAACAGCCAAAGTATAATTGGTAAGCTTTTTTGATTACTGGTATGATAAAACATTTCTGTAAAACCAATGTCACTTTGCATCAGATATAAAAGAATGAATCCGGATTATCCGGACATTTTCTTACACATTTGATTAAAATTCATGATAATATCAATATATTTTATAGTAAAATCTGTAACAAACACATAAAACAGTTAAATTGCATGAAAAATATATGAAACAAAGAACACAATTAAAGAAGTCAACACATTCAATAAAAAACCATGAAATCAATCGACAAGACCTCTGTCAATAACTTAAAAACTAAACAAAAAATTTCAATAGATTTGTGTTCAGCACCTTTGAATTAGTATATTATTTTTGTTTCCATTACAATTTATCTTTTGACCAGTTTAATTTGCTCTTAGACAAGATATTGTTATAAAAACTACATCACTGCTTTATTAGGGAACCTTAAATTTGGAAGACTGGATCCAATCCAATCCAGGTTTAAAAAAAAACAGTCATACAGCTATTACAACATGTATGTGAAAAATACCTTCTCTCATAAATTCTCTTTGCCGAATTTTTTTAATTTTCCCTAACAATATGCGTAAAGCTGTTGAAATTGAGTTTTTAGAAATCCCTAGGTGCTTGCGAAGATGTTTTTCTATCAGCTCATCTGCAAACTTTTTTCCCATCAATATTTGTGAAAGTTGAAGCAAGTTTGTCACAAGCTCTGAATTTGTGTTCATGGAGATTTTTTCATTATTAAATTGGGCCTTCATAAAATCATGAAGTTCATGTTGATCTGTTGCATCTTTATATCCATCAACTACATCGTACTGTTTTCTATCTAAAAAATCACTTTCAATATGAGCTGTTAGTAAATTTTTCCTACGCTATACATAATGAATCACTTGAAAAAATTCTAATCAACGACAAACTGATTTACTAATATATGAAAATATTGCTTTGGAGATCAAAAATTATCATTTCAAGCTATATAAAATAAAAAAAAAATTAACTTAATAAACCATTACTTTTCACCTTGTTTTCTAACTGATCAAGTAACTTACTATCATGGTTGATGTCTCCCAAATCAGATGGTTCATTTGTATCAGTAAAGTTTAACCCAGTTCCTACTAAATTATAAAAAAGAAAAAAGATAACAATTACATAGATGCAATTTCAATATTGTAAAACAATATGCTCTCCACTTTTGAGGGAACCCTACAACCATCATATGTTTAAAATTAAATGTTAATATTGGTCTTGTTGTTAGTGAGAGCAAATATAAGATTTTTACCAAACCTAGAAGTGAATATAACAACTTACTAAATTGAGCTCTTGATAAAAATTCTTTATTTATGGGTCGAGACATTTTACCATTAGGAAGTTGCATACCAACACTGCAACCACTATTTCCGGTCAACTGGGCACACACTGCTTGAATATAGTATGCTTTTCCGCTGCTTAACCGTATTAAAGGTGAAGTCTGTTCTTCTGGGTATCTGTAATTTTATTTACATTTAACTAAACTATTTTTTCTAAATTTAAGTAAAAAATAATAATTTATAAAACCTACTTATCCCATTGGTTATTCTTTGAAAATTTTCTTTGAGAAATGATCTTTCTGATGTGGTCTTTACTGTCGTCAGGACTCATGTAAACATCACACTCATCATCACAGGAACTATAATTTTTTATAGCAAAAGAAGAAAAAGTAATTTATCAAAAACTCTAATGAAATTACAATAAAAAATATATATAAAAAAGTTTTTAAAAAAAACATTTGGACTGAAAAGTAAAAAATAAACTATTTTACAGGACCCAAGGAAAACAAAATGTTGAGCGCCAATAGAAACAAGTTGTAATTAATTGCTTAACATTTTCAGTCATTGACTTACCAAAGGACTTTGTGTACGTATACTTGGGTCCCGTGAAATAGTTTATTTTTTAGTTTTTAGTCCATTTTTAAAATGTTGTTTTTAAAAAGTTTTTTTTATATATTCTTTTTATAATTCAACAGCGATTCTATTTATTTTTGCTAAACTAAAACGCTATAGGTTTGTTCATTATTATTTGTTTTAACAACGATTTTCTTAACAATTTCTTTTATTTACGCATGTTTTGCATTGTTTGTTTTAACTACTTTTTTTAACGATTTCTTTTATTATTATGCTGACCCCATGTTTGTTTTGCACAGACACCAAAAAAATAAAAAATAAAAAATAAACAAACCAACAAGAAAGCAAGTAAATAAAGTTTTCTAAAAAAAACTCACATGGTTTTCTCAAAAACTGAAAAACTGTTCTTTTAAATGCTTTGTATATTTAGCAGACATTTTTATCTAATAGCTGCTTCTACAAAATAGTGAGGCAAATAAATGAGAAAAGAAGCTTATTAAGTTTCCAATGGATTTCTTTAATTAACTTGAATTGAACGATTTCCTTTTAAAATACTTTAAGTAAAGTATCATATTAAAGAAGTGAAGTAGAAGAAGATTGGCAGGTAACGCTCATATAGAAGATTAGCAGGTGTTATCACAATTATAATTTATAAAGATAAAAAAAAATCTTTTTTGAGAAAAAGAAAATTTGAACTATACTGAGATCATTAAAAATTACTGACAGCAAATAAAAATTGAAAATAACTATGAAAATATTTCTTTATGAATTACACTACAGAAAAACAAAATGACATAATAGCAAAATTAAAATGATTTTAACTATGAATTAATAGGTGATTTTTATGATTATTTATGTAACTTTTTATCTATGTATTAATAGGTACTGGATTTTTTTTCAGAAGATTCTATCTTTTTTTTTGTTATATACCTCTCCAAGGCTGAGAGAGCCACTACAGTTGAGGAGGCTATTTTATTATGGTTACAACCCTTTCTTAACTCTTTAACTAAAAAACATCAACCGTAAACAAGGTTGCTGCATGAAGAAACAACTTGAGGGCGTTAATACCAGGGATGTGGGATTGAAATATGAGCATATAATTTATTTGTTCAAGTTTAAAACATCTAGTATTAATGTATGTACCATTACAGTAAACACAAATGTTGCATCTGATAAAAATCAATACTCTGAGTTGCATTAACTTGATAAAAATTATCTATTTAATTTTAAAACTAATTTTAAGATTTTTATTTTTTTTTGAATTTTTTTAAAATGTTAATAATTGTTTTACATGTGCGTGTATGTATAGGGGAAAGGCGCCTATAATGGCATACTTAACTTTGAAGCTTCATTATTCAGTATCCTGAAGACCAAGAACAAAAGTTTTGATATGGATGCATTTTTTGTTACAAGTAGAACAATAATAACCTTAAATGTTTTCATCAGTTTTATTTTTTTATTAGTTATTTTTATTTAAAAAAAAAGCACAAGTATGCAATCATAGGCAACTACTGCTCCTATGATGGCATAGGGAGGGATGGGGCTGGTTAGCATCAAAGGTAATTTGAAAATTTTATTTGACCTTAAAGTCTTCCCTCATAAATGCCTGAAATTACGCGTAATCATCCTAATTAACCCTTTCGTGCTACAGACCAGCAGTGTAGAATTTCACGCATGTGCATAGGAGATATTGCATTTTATGTGTTTTTTGAACCAAAAATGTTTTAGTGAAGTAAAAATTTATTTTTACTTCACTAACAAATATATTGTTTTTATGAAAAAAAAGGTTTTTATCAACTCAATATTGCAATACACAACTTGTCAATATTGCAATATCAACTCGTCAATATTGCAATTATCAACATACAATATTGCAGTATGCCATCATCAAAAGAAGTCATCATTTTTATTTAAACAAGCTGTCTCCCTTGTTCAAAAGATAAAATTAAAATAAGTATTCCACTAAATGCACAAAACATGGAAATAAAATGCATGAAAATTTCATTTTGGCAAAGTTAAAAATAAAATCACAATCTTAAATATTTTAAGGGATTAAAAATACAACAGCACATCCCAAAATCGATTTTTGTTGATTATAAAAGCATTACTTGTCATAAGGGATGTATTTTTGCTAAAACTAATGTAAAGTCAGTATAGACATGTTTGTTTAATCACTTTTTTGCCATAACCAATATTTATGAAAATATTGGTTATGTCAAATATGCCTTAAAATAAATATGCCTTAGCCCTATATATATATATATATACATATATATATATATATATATATACATATATATATATATATATATATATATATATATATATATATATATATATATATATATATATATATATATATATATATATATATATATAGGGCTAAGGCACCTATGATGGCATACCGGTCATACTTTCATATATTTATATATATATATATATATATATATATATATATATATATATATATATATATATATATATATATATATATATATATATATATATATATATATATATATATATATATATATAAAGTTAGCAACAAAAACACTTTTATGTTAAGAGAAGAGAAGTTTGGTTATTAAAAAAAACTTTATAAAAAATATTTAAATAAAAAATTCACAATCATAATTCACAATTCATTAAATTGTATGAAATTATTAAACTAACCTAAAGAAGGTGTATTCACCATCTATTGGGACTTTAAGCCAGCCCCAAATCATTTGTCCAACATTGTTGCCTGTTTTTTTTCCAGTATCCATTAGTGGCAAACTGAATACTTTATCAGGCTGATCAGGATATTGATCAGAGTTGTATAAAGCATCAATAGATGTACCTTTGAACAGTTTATCACGATAAACCTTTTCAAAAATCCACAAGTTAATACCTGGATAAGCTGAAGTTAAAAAATCTTGTTAAATGACAATTTTAATAGAGTTGATAATAGTTTAAAGTTAATAGAAACACTGAACACTCATCTAACAATACTATTAATAATAGAACATAGTTTAAAGTTAATAGAAAAACTTAACGCACTTATCTTGCACTAATAATACTGCAACACTTAAAAACACAATTTTGTAACAGACACTGATTTATTTATGCAAAAATATTCAAAAAAAAAAAAAAAATCAACATTTCTTAAATAATAATCAATGAAATACTCATGTAACAATTTTAATAATCAGAGCACAAAAATTAAACATGCAAACATATGCTACAACTGTACTCTCTGTACAACGTATGCTACAACTGTACTCTCTGGTTATTTTTGTAGTAGGCATATGATACTGTACTTTCTAAATCAAATAAAAAATTGTTTTGTGTAACTGTATTGAAAAACATGTTTTAATTTTAGTTTAGTGCAAAGAAACGTTTAACAATTTGTTACTAATTTACAAAAAGGAGTGCACATAAGAACTTTAGTTTCATTTTCAGTGTCTATTTGCATTGTTAGTTAGACATGCATGCTATTTAGAGCAGATCAATCTTAGCATTATATCATTCATTGAGCATTAAATTTCAAAATAAAAAATTAAAACAAATTAAACAATAAACACAAAAAAAGAAAACAAGTTAAACAATAAACACAATTTATAAGGAAATAAATTAAACAATAAGCACAATTTATTGTTTATTTTGTTTTTTCTATGATTTAAATTAAAAACAATATTTTTTGTCAGAATAATCATAAAATAGATAGTAAAGACTGTATTATACAAACAATAACAAACTGACTCAGTTGAAGAAAATAAAAGTAATGAGAAATACAAATAAGTAATGAGAAATGAAATTTAATTGAAGACTAATTTTTTTTTAATTATTGCTTACTATTAAATCACTTTTCATGTGTTTTTTTTATTTTGTTTTTTAAAGACATTCAGAACTAAATTTTATTTTTAAAATTAAATTAATAATTTACAAAATGCCTGTGAATTTTTATAAAATATTTCAAGCTAACTGAAAACCAATGACAAATGCAGTAGTAATGTAATGCAATTGTAATGTATGTCATGTGAATTTTTATAAAATATTTCAAGCTAACTGAAAACCAATGACAAATGCAGTAGTGATGCAATTCTATTTATACACAGTAGACAGCAATAGCAAATTAAGTTTTTTTTTTAAAGGACAATATTAAACTAAGAGGAGAGTGGGGCACCGTAACGCACTTTTGGTTTTTGCTTCGTAACAATTTTTTAAATATTTTTTTTTAGACAATTGGTTTAATTTGTAGAATAAATTTACAAATATAATAGGTTAAACTTGTGAGACTATTTAAAGTAAAATTAGAAATTTGTTTCAAGGTACCTGACCCATAGGGTACCTTGATACACACTATGAGCATCATTAAAAAAGTAAATAAAAAAATATGAAACAGAGAAAAAGCAGATTTTTAATTGAAAGATAAATTAATAATTATAACCCAAATAATGCATCCAGCAATTCAAATGACATTTCAGAAGATCTTAATGATGTCAAACGATATAATTTTTTTTTTCAAAATATAACTCTAATAGTAACTGTTTCATCATATGAAAGTGGTTGTCACAACCTCTTAAGATGTTTTCACAATTACAATGTTTCATGGTGCGCCGTAAATCATAGTGCCTCACTCTCCTCTATATTTTATCTGTTCTTGATAGCACAAAGTTCGATAATTACTTGAAAGTAATGCAAGAAATAATAAATTGTTTTTTTCATGTACTGCAACCCCTCCAAAATACTTAAAAAAAAAGATACCTAAAAAATAAAACCCTAGAAGATATAATTAGAAATGTGAAGTTTTGACAACTTTGGTACTACTAATTCACTGTGTCTTTGACCTGTGGTATTCACTTGCAAAGAAGCATCATTTTAGTTATCATAACACAATCTGGACCACAGCAAACATTCCTTCAACATCTCCAAAATACAATTCCTACAATTCCATTATGTAACTAATAAGTTACATAATGCAGCAGTGCCTCATTAAAGCAATGAACATTAGTTGCTGAACTGGTGTAAACAGCTGTGGTTTAACACATTTAAATCAAAAATGCTCTAAGACTTTACTAGTTCTTAAACTTTATTTTTAAAATCCTAATTTTTTTAATGACAAAACTCATAATTTTTTAAATCTAAAAAATTTTTTAATAACACCCTGACCAACTTTCAACACCTTCTTTATGAAAATTCCAATGTTGTCTGAAAAACATCAAAAGAAAATTGGATGTCAAAATCTTGAATTTGCACATTGCACTTTTATATTGCCCATGAACTCGTACATAAATTTTTAATCATTTTTTGAGCCTAATTTTTCTATAATACAACTCATGCAACACTCTAAACACTCAAGAAAGTCTTGTAACTTATTATAGTAATTATAATAATATTATTGTAATTATAATAACTTTCATTTATGTAGCTGTCACAACATGACTAATGAATCACTAATTTTAGGCAACATTTAGAATATAAACTATACAACCATCACAACACATCATTCATCATTAAAAACCTTTTGCAATCTTCTAATGTGTGCCACAAAATATAATTAACAATATTAATATTATTACAATTTACAATATTAACACGATAAATAATTTTTTTCACCTCTTTGAGATCTCCTTACACCTTCCATAGCTTGAGTACTAGATTCAAATCTATTTTGACCATGATTTTCAAAGTAATTTCTATTCATGATATTCTTTTCATGGTGTTGTTGTTGATTAGAAAAATCACTTTCTTTGGTTTTTGATTGCAAATCTTTTTTCTGCAAACTTTTTTTTCCTCCTAAATTTTTACTCTTTTTAAAAACGTCTATTTTTGTATGCCTTTTAGAATTAGAATTTTTGGAAGCAGGGTAATGGACAAGACTTTTTCTTTCTACAGGTTTTTTACGCAAATCATAAATAATAATTTTTGCATACTCATTGCCTTTAGAAAAGTCTAAGACAACTTTGCCTCGATTACTGTACTTGTTTTTCATTTCAATTGCTTGGTTATCATTTATGACTAAACTACTATCTTGACCACTGTAGAAAGCAATCCCATTATTTTTCCCTGGAACCAAGTTTTCAATATGATTTGGGTTTTGCACTTGGGATTCCTCATCAATATTGATAATTCCAACATGGTGGTCTGTATCATCATATTGAAATGAGTCTTCATAATTGGGGTTGCCACCATAAATTTCTTTTATCTTCTTAAAATCAGCATTTCCAGGTGCAAAAAACAAATCGTCAGATAAATTTTTTGGTTGATCAACTTTAGATTGCTGGGATTCTGGAGATTTTGGAACAGGAATAAATTCAGGTTTATCATCAACAGCAGCTATATTAACAATCTTATTTTTTTTATCAGAGTTTATAAAATCATTTGCATCGTTGTTGATATTTATAGGATTTAAATCTTTCAAGATTTTATTTTCTTCTATTATTTTGCTTCTGCTCTCCTTGCTTTCTAAAAACAATTTTATTTTTTAATTTGGTAAGTATATATATATTATATACTATATATTATATACTATACAAAACTATGTGCACATAAAAACAAAAATAAAACAGTTTTGAAGCCAGAAAAAAAAAAGTGAAAGAGTAAAAAAAGAACCGTTGTTAAAATGAATATAGTTTTCACGCAAAGAATGAATTTCACTGTTTTGATCATGCCTAAATTCATTTGAAACACTCCTTGGAATTTGCACTCGGGTATTTGGATTGACCATTTCAAGAGGGATTAGATTTTCTAAAACGCCTAAAAAGACACAAGTATAAGAATAATTAACAAAAAATATTTCAAAAAAAAAATTTATTTTATAAATATAAAAAAAACATATTTTTTTAAAGTATTAAAAGCCATACCATTTAATGTACTTTGATAAAATTTATTCTTTGGGACAATATAAGTTTTATCTCGTTTGGCTAAAGAAAAAGTATTTTCATCAATATTAAAGAGGTATGGAGTTGACTAAAAAAAGCTCAAAGAAAGTTTAAATAATAAATCACATAAAACAAAGTTTGAATAAATCATATAAAACAAAGTTCAAATAAACCACATAAAACAAAGTTTTAACCGACTCAGACTTACTTTGAAAACATTTTTTAACATGTTTTAAAATCCAAATATTTATACATCAACCAAAAATGGAGAAAGAATTACATAAAGACTATATGCAAAGTTACAAAGTTTCAATCAATATAAATCCTAAAATGGCAGGACATTCAAACAATTTGCTACTTATAAAAGTGTGTTTAATAATAAAACTATTTTTGATCTATAAAGATTTTATTCCTTGCTATTTTTTAAAAGCTTTAAAAAACATTTGAGGTAATTCAAGAGTTGAATTAAGCAATCGTGCAAATTAAGCAATAAATGCAAAATCCGGAAAAATATCTGGTCTTCAAAATTTTAGTTAATACAAAACCATGTAATTTGTTTTTTAAGCGGTGAAACAGCTTAAACTTGTGAGGGAAAAAGTTATAAAAAATATAACAATAAAATTACAACTACAAAAGTAATAACACTCTAGTAACTAACTGCATTATAAAAGTAATAACACTATAATAGTGTTATTACATTTATAACACACTTGTAACTTTTATAATTTGTTCTTTGTTCAAACAACATCAGTAATCCCAAATTTTATTTGAAGTAAAAAAACATCTACCAAAATAGAGTAGATATTCAAATAATATTTAAAACTTATTAAGGAATTTAAAAAACATTAGTTTCACCCGAGAAAAATACAAAAGAAAAAAACTTTTACACCGCACTACTGATTATCATAGCAGATAACTCAAATGAGAAATAAAATCTGTTTCTGAAAAAACTGGAGGGTACACCACTAACACCGCTAACAAATTAAATTGTATATACTTGAATTCTATTTTGTATACATTTCATTTAATATTTTGGCTAATTTTGTAAGTAAAAAAAAAAAAAGATACAAATGTTGAAGCTCATAAGGGCTCAAGCATGATTTTTTTGTAGAATTTTTGAATTTTTTAAAAAAATTTTTAAACTTATGAGATGGCTCACCATGATGGCTCACCATGATGGCTCACCATGATGGCTCACCATGATGGCTCACCATGATGGCTCACCATGATGGCTCACCATGATGGCTCACCATGATGGCTCACAATGATGGCTCACCATGATGGCTCACCATGATGGCTCACCATGATGGCTCACCATGATGGCTCACCATGATGGTTCACCATGATGGCTCACCACAAGATCTGCTCTTATGATTCATATTTATTCAGAAACAAAAAACGTAAAACTACTAAAAAAATTAAAAATAAAGTTAATAAAAACTACTTAAAAAATTAAAAATGAAGTTAATAAAAACTAGTTAAAAAATTAAAAATGAAGTTAAATTTAAAAAAATACTTTTAATCAATTTTTAAATGAAGTTAAAAGAGTCAAAGTAAAAAAAGTACTAAAAGTAACTAAAATAAAAAGTATTATAAAAAAAAGTATAAACAATATAATGACATATTTTATGGTGAAAAAAAAATTCATTTTGAGTTATAATTAAGCTTGATTCAAGTTCTAAAAAAAAACTAAAGAACACAAAAATGCAAAATTCTTTTAAAAAAGTATTGTTGAACTTGATTAAACAGGCTTTAAACCTCCTCCAAATCTTCTCCAAATATTCCTCCAACTTATAAATTCTTTAAATAATTGTGAATGATTTCACAATCAACGAAAAAATTTAAAACTTATATAAAAATAAATCTGTTAAATTTCATAAATTTAGAACAAAGTAAGATGCTTTTATTAAACAAATAACGATATAGTTATATACCTGACTCATTTGATTTTATAGGAGTTGGAGAGTACTCACTCGTGTTCTTGATCAAATGTTCTGGTGTTATTTTTGGTGTTATTACAGCCTTGATTGTTACAAATGATAATGGAAAGTTAACTAAAATTAAATTTTTGGTGTTATTACAGCCTTGATTGTTACAAATGATAATGGAAAGTTAACTAAAATTAAATTTTTGGTGTTATTACAGCCTTGATTGTTACAAATGATAATGGAAAGTTAACTAAAATTAAGTTTTTGGTGTTATTACAGCCTTGATTGTTACAAATGATAATGGAAAGTTAACTAAAATTAAATTTTTGGTGTTATTACAGCCTTGATTGTTACAAATGATAATGGAAAGTTAACTAAAATTAAATTTTTGGTGTTATTACAGCCTTGATTGTTACAAATGACAATGGAAAGTTAACTAAAATTAAATTTAAAAAATACACATAATTTAGAAATTGAATTTTATAAAATTGGTAACAAATTGATTTTTTTTTTCAAATCAGAGATAAATCATTAAAGCGACTATTTTTTAAACTAGCGAGAATTACATATATATATATGCATAACTATATTGTTTAAAATTGAACGCTAAAAAACCAGACCAGAAAAGTTAAAAACTTGAGTTAAAAGTTTTTTTATAAATGATAGATTGCTTGCCCAAACCAAACCCTCAGACGATGTAGCGGCACTTCTTTGTATCTATGTCTATGAATGAAAAAAAAAAATTGACTTTGATGTGATTATCAAGCTTGTGGACTAATATCTCATTGCTGTCAAGCAGTAATCCATGATAAGGGCTTCCTGGCAAAGTATTAAAAAATTCTACTTCAAATTAAAACATTATAAATAAAATTGTGTTTAAAAAAGTTCACTAAGTTTCGTTGCCATTTAACTTTAGTCATTCAGTCATTTATGAACAAATAAGTTAAATAATAAAGTTATCATTATAATAGTTAAATAATAAAGTTATATAAAGTATATATAGTGTAATAAAGTTATATAATATAAAATAATAAAGCTATATTATATATAATAATAGTTAAATAATAAAGTTAAATAATAAAGTTATATAAAGTTAAATAAAAAGTTAATTAATAAAGTTATCACTAAACCTATCATTCACTAATATTTGTGGTCTTCGAAGTAACTTTTCTTCTGTTGAGTCTTATCTCTTGCAAAGTTCACCAAACCTACTTGCTCTTTGTGAGACTAATTTGAGTTCAGCTGTCTCATCTTGTGATCTTAGTGTTGATAGTTATCTTCCTTTAATTCGTAAAGACTCCAATAGTCACATGCTTGGTCTGGCCATTTACATTTGTAAGAATTCACTTATTTGTCGGGAAACTAGGTTTGAATCCACAGACTACTCTTTTATGTGCTTTCATTTAGCATCACTTCATTCTATCCCCTTTCTCTTTGTTCTATATCGCTCTCCTTCATCTCAAGACTGCACTCTTCTTGATTTTATTTCTGATTATATTTACCAAGCCCTCTCTCTTTATCCATCAGCCAATATTGTTGTTTTCGGTAACTTTAATGCTCATCACACTGAATGGCTTGGCTCTAGTGTAAGTGACTCTGCAAGCATTAAAGCCCACAATATTTGCCTTTCTCAATCCCTAACTCAAAAAGTCAACCCAAATTATTTACCTTCTCTACTCGACTTATGTCATGTGATCCAAATTAGTGCTCATTTTCTACACATTCACCCTTAGGTGCCTTTGATCACAGTTTGATCGCTCTAAAACTATTATCTCATTCTTCTTTATCATCAGAATCCCCCTATCGTTGTACATCTTACAACTACCTTAAAGCTGACTGGGACTCATTCGGTGATTTTCTTCGTAATGGCCCTTGGGTAGAAATCTTTTGTCTTTTTGTTGACAAATCTACTTCTTACATAACTTCATGGATTTAGGCTGGCATGGAATCTTTTATTCCCTCTCAACAATTCCAGGTCAAGCCCCATTCTTCTCTGTGGTTTTCCTCACATTGTGCTGCTGCAATAGCCAATCGAAACCATTACTTCCATATCTATCAACAAAACAATTCTCCAGAAAACAGACGTCTGTTTATTACTGCTAGAAACCATTGTAAAAAGGTTATGTCTAATGCCAAAGACTTTTATTCTCATGTCATGAAATCTCGTATTTCATCACAAAAATTAGGCTCTCGTGACTTCTGGAGAATCTCTAATAGTATCAATAATAAGGGCAAGTCTGTAATTCCACCCCTTTTGTATGGTTCAGACTTAATCACATCACCTAAAGACAAAGCTGAACTGTTTGCTAAGAACTTTTCATCAATAATATCTCTTGATTCTACTAGTTGCATTCTAACAGGTTGATCCATTGCTTGATATCTGTATCACTCCAGCTTCTGTATCTAAAGTGATTTCCTGCTTAGACTCTTCTGCAGCTTGTGGCCCAGACAACATACCTGTTATAGCTTTGCAGAAGTGTTCTCCGGAGCTGTCGTCTATCCTTTCAAAACTATTCAACAAGTGCTTATCAGAGTCTTGTTTTCCAGCCTGTTGGAAAGTACCATCTCTTATCCCTATTTTAAAAAATTCTGGAGAGCGATCTGATTCGTCTAACTACCGCCCCATTAGTCTCCTTCCTTTATCATAAGCATTTTTTTTAAATCTTTAAATAACAAATACTTAATCTCTCATCTTGAATCTTACTTAACTTACTTTTTGATCATCAATATGGATTTCGATCTTCTCGTTCTATGGCTGATTTGCTAACAGTAATAACCGATAGGTTTTATTGCGCATTAGAAAAAGGTGGAGAGGTTAAGGCCATCACTCTTGACATTTCTAAAGCGTTTGATAAAGTTTGGCATGCTGGTCTTCTCCATAAGCTTTCTTCTTACGGTGTATCTGGAAACATCTTTAAGATTATTGAATCCTTGCTTTCCAATCGTAGTATAAAAGTTGTCCTCGATGGACTACACTCTTCTTCTTATTCTGTAACCTCAGGGGCTCCTCAAGGTTCAATCCTTGACCCTATACTCTTTTTAATTTACATTAACGATCTTCCAGATATTGCCACATCTAAGGTGGCATTGTTTGCTGATGATACTACCATTTATTCTTGTTATGATAAGAAGCCAACTCCCTCTGATTGCTTGGGGAGGGCATTTGAGCTTGAAAAGGGTCTCACTTCTGCTACAGCATGGGGCTCACAGTGGCTGGTGAACTTTAATTCAGATAAAAATCAATTTTTTTCAGCCAATTGTTATCACAATAATTTAGACCTTCCTATATTTATGAACGGTAATGCACTTGATAGTCATCTACCCTTCATCTTCTGGGATTGACTCTTACTTCTGATCTTTCTTGGAAACTGTATATCAAATCCGTTGCAAAATTAGTATCTGCTAAAGTTGCATCTCTTTATCAAGCTCAACACTTTCTTAATCTGGATTCTATTCTGTCTATAAATCTCAAATCTGGCCTTGTATGGAATACTGTTGCCATATCTGGGGCGGATCTTCTAATGATGAATTTTTCTCTTTTAGACAATGTGCAAAAACGCATTGTAAACATAGCTAGACCTGCTCTTGCTGCCAACCTTCAACCATTATCACATCGTCGTAATGTTGCTTCTCTTTCTCTTTTCTATAAATACTATAATGGGCACTGCTCTAAAGAGCTAGTCTCTTATGCCATCTATTAAAATTCATTCTTGTGTTACTCATCATTCAATCAATTCTCATCCTTTTTCTGTTTCTGTTCCTAAGTACCCAAAAAACTCTTATTTGTATAGTTTTTTTCCTCGAACATCAGTTCTTTGGAATTTGCTTCCTTTATCTTGCTTTCATGATTCATATAATTTGCAATCTTTTAAATTGCCTGTCAATCGTTATCTTGCTCTACAGTCTTCATCTCTTTTCTTCTAGTAACTTCCAACACTAATTAGTGGTTGCTTGCAGCCTTGTTGGAAGCGAAGATTTTTTAAAAAAAAAAGTTTGGTCAAATGAGTTGTTCTCATTTGAAATAAATTATCTTTTATTTTTATAATATAAATTAACGATATATTTGTCTGTATAATTCAGTATAAAAATTGTAGAAATATCTATTTTTGCAATGTGCAAAGCTCAAGTGACCGAACTTAGAATATATTGCAGCGCATATATATATATATATATATATATATATATATATATATATATATATATATATATATATATATATATATATATATATGCATCTATATATGTATATATATAGATGCATCTATATATGTATATATATATGCATGCATGTGTGTATATATATGCGTGTGTGTGTTTATATGTGAATATGCTATTTTCAGCTGTTTTCATACATACTGTGAATGTTTGCTCACCAATTCTAATGGGACTTAACAAGTAATTTGGTATAGGTCTCAGAAGATTTCCATCAGGTAAACGAACTCCAACTGATAAATGATCATCTCCACTTGTATCTGACATAAGTGCCTCAATGTAATAACCTTGCTCTTTTTGCAAATCAATAGTTTTAGAAGTTTGCTGAGCTGGGTATCTAAAATGATTAACCTTTTATCAATTATTATATACAGATTTACAAAAACAATAATCTAATAGATATATTTTTTTAATGAAATAAAAAAAAGCTTTTTAATTAAGTTTTACTTGTCCCATTCATTGTGTTTGCTCCAATCATCCTGTGCAATAATAATTTTTTTATTTTTAGGATCATCATTATTGCTTATGTAGAATTCACACTCATCATCACAAGAGGTATAAAATATATATTTTCCAGATTGCGGGGGAAGAAACCATCCATGAACTCTTTGGCCATATTTATCTCCAAAATTTGTGGGGACATCAAATTCTTCTATATTTCCATGAACATCTGGTTTTCCAGGAAATTTATGGCTTGCAGTTAATGCCTCAATATTAATTTTAGATAATGATTCAAGATAAAAAACATCTCTTTGCAATCCATGAGATGCTAAATTGAATAATTTCAAAAAATTTATGATCTAATCATCTTATTATTTGCAACAAAAATATTTTACGCAGGTATAAAAATATTTAATGCAATAAACAAAATCATAAAGACACTAAAAACAAATTTTATAACTTAACCAATTTTATATTAAAATCAGTATATAAATTTAAACCTTTGTCTACATCACGCTTGTTTCGCTTTTGAGAAAGATCTAAATTAAAATTAAATGAAAATAAAATAAGTTTCTTCACATCCTTTATGAGTTTCCTGTATAAAAAAGAAGCAAACATTGTACAACACCTTGTTTTCAATACTTTTAATTTAAAAAAAAATTTTTATTTTATAGTCTTTGTAAAATTCTAATTCATTTAAGAGCCAAGTTAACTTTTGTCCACTTTTAGAGAAAAAATATTTTTAATATTATGTGAGACCTAGTAATCAAGGGTCATGGCAAACTTTTTTCAATAAGTAAATTAAACTAATGGTATCTTAGTAAACTTTAAAGCAGTTCACCTACTTTTATACAGGATACTGGAGATACATAAAAGACATCAAAAAATCATAACCTTAATATACATATATATTTACCATATTTTAACAGAAAAATAAATATTTAAATGAATAAAAAAACAAACATTCAGTTTTTCCATTGCTCTGAATGTTGACACTTTCAGGTTTTCCATCTAAACTATTTTGATTGATTGAGGTACTGTTAGCAACAAGACCAACAAATGCATTTGCTAAATTTGCTGCTCCACTACCTCCACCTACTTCTAATATTTCACCAACATTCGATGTAGCTCCAACAACATTCGATGAAGCTCCACCAACATTTGATGTAGCTCCATCATTGTTAGAACCAATGGTATCTGTAAATTAATATTTTAAATCTTTTGAAAACATGAACTTATTAAAAAAAATACTTAGTACCTAGAATTTCTAAATAATTACCTAAAGTACTTATTAGCTCAATCGCCACATTAACAGCATCAGAAGCAGCTTTGTTGATAGATTTTTGTATTGTGATTAGCTGTGGATCTGTATGAATAGCTTGGGTGTTGTCAAAAGCCATAGGAGATAAAGCTTGTTTGACTAAAGAAAAAAGTTAATATACAGTAATTAATATATTGTTTCAGAATTTAAAAAATAAATAGCTAAATAAACTTTTTTTTAAATTCAAAAAAAATATATACATTTCTAAATTTCTTTTAAAGTTTAATTTAAGAAACAAACCAGAAATTGTTAATTTCTTAAATATTTATATAATTTTTTCAAATTTAATTTTATTTAACCAATTAAATTTAAAAACTTATTATATATTGACAATACAAAAGACTTAACTAAGTATGTTGTTATGGATTTAAATGACTTATTAGAACTTTAATTTTAACTGTATAAAAATTATTAGGTTTTAGTTATTTTATGTGGTTTTATTTTGTTATGTGATGTTTAAGTTATGTGGTTTTTATTTTGTTATGTGATGTTTAAGTTATGTGGTTTTTGTTTTGTTATGTGATGTTTTAGTTATGTGGTTTTTATTTTGTTATGAGCAGGATGTTTTAGTTATGTGGTTAGCATGATTATTGAGTGATTATATTTTATTGTTTTTTAAAATCAAATTTCCAACTTTATTTAAAAGTCATTATTTAGTCAACTTATTGTTATATAGTTAAACTTATAATAACAAATTTATTATAAAAACTTTCTAATATTTCCAATGCACATAAAAATAATGACATTATTAAAAATGGCTTTGAAACAACAATACAACATTTATGGCTTGAAAAACAACAACAAAAATGGGAAATACAAATTTAACTTGAAAAAAAGTAATTTGAACTTAACAAGTGAAATTTTAGTTAAACTGAAAAACTTTAAAAAGTGTTTTCGCTCTTAACAGCTTGATATTTTCAACAACAGTAAAAAATTTCTTCAGAAAACTTTTTTAACGTTTTTAAGAGCAAAAGTTAAAGGTGACTTTTTTAAAAAGCTGTTTGATATTTTTAAACTGTTTAGTTTTTTAGTAATATTATATTGTTAATAAAACTCAACATCGATGTTGTTATGAACATACATGCAACATTAAATAAAGTTAAAAATACAACTTTTCAATTTAAAAAAAAAAATCAACAACATGCGGTGAATAAAAAAAATTGCTAAGGTAAAAAAAAATTTATTGCTTAAGAATAATAAATTGTAGAATAATAAAACCGCTTTGGTTTAACTATTTTTAAAATTTGAAAGACAAAATAATTAAGATTAAAAGTGACATGCAAAAAAAAAATATTAACATCATACCTTCAATATTTACTTCATAGTATTTAACAACAAGCACATATTCTGCTTTCTGTGGAGTTTATAAATTTGATCAAGCAACATGCAAATAATCATGCACAAAAATAATTATCGTCTATTGAAATAACATAATCTTATCTGTTAACTTTGGTTGCAACACTACAAACATAAGTTGTTCTTATGTTAAAATGTAATACAAACACCATGTTTATTTCTAAAAAAGTTGCAATCTAAACTAAAAACTGCATTTAAACTGTTACTGTCTATGATTGAAATTTTCAATTGCAGTAATATAAACACAATAACCTTTGAACAATATATTTTCTTATACTTAAAATAAATAATGCAACAGGAATAAAGAAGACAAAACTTATTGAAGAATCTTTGGCAATAGTTTAAATAGAAGATTATTTTGGTAGTATTAGTAATTTATAAAGAATTTAAAAGAATGTTAAACTGTCTTCATTAATACCATGATAAATAAAACATTAAAGAAATTATACATGCTAAATTCTTCTCTATGTCATTTTTTGGAGGTTCAGATAGCGTAGTCGTTGGAACAGCACGCGCTGCTAAAAAAAAAAATTTTTTTTTTTTAGATTTCAATCAAAGAACATATTAAAGTATAGAAACTTCAAAAAGTTATCTAAAAACTTTTTGTTGTTTCATTTAATAATGCACCTAAAGCCATTGTCTTTAAAGTCTCAATGTCATTAAACCCTTACCATTAATCCCTTACCATTAATCCCTTACCATTGATCCCTTACCATTGAACCCTTACTATTAATCCCTTACCATTAATCCGTTACCATTAAATCCTTACCATTAATCTCTTACCATTAATCCCTTACCATTAAATCCTTACCATTAAACCCTTACAATTAATCCCTTACCAATAATCCCTTACCATTAATCCCTTATCATTAATCCCTTACCATTAATCCCTTACCATTAGTCACTTTTCCATTAACATTATTGTAATTAGTATCTCTTCCAGCACTGGTTTGCTCAGTTAATGCTTTAAGAGTTGAAGGCTCCAATGCAAGTTGAATCTTTATTGGATCTGAAAAATATTTAGACAAATCACTAAAACTTTGAACAATTTTTAGAATGCTAACAAGATTTTTTATCATTCTAAATAACGTAACGTAGTAACGTAAGAGTAGTCAGCAACAATGTATGTAAATAATGTAAGAGTAGTCAGCAACAATGTATGCAAAACTTGATTAGGTATGCTTTGAATTAGATGCGTTATAATGTATTTATTATTGTTACAAAATATTAGTTGCTAGAAACAAACATTTGCCAAACTTATTCTGTTAAAAGCAAAATTAAAAAATAATTTTAACAAATTGGAATTTGTAGAAGTATATTTGATTTGATGCAAACTTTATTTGGTAATAATGTATATATCAATAATTTGGTAATAGATTTGCATTAAATAACTGAAAAAATGCTCAGGCATTAAATTGGTACCCCTTGAATAAACAGTACATTTATATATTTTTACCTAATCACGCTGCCTCAGCTTCAGAGCCACTGATACTGAGAAGGCTTGTGTTTTTTTTTTACTTGTGTTTTTATTTATTTTGGTTTTAAATTCTTTCTCATATCAGAAATCTTGTTTAATACCATAAACCTTGTTTAAGTAAGTTAAAAAGAAACAGTTTAATTATGGTACTTCCAGAGGTGTAAGGTAGATTTAAACACGAAACCTCATATTTGTGAGCAGAGTGTTCTACAACTAGTATACTCCTGATTAAAATTATTATTACATTTTAATACAAAGTAAATGATTGGTACCCCTCAAACTGGTGGAATAACATTATTTACCTACCATACCTACTACTCACAAAATAAAAAAAAATAAAAAAATAAAAGTATGAAAATAACCATTCTTTGCAGCAGTATTTAATGCCATTGGTTGACTTTTAGGAAGAGTAGCAGAAAAAGTAGATGCTCCAGTATTTAAAGGTGAAGAAGCAGAAGGCTCACCTACTGGTACAAGTTTCAAACTACCATAAGGTGTTTGTAAAGTTTGTCCAGGTTTGAAAAACAAAGATTTTTTTATTGCTTCAACGCTATTACTTTCATAACCAGGTTGTTCATTTATACCAAAATCAGATGTATCAAAAAGCAAAGCGCCATTATGAGACGGAAGCAGATGCACAGGACCTGTAATAAAAAGATTCTTGACACTAACAATCATTTATAACTATTTATAACTTTAAAAGTATAAGGCTTTTTATAAGTTTTTATTATTTCTTTAATGATTTAATTTTAAATCGAACTACATGTTTTTAATTAATATAACAATAATATTTATATAACAATTAATATTTAACACATAAAGTTTTACAATTGTACAAGCAAAAAATTAACAACAGATAACTACCAAAAAGCTGAGTCAGGGCTGCTTACCTGTATTTCGCTTTGTAGCGTTATTGTTTCTTATTTTATTCAAAATATATGTTGGGGATTCAGAACTGATAGGTTCTGTAACTTTTAAAATTCCATCAGCAGCGTCACGGTCTGACTTAATTTCTATAACATTACCTTTCCTAATATCAGATAGAGGCTGACTAGTACCCTGGATGTATTCAGATTCATCTATTATTTGACTTAATATAGCAGCTCCTTGCTTAGGATCTCCATGACCAATTTTTTTGGCAAGATTTTCAATTGCTTTTTCCTCAGCAGAAAATATTTTTGATTTCATTAATTCCCTGTCTTTGATTTTTTCGAGTTCCAATTTTCTTAGTAAATTATCCCTTTCTTTAATTTTTTCGCTGCTAGGAAAAATGGATCCTATCTGTGAAGCAAAATGCTGTTCATCAAACTTCATTAAGTCATGAACTTTATTTAGTATTTTTAATTCACTATTCTTATTGAAATTTTCTAGGTTTTCTAGTGCATGATCTTCTAATCGAACTGTGTTTAAATATTTTACACCATTTTTAGTATGGTAACAAATCATGACCTTGTTTTTTTCAGATTGAAAAGGGCAGGGGAAAAACACTCTTTCTTCACTATCAAAAGCAGGTAATAACGTCTTTTTTTTGTCAAATGCAGATTCATCATTTTCTGTTTTTGGAACAAATTCTTCATTTTTAAAGCTGTTTTTGCTGTTTTCATCATGGTTTTTACCTTGAGAGTATGAATTAAAAGACTGATGTTCGACATTTCTGTTATCACGATTCCAATGATCCTGATCTCTCATTGCCTCTGATTGAAATTCTTTATGATGAAATGATTTTGGCTTTTTTTGTCTATGTTTATCATTTGTAACAGTAATCCCTTCATCATTTAATAAATGTTTTGTTTTTACTGAATTCGACTCACTTGTCTCATCATCAAAAGAAGAATCATTTTCATCTGCACAGTTTTTTTTTTGACAGCCCTTTGTTTGAGCATTAGAGGAACTGTAAAACATTTTTAAAAGCATGCCAATTCCACCAGAATGAAAACGCTTGTCATGAAAAAATCTTTTTGGAAAAAAAGATACCTCTCTCAGCGGTAACGATTGAATAGCTTTCTGAAATGAAACATCATCGCCATATTCTCCTTTGTCTAAAAAGTAAAAAGGGTCTTTTGAATCTTTTTTAAAATTTGAAGAATCATATTTTTCTTTAACAAAATCTTCAGAATCAATATTATTAGAATGCATGCTTGATTGATTTTCAGGATCACTGCCAGATTCTTCGCTAGATTCTTCATTTTTTTCATATTTATTATTATTGCTTTTATCTTCAAAGTATTTCTTCACTATTGACAGATAATTTTCCATGGCTTTTTCATGACTTCTCTTGTAATTTTCTTCCTTGGCTTTTTTTTGTAAGTATCTCAAGAAACCATTAAAAGAAAAACCTTTGTTACCAAATTTTTTAAGAAAGTTTGAAAAGATTTCACTAAAAACATGTTCATCTTCTTCATCTAAACTTTTAAAAGTGTGTTCAGATGGATGATTCTTGTATAGCTCATTATATTCACAGTCTTTGCATTGATCATGAGAGTCTGCATAAGAACTACCTGAATTATCAAATGTTGGATGACTTTCATATTCATTTCCAATAGTAGCATCTAGATCTTTTGTTGTGCCAATTGTTGCGCTAAGGTCTTGAGTAATAAAACTCTTCTTAAATGGTTTTTCGTGTATCATAATGGATTTACTGTGTATTGTCTGTGAGTTTTGTCGATTGTTTTGTTGCTGTATGTCATTTAGTAACAGTTTGTTGTCTATGAAAAAAAATATATATATATATACAAAAAAGTCATTAAAAAATTTGTATTACTTTTTAAACTTTTTATTATTTAATAACTAATTATTCTAAAGTTTTTTATAGTTGAAATTTTTGTTTATGAAATCATCAAAAATATTTTAAAAGTATTATTTAACAATTAAAATACTTTTAAAAACAAAAAAATTATAAACAAATTGTATAGCTTTATTAGAAAACTTATTTGAAATTTAAAAAAAATAACAATGTGCTAAAATAAACGACAAAAATCGATGCATGGGGTCATCCATAAAGAATGTCATTCAGAATTTAAATACTAGCTAGAAGTAGAAGTTTATTGGCTCCCTTTCGCAAAGATTTTTAATGAACATAAGGCGCTATAATCTTTAAAAATCTCTGCGCATGAGAGCCAACATTCTCCTACTTCTTACCATTAGTTAAACTTGGTGTGACGTCTTCTATGGATGACCCCCATGATTAAACTCATTTTTTCCCTGCCACCCATATGATTTTTTTATAAACTATTTTAAATAAGTTGTACTAACACATATGTTGGTTTTTATTGCAAAACATTGCAAGCTGGCATTATTTCACAAATATAATAGATGATTGATGATTCAGCATTTTGTAAGACATGACATTGAGTTTTAAAAAAATAAGAGAATTAATAAAAATAAAATAAACATTAATGACAATAATGATAACAACAACAACAATAATAATAATAATAATCAAGTATCTTTATTTTCTAAAAAATGTTATAAATAATATTAAAAATAAAATAAACCATTACCCAGTTCTAATCCCATGTTGATAAGATTTAATGAATCCGGATCATTTTGAAATAAAACTTCTGGATTACTTGAACCATAAACTTGCTTATTATAATCAATTACATCAGGGTTTTGCCAATCTTGCCAATTATCCATATGGTTCGTCAATCTTGCTCCTAAAGTTTTAAAATTATCACAAAGGTTTTAATTTTAGCTTTTACAGCTAAACTTCTATATATAAGTTTTTACCAAATATAAACTTTTCAAGTGAAAAAAAAAAAAAAAAAAAAGTTTTGTTAAAAGTATTTGTCAAAAAATCTGTGAAAACATAAAGAATTTAGATCTAAATAAACTTTCATAAATAAAAATTCATTTAAAAACAACAGAATATTAGTTTTAAGAATCAAAATGTTTTAAATGCTTTTTATTACATTCTGGATTGAAAAGGTAATTGTACAGATTGAGGCATTTAAGTCATTTTATTATCGTGAGTTTTTTTTTTTACGAAAAGAAGATATATCTTCTTTTCATAAAAAAAAAAAACTCACTAAAATGACTTAAATGCCTCAATCTGATTGGTTCAAGAGTAGCAACACAAGGTTTAATACTCTCTGATTAAAACTTTGGGGTTAAGAATAAATCATGAAATTGGTGAATATTTGACAGTAAACTATTTTATTTTGTTCTGCAATCAAAAATGAGGGAATCATTTTTTGTCTAACTTTTCTTAATTTCTTTTTGAAGGATGCCACTTTAAATAAAGATTTTGAAATTTTAAATATAAAAAAACAAATTTGGACTTGTTACTACAGACTTCATCCTTGTCACTAACTCTCGAACTATTTTATTTTGTGAGTATAGCAAGTTTGATGTTTAGTTAGAAAAGAAAAACATGACAGCATTAGCTTAGTGACAACATTGTTATTCATTTTGTATACAAATTTTAAAATTTAAAATAGCCAATATTTCTGTGATAATGGCTTTTGACTGGTTTAGATGAATATTACTACTTGTGTACCTGTTACTATGGTTAATGAAAAGAGTAATCTAGTAAAATAAAAGACATTTTACAATTGGCACTAATGAATGCTTCTTATTCCTTAATAGCATTCTGTGAATTTGAAGCCATTATTTTAAAACAATATAAACATTTTGAAAAATATTAGAAAATCAAGGTATTTAGATATTTACAGAGACTATCTGCAAAAATATTTATTACCAGTAAATTTTTCATAAAAACTCAACACTAGTTCTATTTAAAATGTGTTATATTATTTATATTTTAACTTTTTAATAAAGATTGCTTATATATAGATTAATATCAACTTGTAAAGAACACATCAAAATTTCTCCTGTAAACTTATTATAATCAATTAATACATAATGTATTGTAATGGTATACCTAACCCGAAAATGTTGGGATCGTTGTTTCCCATATAGTTTTCATTAAATCCAACCTGTGAATGTAATCTACCAAAATTTTTTTGATATGCATTATTTAGGTTACTTATTACTCCAGTTCCAACAAAACCATCATCTTCTCCTGGGCACAACTCATCATTATAGTTACTTCCTTGAATAATCGGATGATTATAATTTTCAATTGGTGCATTCAACTGAAATTCATTTTTTCTTCTGTAGACATTGAAACCACAGTTAGATCTTCTTCCCTGATTATTTAAACCATTTACACTTTGAGATCTATGCATTCCATTACCACTTTGTTCTCTCAGTTTCACACCACTTATGTCTTGTAGGTAATTGTTTTCACTATGAGATGAACTATGAGCTGTACTGCTGTCTTAAAAATAAAAAGATAATATATATACATACACACTTTTGCTTTGCTGCCTTTAACTTTTTTTAAATTAATAAACTGCCTGCCCAAACCAAAACCCTCAATCAATGTAACAAGTAACTTCTTGCATGTTCTACCTATTATAGAAATCTATCATAGAAAAACTTATCATAGAAAAGCAAAATCAAAAAAAACAACTAAAAATGTTTTTTGTAATTGCAAACCAAAAGAAATCTACCCGATGAATAAATATTGTACAACAACAAATATAATATTCAAATATATAACATCTTCCCCAACACACCTAACAAAGAATACACTTGTATTCTTTGTTAGGTGTGTGGAAAAAACAGAGATGATTGCTTCCTAAAAATGTTGTATATACATATATATATATATATATATATATATAATATATATATATATATATATATATATATATATATATATATATATATAGCTTAGTTTAGCACTTGCAGGGACAGATTTTGCAAAAAAACGAACACTTACGGTGACATTAGCATTATCGGGGACATTTTAGTGTATCCGTTAATTTCTTGTCTCTGTAAGCATGATTTTTTTTGCAAAAAAATGTACTCGTAAGAAACTTTTATAGAAAACAAAAAGTACATACATCGACTGACAAATAGCCTGACTCGCAAGGGAGTGCTGCTACATCGACTGAGGGTTTGGTTAGGCCAGGCATCAAGGTCAGGCTTAAGGTTACAGCAAGGTTTAAATTTGGTTACTGTAATTAATCGTTTTTGTAAATAGATGAAGTTAAAAATAAAATATAATTTAAAATAACAAAAATAAGATTTAATGAAAATTTTATATTTTATAATATAAAATAACAAAAATAATATCAAAAATATATTTTTATAATAAAATAATAAATTTAATTATGTATAAATAAAAATAGAAAATAAAAAACAAAAAAAAAAAACATAAATGTGATAAAAATAGTATAAAAAAAGTAAAAAAAACAACAAACAGAACAGGAACAAAAAAACAGTTATTTAACTTACAAATTTTTTTTAAATTAAATAACTGTTTTGTACATTAACGACTTCATTGTTTTTCGTAATGCTACATTGATCATATTCTATTGAAATTAATTGTTTGAATGACTTTTCCTAAAGTCGTAAAACGTAGGTGCCTCTGAATCTTAAGTAATATATTCAAATAATAATGAAGTTTTTACTTAAGCTGAAATATTTTTTTATTTAATAATTAAATATTATTTTTGTTTCAAACTTCCACACATTTTGTCAAAACTTATTTTGTATTATTGTATTCACTCATATATTACTAGCATAGCTGATATATATAAAATGCCTTAAAATCACATTGATTCCTAGATAACATTTATCGTCAAGATGTAATCAAAACAATTTGTTCTTTTGACTAGTGTATATACGTTTCTATAAACATTTGACTAGTGTATATTAATACTTTTGTTTTTTTCATTATCATTAAATATTTTTTATCTTTAAAAAAAACATATCTTCACAAATATTAACTACGAAAAGCGACGTTGACATTATATGAGAATATTTTTTTAATAATAAAGTGAAACTGTTAAAATTGTTTTATCATTTGTTTTATCATTGATTATCATAGAATTATATAACTTAAAGTACAATCTGATTTTGAGAAGTCCAGTTAACAAATTATTACTCTTAAAAGACTTGTTAGTTTTAGAAAAAATGTTGTGGCTCATTCATAGCACAGAGTGGCTCTTTCATTGACAAGATGTTATGAAAGATCTGATTTCTCCCTTTTTTTTAAATAGGTGTATGACAGATTATCAGCATTGCTATCCAACTTATTTTAACTTTATAATATTACCCAATAAAGTAACTATTTAATGAAGAAAATTTTTTTTTATTAGTCAAAATTGACTTTTTTTCATACCTTTTTAAAACTGGCTCTTTCATACACACTCTCCCCTATATATATATATATATATATATATATATATATATATATATATATATATATATATATATATATATATATATATATATATATATATATATATATATATATATATATATATATATATATATATATATATATATATATATATATATATATATATATATATATATATATATATATATATATCGAAATAATTATTCAATGGTTGCTGATCCACTGTAGATCGGCTGAAATAAAAAAAATTAAAAACCAGATGATCAAATCATTTTTTAGATAATAAATTTTTTATCAAATTTTACCAAAATTTAAAATGCATATTTTTTTTACCTTACATAATCAAATTGCTATTGCTGTTTGAACTTTAATTATATTATTTAGAATTTAAATGTTTGTTTTGCTGTATTTTTTAAAAATCTTTTATCTTGAGTATAAATAAAACATTGAGGTATTTATTTTAATTATTTTATTTATTATATAAATAATTTATTTTATTTAGAATTAAAATAAAACTTTGGCTTTTTTTTTAAATTATTTGTTTAAAGATGTTCATTTAAAATAAAATATAAATTAGTTTTTGTTTTTTATGTTCATTTGTTTTATTTGAAATACTGAATCTTCCAGGACATGGAAGATTTTGAATTGTATTGTACCTTTATCTGCCAATTATTCTGATAAGTGGCATGTGTTGTGTTAAAATGTCTTGCAGCTTCTCTCATTAAGATGTTTTGTTCATTCATTACTATGATTTTACGTTTTGTCATATTATCAATAATTTTGCCAGTCAATTTGATTGTTTTATTGCTATTGTAGCTAGATTTTTCTATTATTTATAACAATTAAAATAAAAGTGCAAAGTTTTAATCAAAGACAAATTAAATATTGAAGGAAGTTTGAAATAATAGAGTAGATTGTTAATTTTGGAATATTTTTATAGATTATGGAATTATATAATTTTGGAATATTTTTATAGAATATTTTTATAGATTATGAGATATATGCAAAAAAAAAGCAATATAATTAGCACATCAAATAATATTTTTATGAATATCTATATTTATTTTAAAGAAAAAAGAATGCTCATCAATATATATATTTTTTTATATTTAAGAACAATCAAACAATCATTGATTTAATATCAACCAAAGTCAAATGATATTAAAAAACAAACATGCTGGATTGTTATTAAGGGTCAATACTATATATATATATATATATATATATATATATATATATATATATATATATATATATATATATATATATATATATATATATATATATATATATATATATATATATATATATGTATATATATATATATATATATATATATATATATATATATACGCACACATAACAAACTAAATTTGTCAGACTCATTAAATAAAACATACCAAAATGATTGCTTGCAACACATTCACATTTCTTTTTTCCATCACCTAAAGTTACATTTATTAACTTTGTTATTTTAACTCCATTTTATTATACATTTACTATGAAATACAGAGTATCTGTAACAAAGCTTTACATATTTTTTACAAATGGATGTAAGTGACATAAAAACTGATAAATATACATAAAAGGGCAAGAAGCATAAAAGAGGAGGATACATAAAACAAAAATTTAAAAATGCATATGTTGAATGAAGGCAATCAAAAGTTAGACAATAAATAATATAGATATAATGTAGTTATAATAGGATTAAATTTTATAGCTTAAAATATAATTAACTTGTTAAATAATTAACCTTCTATTTTCTCTTTCGAGTAATGTTCATCAGATGACTTGCTATGAACTAACAATAAACAATGTAAAAATTTTTCTGTCCAAAATTAATAATATATAAAAACAATTATGAATTTTACACGATCACTATATGTTGAGAAAATAATGATTACCCATTACCATTATCTATTCTTAACAATGTTTAAAAAAAATTAATGTTTTTTAAAATTTGTTTTGAATACTTTTTATTATAATACATTTAAAAAAAATTATTTTTATAACAATGTTATAAAATAAAATTATGAATAAATAAATATACAATTTGTATACTTATGCATGAACAGTGCCGCTGAGAGGGGGGAAGGGGGAGGGGGTGAAAGGGACAGTTTGTCGGCAGATATTCAAGAGGCGCCAAAGGAAAAGAAGAGACATAAAAAATAAAAAATAAAAAAATAAGAGTGCTAATCAGGGTTGCTGTTTCAGGCGGCATGACGGCTCTCAGCAGCCCTGCTGAGAGCCGTCACGTCAAAATTGAACCCAAATATCATTGTAGCAGTTAATGTTTGAAAATGATTAAATTTGTTTTCTATTAACATTAAACCTCAAGTGCAATAATATAGTTAAAAAGAGTTAATATATATCTGTTGTTATAACCGTGTTCTTAATATCTTGTTATAACCATGTTTTTAATATCTGTAAGGTTATAAAATGTATAGCTTAATAATGTTGATGGTTGGTTAAAGCGTTTGTTATGAACCTTTTGCATATACTACCATAACTGGTTCTACAAAAATGGTTTGTAAATGTAGAAAAAAATTGAATTCTAGAGTTTTGCAAATATAAAAAAAAAAATTGGATTCTAGACTATACAGATCAAAACTTAGAGCAAGCTTGTATTGAAATTAAATGTGGAGTTATGAGTCAATGATTTACTAAATAACAATTAGCCGTTCCAGCATTAGGAGAGCACTTCAAAGGTGATCCCTTACTATCACAAAGAAACCTGCAGGGCATTCAGTTGTCTTTATTCTGTGATCATTTAAATAAGGTTTCGTCTTTTGGCAACCCACTGATCTTATTTGATCTTGAAATTATTGTGAAAATTTATTTAGATTGATTGATAAAGTGGGGGAGGGAGAGGGAATGGTGTTCAACGTTTCAATAAAAATCTTCCAGGTATCTAATGGGTAAACCCCTTTACTAGAAAACATTATCAGCTATCTCAGAGATTCGCTGGAAGCCTCAAAAAGTTATATACTTTTTACACTATGGGTTCATATAGCCCCACAACAGGGGCTACTGGAACCTAACTTTAACCTCCAAAAAAAAGATATTTTGAGCAAACATCTATGCAAGAGATAGACAATAACTTTTTTTTTTACCTACAGTTACCTGTAGTTAAAAAAAAAAGTTATTGACAAATACTGATAAAAATAAACTTTTTTTTTTATCAGTATCTGTCCATAACTTTTATTCTTTATGTACAGTTTAGGTGGATTTTTTTAGACACCAATTGATGCCTTTTTTTGTAAAAATAGGAGTGTCAAAAGATTTCAGCTCCACTTTGAAGTCTTTGACTTTGAAGCCCATGAATAACTTGATGTAAAATTTTTTTATTTTGATATTGAAAAAAATTCGAAATTTACATATTTGAGGTTACAGATATATTTAACATAATTAAATGATTAATATAATCAAGAACTTCTAAGTTCATTAATTGTTTTTTAGATATAAAATTCTAATGAAAAAACTCAAGCTAATTTTTAAAGAAAAAATTCAAGCAAACTTTTAAGGAAATATTCAAGCTAAATTTTAAGGAAAAATTCAAACTAACTTTTAAAGAAAAAATTCAAGTCAAAAATTCAAATTACCTGCTTTAACTGGTTTAACGGAATGATCTTTTTGATTTTCTAAAAAAAAGTTTACACTTAATTTTTCTTAAATAGTTTCAAAGAAAATATATTTACTGGTATACAATAACTTTTTTTCTACAATAAGAGACAATCTAATAATATTATCTACTGAAAATGATTATCTGCCCAAACCAAATTATCAAGGATAGTCACATTTGCAGATGCTTTAAATAGTCACACAGTATATAATGACAAACCAAGTGACATATATAGCTTGCATCTTAATTTTGTAACCAATTGGTTGACAACTCACCACGCATACAGATATCAGTGGTGAAAACAATTTGGAATAAAACATTTTATCAATAGAGCTACTTTTAAGAAAACTCTGCAAAAAGCAATTAAGACAATTACCAAAATCAAACTTAAATTGAGACTAAATAATTGAACCTAATTATTTATAATACTATAAAAAATTTATAATTTACTTCACCTTTTTATTAACAATCAAAATTAGCAAAACACAATTTTAAAAACAACTTTAGAATACCAACAATATAGTCAAAAAAGCATATCCAATAATTCTTGATATGCTATATATATATATATATATATATATATATATATATATATATATATATATATATATATATATATATATATATATATATATATATATATATATGCTTAAATCTTAATATGCTATTAAAATTATTTTTAAAATAAAATTTGTGACATATGCAATATAACTAAAATATCATAAAATAAATCTACCAGGACATGTACATTCTCTTTTGCTTCCTTTTGAACTGTTGCTTTTTTTGATTGTTCTTGGGTATCTTAAAGATGCAGCAACAACAGGAGTCATTACATCTAAATTAAAGAGCAACTATATTTTTTATTACATTCACAGCTATTACAACCTAGATACTAAGTTTGAAATTTTTGAATTTTTTTATTATTGATATTTGATGTCAAAAGCTTAAATGTAAAACATGAAATTTTTCAATCAATATATTTTTATAAATATTTTGAATATACTTTATTAAAAAAAATAAAAATCAAAATTTCTGAGGTAAGGTAAGATATATAAGGTTAATATGTTAAATGGATAAGACAGGTTGATAAAATCAATGGCAGAGTCAAGTTAATTTATAACACAGTTATACTCAGAGTTACACCACTTGCTAAACATATTTTAAAATATTCATTATTACTGCTTTGGTACAAATACTCTTGATGAATCATTCCATTGTGAATGTTTCATCAAGAATTAAATTAAACCATCAATCATTCATTATAAATGACTTGATGACTTAATTTGTCTCACTTTTTTGCTATTTGATTAATTTATAAACTGTTTATACCTTTTCCATTTTCCTTGTTAAATAGTGATGCTCTCTTGACTTCATCACCATACAAGTGTTTTTTTTCTGAAACTTTAATAAGAAATTTTATTGGTTCTGCATTATTAATGTACAAATAAAAAATTTTAATGATTAGAAACACACAACTTAAGTAAAAATTACCTCGTTTTAGATATGATGATTTGATACATATTATGACCAAAAGGAAAAATACTAATAAACACTTCATATCTAAAAAAAAAGGTTGTATTTAGTGATGTTTTTATTATTTGTTTTTATTTTTGAAATTGTTATTAACTTTTAGTGGTACTAAAATAAGCATGAAGCCGCCAGACATGGTTTTTGTCAATGGCAAACCACAAAATGCGCAAATTCATAAAGCAATCAAAACTATACATGCTAAATTTAGGCTTGCACTACAGAATGTAATTATGGGTTAGCAATATCAATTTTTAAATAAAATCAAATGTAGCAATTTGTGAAAAAATGTAAAAAAGATCACGTGTCTTAAATGATAAACAACATGCAATACAACTACTGTGGACTCTATTTAGCAAATATATAATGTGCATGAGAATAGTAATTTATTTCATTTATATTGCCAGTACCATGTATGTTACTATTCATTTTTATTTAACCTTAGGCTAAAAAACAGCAAAGGTTGCAGGCCTGATGGTATAGCAATATCTATTGTGCAAGTACTTAAAAACAAATTTGTTCATAATTTCTGTTATAAGTATTTACAGTCCATTATCCATTTTTAATTGAACAAGAAAGCTTTTAGGGCATGTGACGCTTTGCAGCTTTCAATCTTACAACTCTGTAAATGTCGAGTATTACTTTTATTTCAAGTGATTTAACAAGCTTAAGTTCTAAAATATGAAGCACTATTTGTTTAAAAATTACATGTGATTTAGGTGGCATTATTGCCAAATTAAAACTTGGTTGTCAGTTTGCTGGTATGTTTGTTACCATCTTGCTGTATGCAGATGATTTAGTATTGACTCGATGGTCTGTCATTATGTGTGAAAGAGCATTTATTGAATTTGAACAAGTATTTTTACAAGAACTAGTACTATATATAGACTTAGTTGTAAAATTCGATGTAAATAAATCATAGACTCTGATATTCATGTCATACAACTGCTTCAGGCAAGTTAACCTTTTTTTTCTCCTAGCTTTGTATTGGATGCTAGTCACCTGAAAAATCAGTTTTAAATATTCATGTTGCATATACACTCTAAATAATGACAATATTTTGAACCAAATAAAGTCTGTTTTATGCCAGAGATATGTGTTAGGCAAAGATGTGTTAAGTCTATCTGTCAAATTATGTTTGTACTCAGTTTAATGACTTCTGCCATAAAAACTTTTTACTGACTTAAAGAGACTCAACCTGTATATATAATATATCTATTTATAAATTTTATAAATGTTACCATAATAATCTTAGAACTTAATTAACTTTTTTGAGACTAATCTGCACAATGCAAAATCTTGGTTTAAAGCTTAATAAAACTACAGTCTTTTTAAATAATTAACCTTAATTAAAACTGAAGTCCTAATACATCCTAACATATTTGTTAAGTGTGCTTGTACTATTCTAAACCATTTATAGATAGTATTTTGGTTTTTGCTGTTCTTGTTTTTTATTTATTTTATGGGCTTATGTAATCTGAATTAAGTTAACAACAACAATAACTAACCTGTTCAGATGGGTATAAATATTATATATAAAATACTATATAAGTTGCTGAGTATAAATATTATATATAAAATAGTATATAAGTTGATGAGTATAAATATTATATATAAAATAATAAAAAATCTAGAAATATTTTTCCTTTTCTTATAAGATCTTTTAAGACCTTTTATTAAAAGATCTTTTAAGACTTTTTCTTATAAGACCTTTCTTTTAGAAATCCTTTAAGAAAAGGACTAAGAAGAAGTCCTTTTCTTCTTAGTCCTTTTTTTAAAGGATCTTTTAATTATATACAATAATAAATTATTGAATAATTTTTTATATATCCTATAAAACTATAAAAGCTCTGTAGGAAGGGTAAGAATAAAGACACCATTTCAGATCACACCATTTTATTTTGAAAAAATAAATTAAAACATCATCTCAGAACTTTTAAATAAAATGCTACATAAACCTTATCCACGAACATTATAATATAAAATTAATCAACAAATATTACAATACAAATTTTATTTGCAAACATTACAATATAAATTTCATCCAAAAACATAACAATATAAAAATAAAAATAATCAATATAAAAAAATATATTATTCTATAAAAAATTTTTTTTAGTAAATCTTTCTGCAACTTTTTACATCCTTGGCATCACCATATTTCAATGCTAGAGTTTTGGAACTAGTAGATGTCAATTTTAATATTTTTATTTATTTTTTTATTTTTTTGGTGAAAATTAAATATTTAAATACCGCTTTTACCACCCACAATCATCTCGGGCAAATGCCTCTGCTACTGGCTGTTACGGCTGAAATTTAATACAAATTTTAAAACTTTGTTCTACTTTATATTAATTTATGTGGTAATATTATTTTTTATGTTAAAATACTTTGAAAAAACATGAATTAAAGAAATTTGCAACAATTCTACACCTAGAGAATTTGAGTGCTTGAAGCTATTTTGAAGCAGGGGCCCTAAACAGACACACTGCCATTAAAAGAAAATAAGAAAAAAGTTCTTAAGGGGCAACTACTCTCAAATTTCAAAACAACACTTATAAAGTAACATTTTTTTTAGTCATATAGTAAACATTATACTGACATTAAAAATGCCAAAATATACTCAAAATGGTACCTTATTGCTACGGCAACTCAAAAAAATAGCTAAAAAAACCACAAAAACTGTGTTTACGCCGGGAAAAAAAGAAAGAATTATGAGTAAAGTATTGTCAATGAAATTTTGTAGAACTGTTCTAAATATGTAAAAATACAAAATTTTTTGTAGAACTGTTCTAAAGGTCAAAATACAAAGAAAAAAACTAAATAACTCAAAATCTCAAGTCATGAGAAATTCTACTCCGCTCATATCATAAACATTGGTAAAATGAACAATCCCTGAAAATTTCATTATGATAGCATGTATACTTTTCATGATTTTTTTCCCAGCGTGTTTAAAAATTAAATTCTCAAAAAACGCAAAACAAAAAATAAAATCATAAATTATTGTTCATTTCATAAAAATATCTTTAAATAAAATTTTAAAAGAATATTTCAAAAACTACCAGATTCATAATATTCCTAGGATTTTTCTATTGACTTTTGATGATCATTCTTTGATAATCGTTGACTTCGTAACATCTTTCGTTTTATCTTAAAACTTTCACTCGATTTAAATAATGATAGTTTTATTCGTTTTTTGTTTATGAGTCTGCAACCAGCTAAAGTAAAATATCCTGGTTTCATATTTAGTTTTTCATAAATTAAAATGACAGACTTCATACTGATGTTATAATTTGCAACAGCATCGTACACTCCAAACTCTAAACTGGCTAAACCAACATAATTACTTTTTGGTAATCTATCCCATATTAAATTATTCAAACCTCGTTGCAAATCTGGGTTTTGCCATCAGACACTTTACTAATTCAGAATCTTTACTTAAATCAGCATATATTGGCTTGATTTTGTGAATAATATCCGCAGGAATTCCTGGTCCAGGTTTGTAAATGGTAGTAGACTTAGCTTTATCAATGCTAAACTTACACCAAGTATCACCAGTCGGGCAGTAAATATGTTATTTTCCTTAGAAGAATCTACATGGAAAAGGCTAGCTAATACTGCTTGTTTCATTTTATTCAGATCATTTGTATTGCTCCGGATAGCTACACCAAATTTTTTTTGCAAGCGATCAATAACTGCATTGGTTAGTTGACCACGACCACCTAGATCCTTAACATTTTTTTTTAATTTGCGTAAGCGAGTACTGACTCGTTTTTGGTAATGTCTACACACTCCAACTTTTTTACCTCCATATTTGGGTATAAATCTTTAATAAAAAGATTGGATTTACTATCCCCATCACCAAGAAATTGAGTATATCTTAACTTGTGTTTTTTTCTTGCGCCAACTGATTCCATACCACCAGCTGTACCTTGATAATTGTATGTCCTCACTAGTTGCATTTTTTTTCACTTCAGTTGCAGCATCGGACATTGATTAGTTTGTAACACTTTTCACAATGTTTTAAATTTTAGTTGTAATTTTTGAATAGTTTTTGGGTGTCATGGGTTTTGACATATTCATGAGCTGAGTAAATTTTTCAAGGCCAGTATGACCATGGCCTAAGATTCTCATTGCATATATTGTCCTGTTGTTAATATCAAACCCTTTATCACAAGCAACTGATGTATAAAATTCATGTTTATAGTCACAAGATAGTGTAGTACACTTTAAATATAGCAAAATTGCTAGACCTTTATTTTTTTTCTGATGATCACCTAAGTACAGTGCACACTTTTCACATTGAGGACACATTAACAATGAAAGAACTTTAAATTAAATTTCAGTGTCTATAATTCTGTAACCAGTAATTCTTTTAATGTTTTTACTTGGTACATTTGTAACAACTTTTAATTTTTTAGCTGATGCGCCTAAAATATTTCTTTCATCAGAGTCACATTCACTTACATTACATGCATTTTTATTTTTCTTCACCTTAAATCCTCTTCTTTTTTTGTGGTAATTTGTTCTCTGCTTTACTCTATCATTAATATTTTTGTTTAAAATAACTCCCAAACCAATAGGTTTTGTCATAATTTTTAATTTCTGCTGTTATTTAAATTAGCTTTGATAACTTGATAAAATCGTATTTAAGTAGCAATTGTAAATGGCCTATATTTAAATATAATAAGAAACAGAATATTAATTAACAAAGAAGATATAAATCAAAGCATATATTTGAAACAGTACTCCAGGATAAGTTCACAAACAAAATATTCGCCCCCATAGCAACGCGTTGCTACGCAAATATTTTTTACTTGAATTCAAAAAAACATAAATTAAACAAAAACTTATAAAGAAATGTTTGATTTTTTTTTGCAGATTCAAAATCTGCATAAAATTTTGGTCTAAAATTATTAAAAAAAAAAAAAATCAAATTAAAAAAAAAAAAAAAAATCAAATTTTTAAAAAAAATGTGCGGGTAGTTGCCCCTTAATTTCTACTGCTTTAAAATACTCAGATTAAGGAAAATACAAAATATTTTTACTCTGGTGATAGTAATCCCGGAAATGGTAGCCATCAAAGTCAAAAATGGTTTCCAAATTTAAGTTTTCAAAAAAAAAATTTATGTTTTTGTTTTTCTTGCAGTATTTCGTGAATAATTTTTTTTTCCTGCTAATTTATTTATATATTATAGAGTATCAAATTTTATACGTCTTAAGATTCTCAAGAAAAAAAAAACTTTTTTCTTTTTCAATTTTCATGATATTTTAAGCCGAAAAAAAAGTTGTGTTTAAATCACCACATCCAACTTCAGTAAACTCACAAAAAATATAGTATCAAAAGGTTATCGACCAAACTATTATTAAATAACTTTGGAATTGAGTCTATTTTTAAGAAATTAAAAAATTAGCAGCGACTTTTTGCGACTTGAAGAGAAATTTTTATTTGAAGTTTGCGCTACCTGGATTATAGCCAATTTTCAATTTTTTGTTTTCCCAAGTGGTAATTAATCAAAAGTCTACATCAGACTTTGTGTTCAATAATCAATTTAAAATGATATTTTATTATTGATAATTGACAGTTAATTAGGTAATTATTTGCACATATGCTATAATCCTATGCTTATAATAAAATTCCATGCTTGAAATTAACATAATTAAAAAAAAAAATTAAAAAGTTAAAAGAATAAAAAGTTATATATTATACTAAAATTAAAAACAACTTAAGATATTATTAGCTGTTTCAGATATTCAACAAAAGAAGAAAATATAAACAATGCTTTACTTTTCATAACTTCTAGAGTTTGTATGAGTGGTGGTAAAAAAGAAAACTTGGTACAAAAGTTAAACGGAGTTGAATCGAATTACCAAAGATTTTGGAGAGCTTCATTAAGAAACACAGTTTTTTTACTTCTTTTCACTTATATCATCAAAAAGATTTTGGTGATACGAGTAAGAGAAGTAAACGTCGGATAATTGCAAGAGAGCAAACAAATTCAAATTTTGATTCAATTGAAAAATCATCACTTATAGCCCGTAAAAAACCATATAATCAAAAAGATTTTTCTTTATTCAATGTATTAACACATGTTGTCAAAAATCATAAAGATTCACATCATATGTTTGTTCAGTTGACAAATAACAACGATAAAATGACTGCTGAAGAAGCAGCTGCATTAATAAATGACGTAGATCTTAGCGTATCTGACTATTAACGAATCCAAAAGGCATCTAAAATAAGATATCCATCTTATTCAACAGTTGAAAAAGCAATTAAGTTGTGTGGTCCACAGGATAATCACTTGGATGTCAGTGATTTAAGAGTCAAAGTAGATTTACTAGCACTTATGAATCATACCGCTAAAAGAATTGTAAAAATGAGGCAAAAAGAAATAATGGATTACTTAGATATCAGTAATAAACCAAGTGAAAATATGTTGCTTTTAAACAGTTGGGGTATGAATGGATCTACTGGGCAGGCTTGGCTGTAAAGCCAAGCGTTTTCCGATTCTCTTGACATTCAAAATTCAAACATGTGTGCAGTTGTAACAACACCTTTGAGGCTTAGTGTATCAAATTCAAAAAAAATAACTTTTTATGGATCAACTTAATGCTCTTAGTGTAAGTTTTTGTAGGCCAATTGAACTTCATTTCATCAAAGAAACTGCCGTTGTTGTTTTAGGAAAAAAACGTCAAATAGAAAATGAAGTTTTGGATTTGCATTCAGTGAATATTGAATTGGTTAATGGAAAGTTTTTTATTATTGATTTCAATTTATTTTGTGCACGATTGATGGAAAAGTTTTGAAAATTATAAAAAACACATCATCAACGCAGTGCTGTTGTATTTGCGGAGCTACACCAACTGCAATGACTAAGTGGATTTACAGCTAAAAAAAAAGGTACACTTATCTATGAGATATCTCCGTTACATGCTTGGATAAGATTTCTAGAGTGTCTTTTACATACTTCATACCGACTCGAATTCAAAAAATGGAGAGTAACCAAATTTACGATAACAAGTTTACGATAACAAAAAGAAATTTATCCAGCAATTAATGTTCAAAAGGAAACATCTCCGAGTTGATTTTCCCGCATTTAATGGAGCATGAACATCTACCAAAGGAAATTTTTTCAGAAAAGCGTTTTTTGACCTAAAAGAACTAAGCAAAATATTAGGGATTGATAAGACAATTAATAAAATATTCAAAAATATCTTAATTGCAATAAGTTGTCAGCAAACATTGAATCCAGAGTTATTTAAGCTATTCTGTAAAACAGTATACCGTCGATATTTAGATCGGTATGATTGGTATAAAATGCTTTCAACAATTCACAAAGTTCTTGCACATAGAGCTGAAATAATGATAAACTTGCCAGTTCTTGCCAAAAATAATTATAAACTTGTCAGGGAGTTTTAGCCGGAGAAGCAGCTGAATGCCGAAACAAATATTACAGACGACATCATAAACTACATGCTCGTAAATGTTCAAGACAAGCCAATTTTAAAGACGTCTTTAACCGTGCAATGAGATCATCCAACCCTCTTATTAGTTCTATCTCCTTAGAATCTAGGCGGACAAAGAAAGTTGTGCTCAAACTTCCAGAAAAAGTGAAGAGTTTTTTAATTTTAGTGGACAATAAGAAATCAATAAAACTGGCAGAACTAGAATCCTCAGACTTAGAATTATCGGAACCAACAGAAATTATTAATATAGAAGATGAAATTATGAACGATTTAGAAGCTACTAATGAAGATTATTTGAAAGATAAAAACATTGACGTGTGAAATAAATATAGCAATATTAAAAGTAAAAATAGTGAAAAATTATTACTTCGAAAAAAGTTTTTTAAATATTCTCTTTTTAAAAATTAAAACAAGCTTGTAACATTTTTTTAGAAGTACTGGTATTTATGGTATTTATCTTAGGTATTTATGGCCTACTACAGAGTTTACTAATTAGGTCTGTGAAGGTAATGAGTTATCTTTACAAGTTACCTGCTCCAACTAAACAATGAAATTAATAATAAATAATATAATCTGCGGCGCGGCTAGTTTTTCGGAATTGTCCCTAAAAAATCAGTGATTAGGGCCCAACAAGTCTTAAAAATTTTTCCTTTATTAAGTTTAAAAAAAAAAAAAAAAATTCAAAATTTTTACTTTTACAAAAAACTCTTAAAATTGGATCAAAACGCAGCACCGTCCAGCTGTTGGAACTAAATAACTTAATAAATTGTTTAAATGACATAAAGGTAAAAAAATTAAATAAAATTCATTACTTTCTTAAAAACTTTTTTTGGCCACCTATTTGTATAAAATTATGACATAGTGAGTTCCTTTGTGGAAAATACCCATTTGGGGTGCGGAGCCCCAAAATAGAATTCCAGATTTAAAAGTCACAAAAAGATTACTTCTTAACTGTTTTTGGTATCCAGGAGCTTTAAAAATATAAAAAATCAAGACTTTTAAGTAAGAGGAGTAGTCAATTTATGAAACCAGAATCTTTTGGTAAAACGGCGGCAAGAACTTCGGGACCCCGGCTCAAAAATAATAAGTTCCAAGTCATTAAGTCTAATGTATTTTTTCTTATACTAGATCATAAGTCAACCAACTTGTTTAACTCTTTGGATGCTAGAGACCAAGAAAAAATAGAGGTATAAAATCCTTTTGGAACTCCGTGTCCCTGAGAATAAGTAATTTTAAGAAAGGATACCATTATTTGTACGCGCGTAGAATATTGAGCTCATAATAAAAACCTTAATTGTACATAAAACTGTTTAAATACTTTAATTTAATACAAGAATAATAAAATAGCGTTGATGTAATTTCTTGAGTGATATCTTGATGTAATATCTTGAAATATTCTTTTATATTATACTGAATAATATCTTTTCATCTTTAAAGGTAATGCAAAGATTTGAAATTTTTAATAAAAATGTTGTTTTTTTAAACTTTATGTTAATTTTTTCTTTAGTAGATAAGATTTTTGAATTTGTAAAACAGATAGTTAAAGATAGATAACCACTGTGTTTATTTTATCAACTATTTTTAACTTATGAGTAAAGTTATTTCAAAAATTTCAAGATACAAGTAGCGCTAGTATATGGTCAAAACATGTAGTCAAAATGTTAATTGTAGAATTTTGTCTCCTAGTCAATAGAAATTGGTTTCTTATTACATATTCAATAAAGGTTGTTCAGTTTTATTGAGGAATTTACAATTTTGCAAAAAGGATTTTGCAAAAAATTTATTGCATCTTAAATTCATAAAGATTTTATGCAACTAAATACAAAATCTACGCTTAGTGATGGTCTCAGCAACGGTAAACATTGTTTACTATGGCATTTACCCAAAAAAACTCAATAAGATTCCAAATAACAACTGAAAAAATATTTTTAATGGTTAAAGGTCATTAACTGAAGTAACATAAATTTTTGTAGCTTTTTGTTGCAACTTTTATCATGCTGTTTATTGTTGATATTATCAACTTTTTTAAATTTTATTTCAAGTATTATAAATAATATATGCTTCAAGAAATAACATAAAATTATCTAATAAATAACGTTTTGTACAATAAAAGAGAAATTTTTTTTTACAAATTGTTATACAATTGAATGACAGCAGTAAAGCGGTCCAGTTATTATTCCCGATTTAAGTTGTGCAAGTGCCGCAAAATTAATATCGCTGATTAATAGAAATCAAGTAGTAAATAAAACTGAATACAAGAATTACTATATACTCATTGATTTTTCAATTTTGTTTAATATTGTTGAAAATGGTAGATGTCCAGATTGTTACAGACTTGTCACTAGAGTTTTTGATTTATTTAGGTGCAAATGTTTTGCCCATCATCTTGAAACCAAGTGTAGTATATATGAATGGAAAAAAGGTTTATATTATTTAAACCAGAATAGTAAATTGGAAGGAAAAAAGACCCAGGATAAGATAAACTTTGAAGAAGTTTGATAACTGACTTCAGAAAAATAAAACGAGGGTATCAAGCTATGATACCCTATATAAACACTTTAGTCGTTGTTTGAATTTACATAGTTTGACAGCTACTTCATTAAAAAATTAGATATAGTAATATCAAAAGTTTATGATAAAGCTACGAAAGAAATTATGAAGCGTGCCAAAACTAAAATGAAAGACAACAATGACGTTAATGACAATAAACCAATAATGAAACATGTTAAAATTAATCGTACATGGAAATGTACACGGTGGGTGATAATTCAATTGATTATAAAGAAACGTCAAAGTTTTGCATAGGCTGTAGAATTTGAAAAAAATAAAAAAATTTCACCTTGATACAATGCTTGGAAAGCTCAACATGTAATGACGGTTGAGCTTTCCAATAATGACATTTTTGACTGATACAAGCTTTAAGATAAGGCATTTTTAAAAAACCATGCGTAAAACCTAAAAAAAAAAAGAGTTTTGAGAAACTATTACTTTCAACCAAAATTTTGGATACCTTAATAATTAAAAATTAATAATTAAAAATTTTTAAATTGTAAATTAATATAAAGATATATTATTACTTTTTAGAATTAGGAGTACCCATTTGAATTTGTTTTGTTATATTTCTTTACATGCAAACTATATAGTTTTTAATTGCATTTTTATGTATAGCGCATTACGTTTGTATTTTTTACTTGCTATACCCTCATCAATATTAAACAATGGGTTATTTTCGTATATTTTGTGAGCCTATCATTAAAGACTGGTAGTGATCTTTTTAAACATTTTTGTTATCGTAATGGTATTTCTTCAATACAAAATTTTAAAACTTCTTGCAGACAAGATGGTTGTTGTAGAACTTACAGCAGTGTCTATGTACTTAAATTTCTTTTACGCAGGAAGCACCGAAGTAACCTTTATTCGGAATATTAAAGTATAAATGTTTCTCCTGTGGCAAACAAAGGTAAGCTTATGTCTCAGTATGGTATTTATAGAGCAGCAATAATAACAAAGCTTTGACAAAAATAACAGTGAAAATGTTCGTTCAAGTCGCATTAAATGGGTAAAAAATAAAATAAATAGTTTTTGATTTTTAATGACTCTCAGATGTAAAAAAACAATTAAAGCTATAATTTACTATGGAGGATTCCATAGTGAGTATTCAAAATATTTTTTTCAAATTATTTTAAGCACAGTAATTTAAAGTGTATAAAAAACAATGCACAATGATGAATAAAATGCTGGCAGCGTAAACGATGTCCTTTAGGATATTAAATATGATTTTTTGCGGCTAACCACTATTATATTAATATTTTTGAATTACTAATTTAATTATTTATAGTTATACATACTATACTAATACTAATTTTAATATTTGAGCATTACCTTTTATTATATATCCTATTACTACATTATGTTTATGTACGACTAATTTTGTTTTTACATATTTGGAAAACTAAGTAGAAACTTCAGTTTTGTTTTTTATATGAAATATTTTGTCATTAACAACTCTTTAAAGGAAAGTAACCCCAAAACAAAAATTCATAGATCATGAAAGTGATTTAAAACAGTATGGTATGTACATATTATACTTAAGAATAATGGGGTATTAAAACAGTAACCTGTTGCCTCATAACCAAAGTATAGTTAAAATAACTAAGAAAGTCCGACTAATTTATTCAAAAAAAAAAAAAGGCACATCAAGGAAAAAAAGATCCTCATGAGTTGTGGTTTGGAACAGGTAGGTTTAATAATTTAAACCTACCTGTTCCAAAACACAATTCTATCAAGTATGGAAATAATTCCATTAAATACCTAAGTATAAGCGCATGGAACAATCTCCCCCCTGATTTAAAATTTCTAAACTCAATTTCTGACTTCAAGGTCAAGCCATTCAATCACTTGTTAATAAAATACAAATAAATATCTCTGCAGTCAAACTCCAAACTCCCTATAATATTTATAAATTAGTAATCCTCTGGCTTTTCATTCTCCTATCCTCAATAACTCTAAATTCTCTATATATTTATCAAATTCTACCTACCTAGTCTTTTCTTATCCTTAATTCCTTGGTTATTTATTCTGCTTTTTCTTTTATATATTTATTTTTTTCATTTTGCTATTTTAATGTTAGTATATTATCATTGTTATTGACGAGGATTTTCTTGAATCTTTACTTATCGTCATAATCAATTTATTTTCTTTCATTTGTTTCTATTTATCTTAACTTCATTGTTAATATTATCACTGTTATTGACGAGGATTTTCTTGAATCTTGATTTCTTTAATTAATATTATCTTCTTTATTAAAGATTTTATATTATGATTATTATTCTTCTCATTATTATTTTGTTTTCAGATGATAGTAATATTAACTTTTCAATTATTTTTATTTTACTTTCTATTTTACTATTAGTACTTATTATTGCTATATATATATATATATATATATATATATATATATATATATATATATATATATATATATATATATATATATATATATATATATATTGATTTAATGTTTATTATTGTTTTAATTGTGAGTAGTATTTACACTATTAATATAATATTATTATTACCATTAATATATTTCTAAATGTCTATATTGATATTTTGTATTAGGTATTTGCTTTATATTAGTACTCGTACTATTGTAAATATCCTTGAAATGTTAAAAATTTGTTTCAGAATATATTTGATTTGATTTGATTTGATTTGATTGATGACAGTGATGCTTAATTATATTACCACAAAATACTCTTTTCTTTTCAGTTCTGGTTCTTTTTCTTTGCTTGACCCTATATTTTCTACGCATAATTAAGAATAATAATTAATAGTAATTATAATAAATATTCTTATTATAGTTTATAAACCATTAACAAACAATATAGTTATTTGCTTTCTAAGGCTGTAAAAAGGTGTAAGAGGTAGAGACAATTAAGTGAAATTTAATGTAACTAAAGTAAATAATTAAAATAAAATCAAAATAGATAGAGACTGCTTTATAAGTAGGTTTGTTATTTTTTGTGACAATAAGAAATAAGAAGAAAAGCAATTGCTTTATTGTTGCTATATGCGTTGCCAGAGTAAAACGCACTCTATCAGCTTTAAGTCATACTTGTTTTAGGAGCGGTAATAAAACTGAAGATTTTAGCGTTGTATGAGTACACTTAACAAACTCTTCTATTTATAACATCATAAATCTATTATTTATAGTAAAAGACAGAAAATAGCGTGTGTCAAACACCTAACTTTGTAATATGTCACAAGTAATAATGAAGACTACGTTGCGTTATGTTAGAATTTAAAAGTTTTATTAAATTTATAGAATTTTCGATCTCGTTCAACTTGTATTTTTGTAGCAGCCTTTTCTATAAAGTTTTATTTTAAGTAAAAAAATTCGATATGTTTATCTTAATTATTTGCGAAGTTTATTGATGGAGACAGAGCAAAGGTTTTTGTTTAGTATGTTAGCAAGACACTCTTTTGGACTTTTTGGACAGTTTTTTTCATTGTACTTGTGATTAAAAATTAGAGATATTCTTTTTCTGATAACATCAAAAAATAACATTAAATTTGAAAACGTAATTTTATACTATTGTAATTTTTTCATTTTATATTAAATTACCTAGGTTACCTGACACATTTATGTAAAAAAACAAAACAAAACAAAAAAAAAAAACACAAGAAAATAATAATAATGAAAACAAACAAAATGATTCCAAAAATCGAATCCTTTATTTATTGTCACCGTGCGTGTATTATGGAATCTTAGTAATAGAATGGTTTTTTATTAATAAAATATAATTGAAATCTTTACGTTATTTTAAACTTGCTAATGCAAATGTTACAAATTTATTTTTTTAAAAACCATTTTCAAAAGCCAAAAAATAATTTTGCCTAATTACTTATTAGCATTCAGGTGGTTTTATTAACAAGATTTTTTTTTCTAAAGAAAACATTCATGCTGCGAACTTACCGAAGAATTCCGAGAATTTATAGAGAAATTTTGCAAAAACTCAAAGCATGGAAAAATTGACCACCAAGGTAATTTTAAATTGTTTGAACATAATTTAAACTGTATTTATAATGCATTATACTGTATTAATCAAAATAATTTTTGATATTACGCATTTATCAATAATAAGATTAAATTATCCTCCATTAATTAAACACTGGCACAATTTTGTTGGTGTTTGTAACAAGATGTTGGGTATGATTATTTTTTGATGCATGTAATTTTAATTGCTCTCAATATGCTTACCTGTTACTAACAAAAACAAAAATATTTCTTAGTGTATCAACAAATAGTTTTTAAGTATGTACTTTTTATTTGATCTAATTTTTCCTTATTTAAACGTTGTCTTGAAAGTCAAAAAACGTTAACGTGTCAGAAAAAAAACACATCTTACTTTGCTCTGTTGACAATTGTGCATTTGCAAAGATTTTTATTGAGAAGAAGAAAAGCAATCGTCAAATTATAATTATTTTTTTAATTATAATTTGACGAATTACTTTCCACTTGTTTCTCTTTTTTCTTTTTTTCAATATATGCGTCAGTTTAAGCTGATTGCATTATTAATTAAACCTGTCATTTCGAAAAGGACACAAGTCCAAAACTTTTAACAGTTAGTTTATGAATTTATATTAAAAATTTCTGTATGATTTATGTTTTTTTTTTATAAAAAGTAAAAGTTACATAAGTTATATACGTTCTTTATTTATCTACTTCTATGTTTTGTTTCTTTACCAGCGTTGACATTTTAATAAAAATCATGTTTTTGTTGATTTTGAAAAGTTTTAATAAATAGTCTTGTGCCCTTTTCGAAATGACAGGTTCAATTAAGTAAAACGTTTGTAAAACAGCAAATTGCAACGTCATTTGAAGGTGAGAAAGTTTTTTTCCATTCTTATTTACAACTTGAACTTTTTGATTCGACTTTTGTTGACTATCTAAAATATTAAAAAATACTTATGCACAGTTTATTAAACGTATTATTAAAGGTATCGTTTAAAAACACTAATGTAAATTCTTTTAAAGGCATGTTTAAAGATATTATTATTAAAGATATCATTATTAAAGGAATCATTATTAAAGATCTCATGATTAAAAATATCATTATTATACCAAAATTAGAAATATTATCAAAAATCTTGAAAGTTGAATCAAACTTGTAAAATTTTTTTGCTGCCCAAAACAAGTAATTGTTAAAAAATCTAAATCTATTTATTTTATATCTTTGTCTTTGAAATTTTTAATATAGAATTAACATTTTATATCTGAGCACTTAAAATAATTTTCAGCACAGATTTTCTCAAAAAACAAGAAGAAAAAAAGCACAACCATCAAAATATTTTTGAATAAGATTAAACCATATGATTAAATCTCACTGTAAAGTGAATATGAAAAGCTTTTACCCTAATGATTTTTACAATTTACTATTAGAACAACAAAAGATTTTTATTCAATTGAGCGCTGATAATTTTTATAATGTTGCCGCGCACCGGGGTCCCACATATTCTCAATTTTAAGGACTCTTTTTTTTGCAGGAAATTATTCAATTAAAATTAATCAAAAGAAAATCATTCTTTGTTTAATAATTTGAAAGTTATAATCATCTACCTATTTCTTGGTTTCCGAGCATAAACGAATGTTTCCGACCATGAACTAAAGTTTAGTGCAATTTGTGTGGCCACACTTATTTCAAAGTTTTATAACCACGCCGGATTCATAATAATGGTAGTTTATTGATGTTTTATTAGAGTTTTACGGTGTAACCAGAAAATACGGGATTAATTTGATGAAATAAAGTTAACTTGTAAATAAATTTAATTAAATTTATTAGAGAAAGATCGCATAGTGGGTGGAATAGCGAGTCACGGGATTCAAAAGTATGAATCTGATGCTCTGAAATAAAATATTGAAACAAAGAATATTCCTAAGTAAAAAGTTTATTAGAAATAATTGATTTTTACTTTGATATTGGATTAGGTCTAAAGTTAAAGCTCATAATTTAAACGTGCAAGGTGTATACATTTTTGTGAACCCTTTAATAATTTTTTCGGAGTAAGTCTTTGTAGTTATAAACTGAAAATATGTTCTGAAGTTAAAAGTTTAATCACTTTTTGTTTCTATACCTTTTAATTTTAATCACTTTTTGACGAGAGCAAGCATTTGTAATTTTAAATGGCTATATGTTCATAAATATGTTCATAACTTAAAATTTAAATAAATTTTTTTTTCTAGACCTCTCTCACACCAGACCTCTAACTGAGCAAATGTCGTTGACTATTCGTTTTGTTCAGATAGAACCAGAAATTGCCATAAAAGAGCATTTCTTTTTGTTTTTACCTTTAGACTGTCAAACAGTAGCTCACTTAACAGATGTCAAACAGGAGTTCATTTAACATATATAAAATAGGAGTTCACTTAACAGATATTTTTTTAAAAGAATTAAAAAAAATAGGATGGAACATGCGGAACTGTCGCGATCAAGGTTTCTATAACGGAGCAAACGTGAAAGGTCGCCATTCTGGCGTTCAAACAAAAATTTTTAGTGTAAACTTCTAAATTATTTTGTTTCTATGTTCGTCATAGTTTGGATTTAGTTTTATATACTGTTGCAAAATCTTTGGTTATTTTATGTATTTTTTTGGTTTTATTCAGAAATTGCACAAATTGTATTTCCTCCATCTACAAAGCAATGGGATATTCTTAAAAATCATCTTCAAAAAAAAAAGGTTAACTCTAAAGTCACTTTCAGACATGTGGGAAGCCTGCATAAACAGTGTGAAAGAATTACATTACCAGGTAGGAAAAGTATATGACACATTATATGAAATAATTAGTAGTGATTCTTTTCCTGCCATTGCCGAAATAAAGCTGAAATGCGTGGAAATTAATTGAAAAGTTTTTCTTTCCTAATTTCACTAGTTTTCTAGTATGAAATCCTCTTTCTTATAAATGTAATTAGCAAAATGATGCAAACAAAAGATTCAGATTTAAAAATGACGGGTAATTTAACAAAACACTAATATTCTTTTTAAATTTTCGTGATAATGGCTTCTTCAGTTACAATGCACATGCAAAAAGAGCTTGCAAGTGAACGTGGAACCAGAGTTTATAAACATCAATTTCTTTAGACCGCGTTAAAAAAAGGTTGTTTTTTGCGAAAGTAAAGATAATCCTATCCAAGATCCTAAGGAACGTTATCGAATAGAATTCTTCAGTGTTCTTATTAATAATGTAGTTGTGCCATTGAAGGAAAGGTTTAACCAAATATATGATTATATATCGGTTTTTGGTTTTATGGTTATTTAATGTACATTCTTTGCAAAACGTCAATTCTAGAACTTAAAAAACTGACTTGATTTACATAATAAACTGACTTTTAAGGGATATCTGACATTTAAGAAAAAAAATTATTTACTGAACTACAAATGATTTCGACTGTACTTCCGATAAATTTGACATCATTAAAATATTTGAAAAGTAACAGGCTGCTGGATGTTTTCCAAATTTATGTGTAACTCTGCGAATTATAGAAGCTATGCTAATAACTATAGCCTCAGGAGAGAAATGTTTTTCTAAACTTAAGCTGAATAAAACCTGAATCAAGATCGACTGTGCGCATTGTCTTTATTATTTATTTCTATTGAAAATGAGATTGCCGGAAACATAAATTTAAAGGAGATGATAAAAAAATTTGCAGAAGCTAAAGAACTGAGAGTTCCGATTAATCACTAAAATGTGTATGTAAAAAATTAAACGAAAAAATATTATGTTTGTTACTTTCCCTCTTTAAACACTCATAATGTTTCACAATTTTGTATTTTTATAGTAATTTCTTTATTGTTGTAAAGCTGAACTGCTTTAATAATTTGGTTTTTAATTGTTACACGTAATTAAATGGCATATATTTCAACATTTACATAATTATGTATAGAGTTTAGTCGAAAACTTGCATATACGTTTTTTTAATACTCTCGAGTCCTTAATAAAAGGAGTACGTTTATTAATTTTTAAAATATTTTCTCGCCCATCCCAAACTCATTAAGACCCCCCTCCCCCGTTTATTAATTTTTACTTATTATTAACAACACCGACAAAAATCAGTGAAAATCCAGGGACGTGTACAGAAAATTTTTTGGTTAAGTCCAAAAAAAAAAAAAAAAAAACTATGTCTCCCTCTGCCTCACTATTTTTTTAAAGTGGGGGAGGGGGACCGGATTTTGACAGGACTGAGTGTATTTTATAAAAATGACTTGTGACATTGATAAAATGGTCACTAAAGCTCAAAATATAATATTTGCAAACTAAAAAAACTATTTTTTGAAAATACTCAGTTGTCGTCAGGTCAGGAGTATGGTCAGGTCAGGTCAGGTCACGTCAGGTCAGGTCACGTCACGTCAGGTTGTCGTCAGTTGTCGTCAGTTGTTGTCAGTTGTCGTCAGGTCAGGTCAGGTCACGTCAGGTCAAGAGTATGGTCTTCATGATCATCCTGCTACTGGTAACATGTAACCCAGTGCAGCCTGTTCCATGTTCTGCTGCCTTGCAGGATTTGCTTTCTTAGCAAAGGCTGGAAGGAGTGTTCTTCCTGTCATCAGTACTATTTTATATCAGTCATGCCTATAGTAAGTTTTTAGTAAGTATAGTTTTTTTTTTTTCCTCATATAGTTGGAAGTGCCTTAGTTACTGTATTAGCTCACCTGTAATCTACGTTATATGTATGTTTGTGTTCTGTCTGAACCTCTGGCGCGGTGTTCGCTCACCCGTAAGTTACTTTATGTTCTTTATGTATGTCTGTGTTCTGTCTGAACCTCTGGCGCGGTGTTCGCTCACCCGTAAGTTACTTTATGTTCTTTATGTATGTCTGTGTTCTGTCTGAACCTCTGGCGCGGTGTTCGCTCACCCGTAAGTTACTTTATGTTTATGCTTATGTTTATGTTTTTTATGTTTTTTATGTATGTTTGTATTCTGTCTGAACCTCTGGCGCGGTATTGACTCACCCGTAAGTTGATTTATGTTTATTTATGTTTGTTTGTGTTCTGTTTATACTCTAATGCAGCGTGAGCTCAGTAACTAACTACTTACTCCAACTACAAAACCTACACTCACCTTAGACTCCTGTATTTTGTTTGATGCATTGTTTTTCCTAATGCACTTCCAAAATGTCATGCCTGGTTTTCTCAAAGTACTGTTGCGGGAAGTAACTCCTTTTAACTACTCCAGGTCAGGTCAGGATAATCGAGATCAATCTTGCTACTGGTATCACGTAACCCAGTACCACCTGCCGCAAGCTCTGCTGCCTTGCAGAGTGTGCTCTTCTTATGCAAAGGCTAGGAGAAATAAACTGCGACTAAAAATTCCCCTGCCTTGGGCTCTTGGTTGAGTAAAGGCTAGAGATGGTGTCTCGATAAAAACACTCATCTTGGGCAGATGTTAACTGCATCCTGCTACTGTCTTATAGAAGGCCTCCTAGGCAAAGACTTTAGGGGTAAGCAGAAAAATTCTGCTAACCAGCCTCGAACCCCTTCTTCATCTATTAGGCTGGTGTAGATGTAACCTGTGTTACATTGTTTCCTGCCTAGGATGATGAACGCTGTATCTCCTTGACTCTACTCATAGAATTTTGCTTATGCCTCCTTGATAATGGCTATGCAACTCTTCCTGTTATCTCCATATGAGGGTACAGCTCTAAAACTCAGTTTAATGGTTCTGAGGCCGGCTGGTAGTAAGGTTTCCCGAACTCTGTGGTAGCTCTCAGAGAGGCTGATTCCATCAACAGCTGAAAAATATCAGAGTATCAACAATGCCATGTTGCGCATGGATGGTGTCCCTGTTAATGCTTTTGGTATGCATTGTCAAGGCCACATAAGGAGCCCTATGTCACGGTTTAGGGTTAATTAACAGGACTGAGACAACTGCATAGCTCATTGATTAGAAGGCAGTGCTTTATCTATGAATGAGTCAAGTTCTCATTAAACCCAAATTATGACCAAAGTAACCAAAAATTTAAAACTTAAAAAACCATCCCCACCACCTAAATATTTTAATATATCTTTTACAAATATTCGCGGTCTACGAAGCAACTTTCCATCAGTTGAGTCTTACCTCCTGCAAAACTCACCAGACTTGCTTGCCCTCAGTGAAACAAATTTAAATTCTGCAATTCCTTCTTCAGATGTCAGTGTTGATGGGTACTATCCTTTGATTCGTAAAGAATCAAATATTCACATGCTAGGTTTAGGGGTATACATACGCTTTAATTCCCCTATTTGTCGTGAAATCAGGTTCGAATCCTTTGACCATTCTTTTATGTGCTTTCGCCTAGCACCTCTTCACTCTATCACCTTTCTCTTTGTTCTTTATCGTTCTCCTTCTTCCCATGATTGCACTCTCTTAGATGTTATCTCTGATCAAATTGACCATGCCCTCTCTCTTTACCCCTCTGCCAATATTGTTGTTTGTTGGTGATTTTAATGCACATCACACTGAATGGCTTGGTTCTAACACCACTGATCCTGCTGGCACTAAAGTCTTTAACTTCTGCGTCTTTCAATCTCTTACTCAGATAGTTAACTTTGTGACTCGTTTTCCTGACAACCCTAATCATTTACCTTCACTCCTTGACTTATGTCTTGTCTCTGACCCTAGCTTATGTTCAGTTTCTCCCTTTTCTTTCTTAGGTGGTTCTGACCATGCAATGATCTCTATAAATCTTTCTTCTCGTACTTCTTTTTTAGGCTCACCTTATCATCGCACCACCTACTACTACCCTAAAGCTGACTGGGATTCCTTTTGTGATTTTCTTCGTGATGGTCCTTGGGCTGATGTTTTTTCTCTCTCAGCTGACAAATGCGCCTCCTACGTAACCTCCTGGATTCAGGCTGGAATGGAAGCTTTTATTCCTTCGCCTCGGTTTCAAGTCAAGCCTCATTCTACTCCATGGTTTTCTCCTTTTTGTGCGGCTGCTATATCCAATCGTAATCATTTTTTTCATCTTTTTCAAAAGAACAACTCTCTTGAGAACAAACGGCTATTTATTATTGCAAGAAATCGATGTAAAAAGGTGCTTTCTGATGCTAAACTTCATTATTCTCAGTTCACTAAATCTCGCTTCTTATCGCAGAAGTTAGACTCTAAAGACTTTTGAAAAATCTTCAACAGCATTTTTAACAAGGGTAGATCTAACATTCCATCTCTCATTCATGGGACTGATCTTATTACCTCTCCCAAGGATAAGGAAGAACTATTTGCAAAGACTTTTTCTTCTAATTCCACTCTTGAATCTTATGGACATTCTCTTCCTTCCATTCCAGTCAAATAGGTTGACCCATTGTTAGACATTCAAATCACTCCGGCCTCTGTTGCTAAAGTCATATCTCAATTAAACTCGTCTACAGCTTGTGGTCCAGACAACATTCCTGTCACAGTCTTGCAGAATTGTTCTCCAGAACTTTCTTCAATTCTCTCTAAACTATTTAACAAGTGTTTGACTGAGTCTTGTTTTCCTGCTTGTTGGAAAATGGCATCTGTGGTTCCAATATTCAAAAACTCTGGAGAAAATTCTGACCCCTCCAATTATTGTCCGATCAGTCTTCTTTCTGTTATTAGCAAGGTCTTTGAGTCTTTGATCAAAAAATTCCTCACATCTCATCTTGAGTCAAATAAACTACTGTCAGACAATCAAAACGGTTTTTGATCCTCTCGCTCTACGGCCGACTTGCTAACTGCTGTAACTGAAAGATTTTATCGTGCATTAGATGAAGGCGGTGAGGCTAGGGCGGTTGCTCTCGACATATCTAAAGCTTTCGACAAAGTTTGGCATGCTGGTCTTCTCCATAAGCTTGCTTCATATGGTGTTTCTGGGAAAGTTTTTAAGATTATTAAATCATTTCTTTCTAACCGGTTTATTAAAGTCATCCTTGAAGGCCAACACTCTTCTTTATTTCCATTAACTTCTGGGGTTCCCCAAGGTTCCATCCTGGGCCCTGTTTTGTTTCTTATCTACATAAACGATCTTCCTGACAACTTTTCATCTAAAGTAGCTCTTTTTGCTGATGACTTAACTTTATACTCCTGTCTTGACAAAAAGTCCTCTCTTTTCGATCACCTAGAACAAGCAGCTGATCTTGAATCCGATCTCACTTCAGTAATAGATTGGGGTTCACAGTGGCTTGTGAATTTCAACTCTAAAAAAACCCATTTCAACTCTAAAAAAACCCAGTTGCTTTCTGCAAACAACTACCGTAATATGGTCAACATTCCTATATTAATGAATGGCAATCCTCTTACTGAGTCGTCCTCTTTACGTCTTCTTGGATTATCGCTTACTACTGACCTTTCATGGAAACCATATATACAATCGATTGCTAAATTAGCTTCTGCTAAGGTTGCTTCTCTTTATTGTGCTCGCCATTTCCTTACTTCTGATTCCATTCTCTACCTCTACAAATCTCTTATTCGTCCCTGTATGGAATACTGTTGTCATATTTGGGCTGGTTCTTCTAACGATTCACTTTCTCTTCTTGACAAGGTCCAAAAACGCATTGTAAATGTTGTTGGACCTGGACTATCTGCTAAGCTTGAACCTCTTTCCCATCGTCGTAAAGTTGCATCTCTTTCTCTTTTCTATAAATACTATCATGGTCACTACTCAAAGGAGTTATCATCTCTAGTTCCATCAACTAAAATTCAATTTCGTTTTACTCGTCATTCAGCTAAGTCTCATTCGTTTACTGTATCTGTCCCTGCATGCTCTAAAAACTTTTATTCATCTAGTTTTTTTCCCCGCAGTTCAATCCTTTGGAACTTTCTCCCATCTTCATGTTTTCCTGACTCATACAACCTTCAACTTTTCAAGTCTTCTGTCAACCGTTTACTTACTCTATAACTCTGTTCTTTTTTTTCCTAGTAACTCCCAACTTGATAGTGGTTACTTGCAGCCTTGTTGGGAGTGAATGCAAATAAAAAAAAAAGTATAATATATACAAATTAAAATTTTTTACAAGATTTGTAAAAACAATTTACAAGATTAATACAAGATTTTGCTGTGTAAATTTTTTTATATAATTTTACAAATAATATTTAATTATAAATAAACTTTATAAATGCCTAAAGTCAAAAAATTTATTGCAATAACTGTACAATTTTAAATGTTTTTACAAAGATGTCAGCTATGAAAATAGCTGTTTACCAAAAAGCAGCTCAAACATTTGAAGTTATACTTTTATCGTATTTGAATTTTATTTAAAACACAACTCATAAGTATTTATAACAAACTTAAAAAGGTTTGTTGCTTGTAATTTTTCAGTATTATTAGATTAAAGTTCATTTTTGAAATTCAGGCAGTTAAGTGAAATTCATCTAAACTTCCCACAGATCAAATTTAAGTATAAAGCCTTTGGTTTGGAAATAATAAATAAACCTAATAAAGCCTTTGGTTAAACAAAAGACACTAAAACATATGATTTGGTCTTCCCAACTAGTATAACAAAACATTGAATTTCTGCAATTGTTTTCAGAAGAAACTGAATATTAGAAAAAAGAAATAAAAACACAGGTGCTTATAACACTTCAAAATTGTATCAATCACACATTGTGTTAAACTCAGTAATCTAGATAAAACTCAGATAGTCTAGCAAGAAACAGCGATAACCAAGTTAAAATAATTTAAAATGCAATTTTTAGGCTTGTTTAAAGCATATTTGAAGGTGTTGATTAATAATATTTCTAACTATAGAGACAAAAACTTTTAATGCTTCAATAAGATTTAAACTATGAAAATTATCATTATTACTTGCTTGCAAAATTGTGTAATTAAAAAAGTTATTTTAAAAACATGTTTCTTCTACTGAAGTTAATAACAAAATTTGTTATCAACTTCAGTAGAAGAAGCAGTAGCAGGGGCTGCACCATTATTGACATTCTTTGAGACAAAAACCACAGGTATAAAAAACTTTCGTAAAGTATCTATGCCACAATTTCACATTTCATAACACTCAAAGAAAAATCAGTAATAGCTTTTATTAAAATACTAAGTAAACAAGTTTTTCTTTTATGCGGTTCATCATAGTTCCTATTACGATTATCATGATTCTCATAAAGAATAAACTATATGGCTAATTAAAATTTATACTTAATAAGTCTAAAATCTTATTCTTGATTATTAAAGAAAACCAAATACTAGTTTTTATCGATGCAACTATAAACAGCTTCTACTTGTAACAACTCTCTGTCTTCCTTTCTTGTATCAAAAGGATATCGTGATATCAAAAGTTCTACACAATAAATATAATATTTGTTCGCCTAACTTTATAGGAAATGATGCTTTTCTTAAACATACTAATTTTTTCTTTAAAATGCTATACTAGCTTGCGAATTAAGCGACATTTTGAAGTAATCATCGGCCATGTTATATATTTAATAAAATTTATTAATTTAATAAAACACAAACTAAGCAGGGTGTATGGCAAAAGAGAAGTCCGAAATTTATTTGCCACATTTGAAACCTTTTTTCTCCTTATTTATTACTTCAAATGCAAGTTATTAAAATGATACACAATCTAATCTAATAAAATAGGGGATGTCAATTGATATATTTTGATATATACTAGTTGTTACAAACTAATTTTACCTCCTGATGATAGTTAAACAATAAAACTTGACAAAAATTTTACTCAGGGTGTTTATCAAAGGGGAAGTCCAAAATTTATTTTTCACAATTGAAATCGTTTTTCTCCTTATTTATTACTTCAAATGCAAGTTATTAAAATGATACACAGTCTAGTGTAATAAAACTGGGAATGTCCATTGATATATTTTAATATATACTTGTTGTTACTAACTAATTTTACCTCCTGGTGATAGTTAAACAATAAAACGATAAAAATTCTACTCAAGGTGTATGTCAAAAAGTTTGTTTTAACTAAAATAATTATTTAATTTTTTTTAAACCGATGAAAAAAAAAAATTAAAAAAATAAAGTTCTATATAACAAAATAAAATAAGGTATTTCAATTCAAGTTTCTAATTATGTTATTTAACTCAAAAGTTATTTTAACCTCCATCAAAATACTACAATTATTATTTTTTAACAATCGCAAAATTATGAAACCGATATAATATTTTCCGGTTTTTAATATTTTGGAATTTGAACCGTTTTCCGGTTTTTAATTTTTTCCCAACCGTTTCAGATAATTAACCGTGCATAATTTGTTTAGTTTTAGCTGTAGTTTGGTTTTAATAGTTACATATAGTAAGATTTTTTTGAACAATATAATCAAGTTAAAAAACTTTTATTTAACTTTTTTGGGTACGTCCAACGACGTAGCAGACATCCCCTAGACACGCCCCTGACTTATTTGAATTACATTTAGTGCCTCATTTGTTTTAATAAGGGCTGAGCATGAGTGAGTTTGTCTTAGTTGTACGCAAGACTTGAGGCACGTTTTTGACATATATGTAACGGTTCTAGCTTTGATTTATGAGTGCTAAATTGGCATACATAAGGTAGCTATGCATAAAAGAAAAGCAAATGAGTTTTAAATTTTTTTGTGATAGCAATGACCTAGTGAAGCTAGAGTAAACCTATATTCTTAAAAATTTGTGTGTTAATATAACCAATATGGGTTTTCCTAAGAATATTTTCATCAATCAAAACCTCTTAAATTTGGTATTGTGAGTTCTTGCAATAGTTATGTTTTCTATATTATGGGTTGGAAGAATTGGTTGGAAGAATTGGGGGGTTCTTTTTTTTTGTTAATCGGAGTGAAATAGTATGTATTTAGTTTTTTGTATATTTAATGATAACTTATTTGTCTTAAACCATATGTTTAGCTCAATATTTGTTCTTTTAAACAAGTTTTCGATTGTTGTTAAGGAATAGAATAAGTTTGTATCATCTGCAAACATTATAGTTTTAAAACTGTTTGAGGCATTCGGACGGTCGTTAATATAAATTAGAAACAAAAGGGGAGAAACTACGGAATCTACATAACTAAAATTTTATTGTAATAGCATTGAATTTTGCTTTTATAAAAAGTTCTAAAAAATGATGTCTACATTTAGGTTGGAGAAGAGAATAATCAATTAGCTTCACAAATAGAATCGCAGCTCCATTATACTATCTGCTGTTTACAGCTGTTGTATCATAAAAACGTGCACCAACAAATGCTTTTAATTGCCAATTATCAACTAGGTTCATCACTGAAAAGTATTGAGTTTGACCAGTTTCGTCGGAAATTTTAAGAATATCTAGTAATTTAGGAGGTGGCCCTGCATACACATACAAGCCTAGTAGCTTGCTTGAAAGTTTTTCCGTCCCAATGAATTTCCAAAAACTTAGGCAAAATCCCCCTAGGGGGATTTGTTTCTAAAAGTTACGTTCTAAATGTCTTTTAAATGTTTTTTAAACGTCTTTTAAACGTTCTTTACGGAAGAATGTTTAAAAAACATTTAAAAGATATTTAAAATACAATTAGAACGTAGCTTTTTAAAACAAATGCCCATTGGGCCAAGTTTCTTCAATTAACTTTATTTCTTCAGTTTTGATAGCTGATTTTGTTCTATGAACTAAGGATGCTTCAGAAAGTATAATATCATTTAAGACTGCTCCACTTATTCATTTTCTCATCTTCTTTCTTAACATCTGAAGAAAATTTGTTTACTTCATTATCATGAGTAATGGTCAGGGTTGGGGTGAAATACCCATTGTATATGAAATTATATTTGTATTTGATATTTATGGGGTTTTGGATTTGTGTTGTATTTGATTAAAAAATTTCTTAAATATTTGTATTTGCATTTTTATTTGATTGAAATGTATTTGTTACAGTGTTTTTACCAAAAAAACACCGTAAACTAGGTTGGCTGGTGTTTTTTTTTGCGAAAAACCAAGGAATTTGTTTGTTTTTTTCATTTTTAGGAATAAAATAAATTAAAATATTTTTAAAGACATATTTCTTAAAATACTTATTTTCATTATGCTATTTAGTGTAGGGAAAGTTGGGGCACAGTGGATCGGATTTCTTTATTTTTAAATTGAGCGAAAGTTGAAATGTGTTTTTAATTTTTTTAAGGTGAAAAAATTGAGATATATGTCGTTTATAATAAGAATTTTATTGATAACATAACTTATAAAAGTATTAAAAAATTAAAAGCTTATTTAAATACTGTTCATAACTTGAAACTAATTCATTTTCATGTAGTTTGTTTGTTACAAATGCATGAACTTAATCTTTAAGATCATTAATGGGGCATACTGAATCAACCGATTTACTGTACCCCGATTTTACTCTGCCCCACTATAACAAATTAAGTTTAAGTCTAATTCTTGGGACATGAGTGTTGCTAAAGGAAAAGCTAAACTACTAAAAGGAAGCATACATATTAATATTCCGAATGAAAAATTTTAACGTTTAAAATTGCCTCTTATTCACTGTGCTCCTCGATCCACTGTACCCCAACTTTCCCTACCATTCGATTAATATTGTATTAAAAAATCTTTGTATTTTTTCTAAACCTAACATACAAAAACTTGTATTTGTATTTGGAAAATGCCAATTACACATATTTTTGTTTGAGTTTGTATTTAGAAATCTGAAGTTAGCATAATTGTATCTGTATTTGAAAGCCATTGGCGTCGTTTAATACAAGACTGAAGCTTGTGATTACAAACACTGTCAGTAACTATACGTTTAGATATACGTTTAGATATAAACTTTGTGACTTTAAAAGGATATAAAATAAGTTAAAAAATTAAGACTTAAAGACTTCTTTAAATGCAATTTTACAATATGAAATACAATGTTAGTATTAATATTAGAATTTTTTTGAAAAGTATTGGAATGAATGCAACAAAACTGATTTATATTACGCAACGTATGTGGTAATATAAAACAAATTTGTTGTGGGATAAGTATAAGTATTCTTCTGAAAATTATCCTAAATTCGAATTTTTTAGTATTTAGCGTTTTTAGATCAAATGTCATCACTGGTATAAACTCCGGTTAAAATTAAAAAAAAAGTTTAAAATAGACTACCCTACTGTAACAGTATTTACCTTGCAACTCTCAAGAAATGTATTTTTAGATTTCAAATCATTTGCATCTACGAAGTTTCCTTGTTGCAAAGCTTTTTCAAGTTTCTATTAATGTTCTATAACTTTCATGCTTAGTATACTTTGCAAACTGCAAAAATAATAGAGAAAACCAAAAAAGATTCAAGTTTTAAGACAATTTTCTAGAAAAATGCTTCTGTGGTACCTATTCTAAAAAGCGCCTGAATTGGACAAAAAAGTATAGTAGTTTTACTGATGATGACTGGAAATCAACAAGTTATCATAATACAAAAAAATATTTTTTTTAATACTCAAGTGTTAGTATTTAGCGATTGTTTTTATTCTCTTTTTTCCAGATATGCAACCGCGATAAGTCTACCAGACACAAAAAGCTCAATATTTGAATAGGGCTTCCAATAAAAATTTCATAAAGATTGTATTATCTAGACAGTTAAACATCCTTCTAAAGTCATGTTTTGGTCGGTTATTAGTGGAAGAGGTCGCTAAACGCTTTGCTCCCTGCTCTTAACGAGAGAGCAACTAGTTTATAAAATATTTTAGTTAATATTTATAACTAAATTTATATTCATCGACAAATTTCGAATTTCAAGAAAAAATCTCTATATCTTTGATTTTTATGAGCCTGTAAAGTTTACAGCCCCTCAAATTGAGGGGTTCAAACTTTAATTTATCATAATTTTTGAACACTAAGAGTATGAAATTTGAAAATTTTCAATAAATATAAATTTAGTTATAAATAGTAAATAAAATATTTTATAAACTAGTTGCTCTCACGTTAAGAGCAGGGGGCAAAGCGTTTAGCGCTTTAATTGTTCCCAGGCTCCGGTCATCTCAATCTTTTCACAAATGTTTCTTATTTGACATAACATAAACTTGTAAATATTTGGAGTGGGCTCCATGTCTTAAAGTTACTTATCTCAAACAACAAAAAAAGTTTACTACGGGCCTGATGGTGGAATAAATTAAGATTTAAAATTTATATTCATAAATATTTTTGGTATTTCGCGAGGTTAGAATTATTTTGTTCTATCTCCATGTTTTTCCGAATTGAGAAAATTAAATTCAAAGTTTTAAATGAACCTGCTGACCAAATAAAATAAAAAAAAGCAAACAAAACCGATTTTTATCAATTTCCCATATAGGCTACCACAGTTTAAAAGAATTTGTTTTAAAATATTTAAATTGCAGGTGTCTTATTTATTACACCTTTGGAGATAGAACAATGTAATACACATTTTTAATACACATTTTATACACATTGTAATGTTTTTTTTTAATACACATTTTTTGTAAAATACAGTATTATTTTGTTCAATCTCCATTTTTTGTAAAAAAACATATTAGAAATTAATATATTGTTGCAAGATGAATTTATATTTTGGCAATAAAAGTAACATCTGAAAACAACTTTCTGTAATATACATGATCTGAAAACTCTGCTCTGTAAACCAGATGCTTTATCTGGCTATAGGGAACAAGCTTAAAATCGAAATAGCTTGCAATAGCTAAAATAATGTTTGAAATCCAATCTTTTCACTTGGTAGACAAAAAAAGAATTTCTTCTTTGAACAGCAGAAATTGCTCTGGTTAAACCTAAAGGACTAAATATTTCAAGAAGAGCAAGTGCTCTGTCAATTGACTGTGGATATTGTCAAAGTGCTCTGTCATTGACTGTGGATATTGTCAACCTCTTGTATACTAGAATGTCCTGGTTCACAAAACTTTTGCTCAATTACTCTAATTTTTGGGTAACATATAAAAAACTGACGCAAGGCAATGGACATGTGACTATTTCTGTTTTGAGGCACACAGGAATCGAACCATAGTATGAGTTTATTAACACCAGAGTGGTCTGCAATTATCTTTTCTAGCAAGCATGTTACACTACTTGCAAGGTCATTGCCTGCACGACCCGAAACACCTTCATGCCAAAGCATACAATAACCTTTTTTATTTATGGAGTTAAATTAAATTATAAGCTGAAAGTTTTCCAGTTGCCCAGTTGAATTATAAGCTGAAAGTTTTCGTTTGTAAAAAAATGCTCCCTGTTGTTTGAAAGTTGCCCAGTTAAATTATAAGCTGAAAGTTTTTGTTTGTAAAAAAATGCTCCCACATTTGATTTTGGTAAACTTATTACATTTTCAAGGTCAATACATACTACAGCTATATTTTTATCTATAATTTTGCGGTCTTTATCTTGTTCTGCTTTAGTTTCATTCTTAGAAATAATGTGTTTGGTAAACATTTGGGTTTGTTCCTCAGTTGGATTTACTAGATTGCGGTATTCATAGAATGTATCACATAAATCAGTTTTTGGCTTCTGAAATTCAATGTTAAAGTGATGATCAAATATGAATCTATACAAATGCTTCTTAACAGGGGCAATATTCTTTTCTTCACAATAGGTTAAGTAAAGTTCATACATCTTATTAGAATTTAAAAAAGCTTCAAAATATTCTTTTTCTGTTCTTTGACGACAGTAGTGTGGAACACGTGGAACACGTGGAAATGCATTGATATGATCTGTAACGCTTTGTTTTGATGACTGATCTATAACCTTTTTGGTGTGTTTCCCCCATTTCGAAAGGGCTGGGCTTCCAGTAGTATCATTTTTTTTTTCATGATGATAATAAACTCTTCTACTACTTATATTTAAAGTTGTGAGGTAAAATTTTTTACAAACTCGAGTTAGCAAATCACCAACAAAAAAGCTATAATAAAATGAATACGCTTTTCGCGAATTTTCATTGATAGTTCAATGGACGTTTCTTCTGAAGTCGTTCAGTGGTTCGACTGTAGAAATGTCTCTTTTGCATGTCGTCCATAGACCAAAAATCAGCAAATATACGTTTTCTTTCTTCATCACTAATATTTTGTGCGCATCTGAATTTACAAGAATTTAGACAGTCTTTCTTTTTGGTTACAGACTTGCATGGAACATTTTCTCCCTTTCTATTTTTATACGGCTGATCAGATTGTCTTAGCTGCTTTCTCACATTCTGTGCCCAAGTTTTAGGTGCTGACTTTCGTTTCCTAGTTTTTCCCCCATGTGGGGGCAGACGACGAGCTGTTGTTATTTCAGGTGTATCATTATGATAGCCAAGAACAGTCAGATCAGTTTCTGAAACAAAAACAAAAAAAGTATACATATATATATATATATATATATATATATATATATATATATATATATATATATATATATATATATATATATATATATATATATATATATATATATATATATATATATATATATATTTATTTATATATATATATATATATATATATATATATATTTATATATATATATATATATATATATATATATATATATATATTTATATACATATATATACATATATAATGTGAACAATAACATATTTTACCTTCAAAGTTTTGTTGTTGTTTTTTTGAAATAAAAACTTCCGCAGCTGCCATTTTGACGTAAATAACTTTTGATTGGATAAAATGAAGATAACACATTATAGTTTTAATTTATGAACAGGATTAAGGAGATAGAACAAAATGCAATGTCAGGTATAGTATGTTAATTTTTTTTTATTACTGATTTTTTTATTACTGATTTTTTTGTAAAGAATAAATATTTTATCTATGAAAAGCAAAAAAATTAATCTAACACAATTTTTTTGATTTGTGGAGATAGAACAAAATAATTCTAACCTCGCGATTTAATATTTAAATGTCAACAAACTATGTTTTAAGTTTTTTTCATTGAAGAGTTTTTCAGTTTTTTTTTGCTGACTTATTCGAAATAACAATTGTATTGACCAGTATTGAGAGGCATGTAAATTTGTATAACAATAATGTAAATTTTTGTTATGAACAAATCAGCATTAAAGCATAACATTGACTAATTTAAATAAATAAAAAATATTTTTCAAAATTACTGTTTTCCATGTTAGAACCTTAGATTTATTTCATCGATTAGTTTGACTCAACCTCTTTCCAATCATGTATAAAAAGTGCCACATTTTATATGGTTTCTCTTATATATTATTCATGTCTTAAAACCCTTATTGATAAAAAAACTTTCCGCGGTAACGTTTTTTCAAAAGAAGTTTTTGAAGGTAAGGATTCCTAAGCACCAAAACAAATTAAATTTGTTTAAAAGTTTCCATAGAGATTAAAAAAAGGATAAGGAATCTAATGGAATGGAAACCTTTTAAATATTTAAACATAATTTCTTAGTTCTCAGCGTTTAAAAACTTACAAAAAATAATCATTTTTTGCAGCACAAAAAATGCAATAACTTTGGATCCACTAAACTTCAAAAGACTCCTCGTTTTTTAAAGACCCCTCATTTTAAGTTATTTTTAGTTTTTTTTTCAAGTTTTTTTGAAAATATATCTGTGATACCTTAATCTCTTGTAGACCTTTGAGCGTGCTCTAAGGTCTGCAAGAGATTAAGGCATCACAGAGAGAAAACTACAATAGAGCATAGATCTGATACAAGCTTTAGTGATTTGCAGATTTTGAAAGTTTAGATACTGAAGTATCTCTCTGTTAACTCGTTAATTCATCTTCACCAATATTGCACCAATGCAGATACTATTTTCCCAACCACCTCCTCTCCAAACATTGCTTCCTTAAACACTTCCACCTCGTATACCATGTTATTCATCAGATGTAGCTACCTCTTTTTTAAGCGACAAAGAAGTGAGTATTAGACAAGAATTGGCAATTATTAAAGTTGTAAAGAAGACATTTGTGTTTGACCGATGAATTGCCAAAAACACTTTAAGCCTTCATGAGAACTCTTCCGAATAGAGAAGTAGTGCGTGAAATTTCTCCAGGTCACTACTACCATTTTGGAATCAGCGCAGGAATAGTACAATCACTTAAAAAAAAAAAAGTTAATTTGAATGAAAAAAGTATCCTTAAAATTGTTGGTTAACAAACATTGACGTTGTCACATAAGTAAAAGCAGTACAGTATTCAGATAGTCTAGAAAAGGAACAGCGATCTTCAATTTAAAACAATTTTAAATGAACTCGGAAGGAGTATTAGCACTGTTGTTTGCAATAAATAAGTTTAAGGCTTTTTTTTTGTAACATTTATTGTGTGCAATTTTTAGGCTTGTTCATAGCATATTTGAAGGTGTCGATCAAAAATATTTCTAAGTGAAGAGATAACCATTTGTTATGGCTGAATAAATTTAAACCAATAAAAAAATATCATTACTACTTTCCTGCAGCAATCGAAAGAGCTATATCATAAACATTTCTTGTTACACATAATGTGACAACAAAATCATAGTGTGATATTAAATTCAGTAGAGAAAAAGCATTAGCAAAGGTTGCTCGAGGAAATGTTCTATTAGTTTTTAAAGACATTTCATCCAGACAGAAAACCGTAAAAATAAAGTGCTTTTGAAAAGTATTCTTGACATGATTTCACAATTCATAATATCCAAAAAATAAAAATCTGAAATATTGTTCCTTGTCTAAATTGGAATTAATCTTATACCTAAGAATTTTGAAATATTTGAGGTATCATTATCAATAATTGAAAAATATTACACTTTGATTTTTTCATATATTGATTACATTGCCTTTAATTTCTTCTCTACAGTACGTTATCTCCTAATACTTTATCCGCATTTTTTTTGTATTGAAAGCGCCACCAAACATCCTTAAAAAAAGTATGCCATTAGAAGTTTTCTATCCGCATAAGTTAATCTTCAAGGAGGTTTCATGAAATTTCCTTGTTTCTTCTGTTTCTGGGGCAGCCGTGACACTAAGGCGCATTATCGCACAAAGGACTGACCCGAACGGACTAAGTTTTATGTTGGGAAGATCAATTTGAAGTGGGAGCCGCTGATAGAACCTCATAAAGGCCTTATGCCTCCAATGCACATCAAATTGGGTCTCATCAAACGATTTGTCACTGCTCTTGGCAAGGAGTCAGTAGCATTACAATACCTCAAAGATCTTTTCCCAAAGCTGTCTCGAGCTAAAGTCAGAGCTAGTATATTCGTCGGACCACAGATCAAGAAGATCATAGAATGTGAGGATTTCGTAAAGCTGTTGAACAGGACGGAGAAAGCGGCTTGGAGCAGTTTTTTAGGGCTTCCTAGGTAATCACAAAGCTGAAAACGATGTGAAGTTGATGCAGACCCTCATAAAGAATTACGCCAAAATGGGATACAGAATGTCTCTGAATTCGTATCTTTGATTCGTATCTCAACAAACTCTTTAAGTGCTTTCATCAAGATATATTGGATTTTGAACGTTGTTATTAAGAACAGTATAAAAAAACATGATGGGGTACTACATTTGGAGGCTACTTTGAGAGTGATTTACAGTACAACCGTAAATCTAGAAAATCTAAGCATAACTGAACCTTTTTGAGTGGTTTCTGACTGTGTTTGTCTATTCCTTGTGCAATTTTCGTTTTTACCTGATCATAATAAAGAAAATGAAAAAAAATCTTTCTATTTTCACAAAAAAAAATGAGTTTTCTTCGTGCTGTTGTCGTGTAAGCAAATTTGTGCTTAATGAAGTTATCTTTTCACATACTTTAGACAAAGAGACTGTCCATTAATTACGTCAACAAAATAGGGGAGAGGGGGGTCTGAACTTTTTGATAATTGTTGACAAGGGGGAGGGGGGGGAGGTCAAGAAAAGTTGACGTCAACACTTTATTTTTTTGAACTTGTTACTTTTTTTTTATAAATTTATCTATTTAGAAAAAGAAAAATTAGGCAGCGTTTGCAGTCCTGTGTTACATAGTTGCTCAACCTTCAGAATTTTTATTCCTATTCTATAATTTAATAATTTCTACTTTTTAAAAACCGTTTTGTGCATTAAAAGACCAGACAGAACTAAATAACTACACACAAGATGTTTACTCGTAACGGTATTATTTTTTCAAAGTTATTGTTGCCTCAGTCTGCTGTGCATTCAAAAAAGATTCATTTAAGTTCATTGTCTACATTACATTAAAAAGTTTAAACGTTTATATAAGGGGTGCAACCTGTAGCTCGCAAGCCTCTTGTGATTTTTTTGATGTCAAGATGAAGCTCGTTCAGCGCTCGAAATAGTTTTTTAAATCTTGCCGATCAAAGATAATTTTTTTCACAAAAACAGTTTATTTTCACTTGAAGTTTTTAAAATTTCCCCCAAAATAGCCATTCGTTGATTGTTGATCGGTCATTATTTCGAGCGTTGCTCTTTAGCTGCATCTTTACATTGAAATACCTTGACATGCACAAATATTAGTATAGTCAGGAATGCGGAGTCCCAAAAGGACTCCGGTTTTATATCTCTATTTTTTACTGGCCTCTGGTGTCTAAAAGCTCTGCACATGTTGGTTGATTTATGATCTAGTAAATAAAAAAAATCATGAAATTTAATAACTTGAAACATATTGTTTCAAGTCCGGAGTCCCAAAGTCCTAGCCACCATTATACCTAAGGACTCCGGGTTCAAAAAGAGATTGTTCCTCTAACCTAAAAGTTTTAACTTTTTTACCAATCCTTAAGCATTTTTATATTATAAGAGCTCCTGGATACCAAAAACTAGGAAGAAGTAATCTTTTTGTGACATATAAATCCGGAGTCCTTTTCAGGACACCGCATCCCTAAATATAATATTATAATAAAGATGTTGGTAGCTCTTTAAAAATTGAAAAACTTTGCATATTGTAACTTTTGGTTTTTTTGTCTCACAAGGATGCCAACCCCTGGTTTATACAATTTGTTAAATGCTTTTTTTTGTTGTTCTAGACTCTACTAAAATTAATTGACTTTCAATGTAAATTTTTATTAGGTATAATGTTAAAGAGAGAAGAATTTTATTAATTTGAAGTATGATTTTAATTTAAACATGTGAACATTTTTGTGAACCCTTAAATCTTTTTTTTCTTAAGAGAAAAAAAGATTTAAAGGTTTACAAAAAAAGGCTCTTTTGTATTTTTAAACTGGAATTATGCTTATCAGTTAAAAGTTTAATTTTTTTTTCTTTACCTTTTACTTCAATTCACTTTTTGTTGAGAACAAGCATTTGTAATTTTAAATGATTATATTCATTTGAAATATGTTCATTAGTTAAAATTTGAATACATTTTTTTTCTAAACATTTTACTTTGAACCACTTATTTGTTTCAGTTGTAAAATTCAGTTGTAAACTCGTGAATTTAAAACATTTTTTTTCCATCTTAATTTTTTTATTGAGAGGGAGGGGGGTGGTTATCGAATGTTGACGTAATTTTATAGAAGGGACACTGAAAGTTTGACAATTTGTTGACAAGGGGGAGGGGAAAATGTAAAAATTGTCAAAAAATTGTTGACGTAATTAATGGACAGCCCCATAAACAATTGAAATATAACACTTAGAAGCCAGGAACAAAAATTGTACTATATTGTGTAATATATTATAAAGATAGAAAAAGACCAAATTATTAAAAACAAAATTGATTTAGCGGTAAGCAGGTTTTAATTTTGTGCTTATTGACATGTTATTATGTTATTTTTTCTCGATCCCTTTAAATTTGCGGATGTAACCCTTTGTTATGCAATAAAAAAAAAAAAAAAGTTTTGAAAGAAAAAAACAAATATAATTCAATTATAAATAATTAAAATGCATCATAATACACGTAAAATATTTAAATAACATTCAAAAATAAATGTTAGGCACTATAAATACAGTTATAGTCATATAAAATGACAGAAATAAAGTCACTATAAAGCTAAATTCTTTTTTTTTCAGTTTAATTTATCAAAATTGTTCGTTTAAGACATTTAAATATAGTTTATTGGTTATATTAGTTTTTCAATTTACCATAAAATCATTAAAAAATGCGAACAAAGCATTAGAGTAAGGTAAAAAAAAACCGTCATAATATCTAACAACTACAACTCATCTTGCAATAACTTTACTTCTGATTTCGACAATGTTTTTCCGTTGCACAAACAAGCATTGCGCTGTGCCTCAATAAAAAATGCACATCCTAATCCCGCTGTTCCTCCATAAAACATATCTGCAACTCCATTACATTCTTTGAATTTCTCTCCCTTGGTTTGCGCTTTGCAGGATGTTGATAAGCATTCTTTAAATACTTTGTCACATTTGTCTTTATTCTTATTACATGTATCATAGCACTTGTCATGCTCGTTGCAGCATGATGTAAATCCAGGATATTTACTTACATCGAGCTAAACAAACAAAAAATAATAATTATGGAAACATTATTAGACGTAAAACGAAATATTACTTGACCAAAATTTTTATTTTGAACTATGTATAAGTTTTTTTAATTTATTTTCTAACAAATTCATTTAACAACCCGACAAGACTGCGAGAAACAATGGTTTAAGCAACCACTTTTAAAATCAGGATTTACTATCAGTTAATTCGGTTATTAGTAGTAACTAATAAGCAAACATTTATTAAAATTCTAACTAATAACCGAACCAGATATTTAAAGAGCAAGAAAACAGATCTAACTTTTATTGGATGGTAATCTTAGTGGTGGTATCACAAAAATAGTCCTAATCTGGAAAGCAGTTAAATGGCAAAAGGAACATCTGTCAAATTTAAATAAGAAAATGGCATTTCATGGCTTGAATTAACGGAAAAAAATGTAATAGCAAAAAAAATCCCTGACCCAGCATTGCAATAAGGGGGTTGCGCAGGGGAGCCAAGAGCTTTCATGCTGCCTGGGACAGCAACCCTGATTGGCGTCCCTATTCTTCCTAATATTTCCTATATAAGTGAGCGATCTTTTTTTTTTAGGTACCTTGTATTTAATTAGGGCCCATTGGACTTCTGCCTCCCTTGACAAGCCATTCCCCCCCCCCCCCCACTTCTCAACGCCCCTGGGATTGCGTTAGTAGTACCTATAAAATTATGTTTTTGTAAATTAGTTGGTAATTGTTAATTATTTTAACATAATATCTCTCATATTAAAATATTATCTTATAACTTTCTTGTTTATAGAGTTTAAAATAGCGTAAATTACTGTTATAATTTACAGCTTATAATTTAAAAATTTATAATATAAAGTTATAAGTTATAATTAAAAATTGCAGTTAAATCAATATAATGAGCAAGTAAAGTATTTAATACTGTTACAATATTGCTTTTAGTAATTGTTTCTACTTAACATGATATTTAAGGAAGTAAAAGTAAAATTAAAATTGTAAACATTACAATAAAAAAAATGCTATATGACCATTAGAGTGCAGTGAAAAAATTGAAAGTGGAATATTTATATGCAATAGCAAGAAAAAGTTGTCTTTTGGTAAGTGTTCTAACATTGAAAAAAAAAATTTCAAAAATTTCAATGTCTTCAGCTGCCTCATAGGGGATAAAGATACTAAAAAGAGGTATTTTTTATGGCTATTGAGTGTTTTAGTCAATTGTTTTTTTTGATTAAAGATTATACTTTTTTTGTCAAATTCTTTTAGAAAAAACTGTAATAATTAAAAAGAATGACATGTATGTCATTCTTTTTTATCTAATATGAACATATTTCTATGACCTTTCAAGGTTATATATATTTCATGACGTGACACTTTTGTGGGGGAAAGGGGGCGGATTGGGATCAATGCACTAAAAAAATTTAAAATGTCAATAAGTACTACTTTAAACACCAACTTTGTAAAAATAAAAAAAGGTCTTTTTAAAAATAACTAGGGGACATGGTCCTCTGCGCTTCCCCTTCCCTTTCTACGTTACTGTGGCAGATTAGCAAGTTAGTAAGTCAGCAAGTCTATATCAAGTTAAAGGGTGAAACAAAAATATCTATTTATTAACTATTTTAACATACACAATCAAGTTTTAGAAATCTGTCATTACACTCTACCAATTTATTGGTTCGGAAGCACAATATTCTGTCTTAAACACTGGCAGTATGAGACGTGCATGTAAACGTGATCGAATAAAACCATTTCGAGTTTTATCTCCACATACAGCCAGCAAAGCCTCATCAGCTGTCAACGGTGGCTCGGTTGTTTTATTTTATTTCCAGTTGATGAGTTTTATGTAATCATGTGCATCTAAGTTAAGCTTTGGTAAACTGAAAGTACGTAGTGTGTGATACAAATACCTCTAAAGTTTTTTTTTAATAGGGGTAGTGAACACTCACCTTTGGATATTGCTCCCACATATATTTTTGATCTGTGCTCAAATTTTTAAGTTCAACTCTTGGAAGAGTTACATCAATCTTTTTAAATTCAATAACTGGTAATTTCTTACAATTAATAAGTGCCTTACCAATTGGGCAAGAAAATGCTTTTGGTCCTGTAGTTGATCCATCCAAACAAGTTAGTAGATATCAAAGAGAAAATTCGTTTGCATGCAAAAGACAAACCAAACATTGCAACAGTTTGTTATATTCTTTTTCCATCAACCTTATTGCGCTACCTTTAATTCCTGTGTTTTATCTTTTTGTACATCAAAATAAATTCCACGAACTATTTTTGAATTTTTAGAAGTTTTTAGTTGATTACGTTTTCTCTTACGCTCCCGCCATATTTTACTCGGATCAACAACATAAAAGGTATCTTGTTGATTAACAACACCAAAGTCTTCCAAAACTGCATTTGCTATTGCAGCTCTGGCTCTATCTGAGATCTCATAGCAATCACAGACGCTTGCTAATGCAGGAAATGGTTGCTGACATTGAAAATACAAAAAACTAATAATGTCAATAAAAGAAACATCGGAAATTTTAACTTTATTAATGTAATTATCATCTTCATCACTTTGAGCTGTAGATCGACTTTCAAAATCACTAACCGTAGACACGTACAAGGCATTGCGATGCTTATTTCTATGCCGCTGCTCAATACTTTTTCTTTTAAACTTCATGGCCAGTTTATTTGATGCAAGTTTATCAACATTGCCAATGCATATCAATTTGAGAGCTCTCTGATCTTGGATAAAATCTTTCTCTGCAGGAGGAATCTTGCAAGTTTTGTTACATACACACTTCTCAAACACACACTTACAGGTACAGATATCAAACAGTTTATGTCTCGCATCTTCTTTAAAAGCGTTTACTCTGTTATCATAATCACTGCGCTTGATGTTTCTCAATATTTGTATTTATCATGATAGAGAAAATCATCTTTAATACCCGTATATAAGTAATCATCGACAGTGACGCTTTTAACCATATTTTTTCAACAACTTGTGCAACTTTTTCAGAGATTTCTGTTATTGTAGCTTCTTTCGTAGCAGCTGTTGGTTTCAGTTGATGTTTTGCAAGCAAGTAATGTTTCATTACACCTTCATATGTTGGTAAAACAACTTGCGACATCTCTTTAGATATACCAAAGACAGGACAAGCCAGCATTATCCTCGTTCTCACTAACCTAATGACCATATTAAAACTTGTTCTATAATAAGCAAACTTTGTATTAGATTCATAAGTAATTTTTGATTTATGCATTAATCTAGCAAGCCTTAAATAAAATTAAAAGCTAAACTAAAATATCAAACATTAGTAACAATTTTTTTGATATGCAAAGAAATATATTGAGAAGTTTTAAAAAAAAATATAATGAACCACTTAGATAATTATTTCTAAATAATAACTAAAAAAGAATAATAAAACACATTTTACGTCAATATAACATAAAGTTAACAAGTAGCTTAAAACATTTAGTTTTAAACATTTATTGAACAGTTACAAAGGTGAAATAACCAAGATAACCAAAACAGGTTAGGTGAAACCAATGGCGAATTAAGACTTTTCAGGCCCCTTTTTTATGTGTCACAGCATGAAGATTACTAAAAAAAAACTTTTTTTTTTTTTAAACTTGATTTTAGGTGTCCCAAGAAGACCTTACGGTCTTATCACAGAGCACTGTGGAAGAGCATTTAATAGGAAGTTCACGCCTCCTTCCCAACCGATGTCGCAAAACTTGCCCAGAGGTGGGGTTTGAACCACGGATCTTACATTTTTGAGGCAAGTGTGCTACCACTGCGCCACGGTTGCTCAACTTCTCTTGATTCTTTTGGGGGGCCTGGGGCTATAGCCCCTAACCCCACCCCCAACCCCTTTAATACAGTACTGGGTGAAACAATACTATTAGTAATTAGGCTTAGGGTATGAATAAAGAAAAAAATGCAGTTTTTTATTTTAAAAAGTTATGGCTAAAACAGGCTGTTTTCATGAAAAATACCTATTTTTCAGTAACATTGACCCCCTTGAGGCAGCTGAAGACATTAAATTTTTGAGGAAATTTTATTCACTTTATTTGAACACATATCAAAAGGCAATTTTTTGTTGCTATTACATATCAATAATTTACTATTTATATTTTCATCTAAAGTTTCACTGCACCCTAATGACCATGCTACGGACCAAACGATTAAGATAAAAGCAAAAAATTAGACCTACGTTTTATTTAATTTATTGCTTCTTGATCTAGCGTACAATTAAAAATTTCTTGATCTAGCGTACTATTTAAAATTTAAGTATAATTAATTTCTTCATTAAAATATATTTTAAGTTGATTCAATTTGTTTTTCAATAAAAAGTTAAAGAAAAAAAAATTGATTTAATCAAATTATATTTCCTTAAGCTCAATTATATGCTTAAATTTTTTTTGGAAAAAAATTTCTTTGAACCGAAGTAAAATAATTCATTGTTTTTAATTTTAATTTTTTATAATTTAATTTTTGATTTAATGTTTGCAATAGAATAATCACTGGTTTAATGTTTGCAATAGAATGTTTCTACTTACTACTGAAAACTATTTTGAAAAAACAAAAAGTAATTAACTTTTTAAAATGTTTAAATAAAACTTTCTTCCTCACTCACACTATGTTCAATATTGTTACTGTTGCTAGATCTACATTTAAGTTTCAGAAGTGATTCTTGCTATGCCACTGGGTATTATGGACGTCGGTGCAATTAAATCTATAATTATTAAGTGTTAAAATTCTTTTCTATTTTTGAAATTTTTTTTTTTAATTTGAAACTTCAATCGCAAAATTATTTGAATAAGAGAATTTTTTAAGACTCGATTCTTTTGTTGAAATAGATTCTTTTTAAAAAAAAAATCCTAAAAACAACTTGCTATTTATAAAAATGTAAACATTTTTATGGCTAACTTGTGTGAGTCTATTAGTATTTTAAGTAAATTTAATAGTTGAGTAACTTAATTGTAGTAAGTTAACTAGTTGGTTTGATTTAGCTTATAGGTAAACTTACAGTGATGTGCTTTATCCATAATGTTAGGGATTGCAATCCCAGGGACCTATTTCAATCCCAGGATTAAAAAACATCAATTCTGGGATTGAAAAACAGATATAACATCTACATAGTATTAAATAGGAAAATAGTACATTTTTTTCAATCAAAAGTATATTTATTGAACAAAAGCAGTTTTTACATCCATGGGAGAAAAACATATTGTTGAGAAATTATGTAGAAAAATAAACAAGTGTATTATGTTTTATGCGCTTTGAAATGCGACATAAGGAAGCACAATGCATTCAAAGGTTTATCGCCCGAATGGTTACAAATTTTTGTATTCAACCTGCTAATGAAAAAAAAATGCCTGCCCAGCCTCAACAATTGTTAATTTCAGGATATTCAAAAAACTACCACGCGTACCACCATTTTCAGATATTGTTATTTCTTTTTAAATTTTTGATAACTATGTCTCATGACTAACTGGTTGCATAGGTGATGCAACCTTTTCCAATATTAATAGCAATTATCAAGTTCCTTTTCAATACTTAAAGGATTACTCACAGACTAAGGTATCATTTCAGGTTCCTCAATCAAATCCAACATATCAGACTCAAATAATGCTCTTACTAGAGCAAGATTATTGCAATTTTACGTTTTACATTTTCATGATTGTAGCTCTGGAAATCTTCCACAATTTCATCATTCTTGTATGATACAGCATTAGAAAATTTATTTTCAAACTCTGGTTAATTTGCATTAAATTCTTTTTATAAAGAACATCAATTACAGCAAGTTATATAACATAGGCAAAACAATTTTTGTTGATTAGCAGCCAGCAACACACCAATTTTTTTAAATAACAGCTCTGTCGGTCATTATAGCCACAATGTAGATCAAGTCTTAAAGTTTTTTTTCTAATGCAATTTCAATACACTTTTCTGTCGGCATTAAAACTATTATTCACACTAAACCTAAACACCACAAGTGAGAGTTTTATCCATGAACATTAATATTCATATAGCAACAATATTGAAGTGACATCCATTCGTCCAAAGACAAAGAAAATCTCTCTCCTACCCTAAATTGTGTTGTTTTGCGTGCTTCAATTTAATGAACTAGACCTAATCTTACTTTTTTACTGTACTAAATAAAATTATTTCATTGATATGCAGAAATTGTTGTTATTTTTATATAATTTTTTATTATTCTTTGTTTTGTTTGATCTTGGGAATCCTGGGATATTAGACAATACATAGGATTTTGGGACTGTATCCCAGGATTGCAATCGTTACATAAAGTAAATAAAACTAAATATAACTTTAAAATATTATTGGTTTCCACGCAGAAATTTAAAGTAATTTAAATTCAAAAGCGCTATATGTTGAATGAAAATCTCTGAGCAAGGGAGCAAATGATAATACTTCTAATCAAGAGATAAATTTAGTGTGACTTTATGACCCCTAATAAAAAACTTAGGCAAAAACATTACTTTCAAGGATGAAAAATGCTGAAAAAATTACTAAATTAAAAAAACAAAAAACAAAAAAAACCCCAAAAAACAAATCGCAAAGGTGTGAAAAGCAGTTGCCATTTGTGATATGCTTAATTCGAGGCCTGCAGCTTAGCAAATTGTTTTAATGAAATACTTACAATAAAATATTAAGGGTTCAAAGGAACAAAAAAGAAATGCATTAAAAAAAAAAATAATATTCATAATTATTAATGAAACAATTTAAAAATAACATGAAGAAACAAATTATATATATATATAAAAAAATTTTAACAATGTTATTTCTTACATTCAAACCTGGTACTCCGCACCCATTAGAAGATGCTACATGAGATAGATTAACATTTGGAACAACACCTGGATTATACAATCATGTAATTAAAACTAAATACATAATTAGAAACTGTTTTGCTTTAATTCTACAGAACCAATTATTAAACTTCTTAATAAAAAATTGAATCAGATGTTCTTTCAGAATCAATTACATTTTGAAAATGAAAACAACATTTTGATCAAGCAATATTAAATTATTTAACAAAATATTTACTTTATAAACAAAAATAAAAACAAAAATGTTTTCCTTAATAGGCAAATTTTTAACATAACTAAACCTTTATTACACTATTAATTAGTCATATAAGTAATTATCTGGCTTGACTTCATTGAAAAAAATTATTATCTTATTAAAAAAAAAAGAAATAATTTAGTTTTCTTGTGCAAAAGCATTGTGTCTAGCTAGCATATAATCAACTTGCTACTTGTAAAAAATTTTATTTTATTTTATTTTGATAAGTAATATTTTACAGGTTTATAACACCATAACTAATAAAATTATAAAGAAAGAGATAAAAATATTTCAAATTATTTAAACCAGGAAAAATAAATCATATCTTGCTCCACTCACCTCACCAGATAAATTTAAACACAATAACCTCACTAAATTATTTTTTTCAGGCGCTTTGTTTTTTATAAATACCCAAAATATTGAATAAGTCGGGTGGCATATTTTGAAACCCTATACAAGCTCAAAATAGGCAGAGATATGCGCAATCTGATTAGGTGATTTTGAATGAGAGGCTATTGCGCATATTTTAAATCAAAACAAATGTCAAAAAACATATTGAATAATAAAAGTGAAATTGAGTAATTGCATAAAAAACCAAATAAAAATAACCAAAAAAGTTTTTATCCAATTTTTTATAATATATAGTATTTATACTTTTACAAAACTTCACAACTCAAAACATCCGTGATTTTCATAATATTTCCCCAAAAATAAAGATTAAATAAAATTAGTTTATTTTCCTTATGGAAACTCTATGATATAAATATGACAACCATTGTAACAAATTATAAACCAGATGGTAAAACTTGACTATGCTGTAATTCTTATACGATAGATGTTTATAGAATAGTGTTAAAATTTACCTAGTAATATCAATAGAACATTATTAACTTGGTATAAATTTTTTTCAAATTAAGTTCCCATTCATCCTATCATTTAGAAAGAAAAATATTAAAAAAAAAAAATTACTTAATTTCTTTTCAGTAATTTACACTTATTACTCCTATATATAAGTTGTATACATCACTAAAATATTTTAAGTTTGAGAATATTGCTTATTGGTTATATAGCTAGCACAGATAATTTGTAACACTCTCAAATTAAAAGCGATTGTAAGCTAAAGCTGATTAAGATTGCTTTGGAAATGTATAGTAATAAAAGACTTTAAAAGTGCATTGTAGCATAATATAAAAAAAATTTATAACCTTATGTCCACAAGTGTGTTCTAATATGGTAAATTGATTACCAAAAGGAACAATTCCTTACTTACTATACCTTTATGAAGAACTAAGTGTAAAAAGGTAGAAGCAAGAAAAATTGCAAACATACAAGTTCATGTCATTATTTAAATTTTAAAAGTCAACACATATAAAGCACATGTTTGTTGATATATAATCTTTTAACCTGAAATTTTCCGTATAATGAATAAAATTAAGTATGCTTTTTTGAATTTCTGTGAATACCTCTTGTATAATAATATAAAAATAGAGGCATGTCATGTTTTATTTTGAAGCAATATTAATACTTTTTTTGAAAACATGCTTTTTCAAATGTAAAAGATTGCTTCGATGAAGTTTTTTTATTACAATAATTCACCTTCACTTAGTTAAAATTTCTGACCTCAATACTCTTTGCTAGCATGTAATTTCACTTATATGTAACTGTACAAAAAAAACTGTAGAACTAAGAAAAAATAAAAGTAGAAAAACAAAAAATATATATTTTTTTAATTTTCCAATAGATTATTAATATACAAGTTTCATCCTATTTATATATAAGTTTAAATACCCTACCAAAAATTTTTTAATTTTTCACAAAGTGTTTGAAGGTGTAAGGATAATGTTTTATTAAAGTTAAGTAAAGAAAAATATTGACGCACTCCTTATCAGCCTTCTGAAAATTTAGGTTCAACAGCAACTTCTTCAGAGTTTGTAGATTTACATGAAACATGTAAGCTAGTTTGGCAAAACATCTGTAAAAAATTTCTTTTTCCAAAAATTTAAATGTTCAACTCTTTATAATTAACAAGTTGGTATAAAGGTACAGTAACAAGCTTAAAACAACATCTATCTCAGCCTAAAATTTACACTTTGCATACTTTAAGTACTTTACCAGTAGTCTAGTGCAACTGCATATAAACTCTGTCTCAAGCATGCTTTATAGAACATGGACATTACATTAGACAAGATACACATTTAGAAATCTTGCATAATTGCACACATGCAAATTCAAGATAAATATTTCAAGAATTTTTAAATACATAACACATTTTATAATAACAAAAACTGATTTTGTTCTTTTTATTGATAATATTCTCTTTTTTTATTAACTCTATAATTAACATATAAATCAATTTATAAATAAAGTTCTTCACCAGTAGTCTGGTAAAACTGCATATAATCTTTGTATGCAAAGTTTCTTCACAAGTAGTCTCGTACAACTACATATAAACTTTGTATTTAAGTATGCATCAAGGCCAAGAACATATTTTAAGAGTAATACGTTAATAGATTTTTTCAAATTTACTTCAACACATACATTTTTTTTCAATTTCTTCATTTTAACAACTGATCTTCATCACCAAGATAAACTTTATTGAAAGTTTGAGATTTTTCAAGTAAAAACTCTCTTGTACAAATATAAAATAAATTTCCTGTATTGATAGTAATTAATAGTAAGACTTGCATTTATAAACTTAGTTTATCATAATAAACTTAGTTAATCATTATTATGAAATTTATTTCAAAAACCTGTTTAGATTTTAATTTTTTAACTAAGGCGCACTTGCCTTTATTTGAAAATCAGCGAATCAGATTGCTCATATTTCTGCTTATTCTGAGCCTGTATAGTGTTTCAAAATATCCAGCCGGGTGAATAAAAAAAAGCAATTGCTTTTACTCAGTAATTGGTCTGTTTTACATGAATAAAAACTTCAATAGTTTTGCTTTTTTTTTTTACGTCAAGTTAGGCAATTTACTCAGTAATTTGTCAGCTTTATGTAAATAAAAACTTCAAAAAATTTGCTTAAGTTTTTTATTCACGTAAAGCTGACTATTTACTGGGTAAAAGCAATTGCTTTTTCTTTATTCACCCGGCACAATGAGTCATTTTTTAAAAGACGCCAAAACATGACATTTTTCTGAATTAAGTAGCCCGGTTTTTATCATTTTAATTAAAACATTGCAATTGGTTATTAATTCAAATTTATAGTTTATTATTAATTTTTTTACGCGATGGTTTTTATAAATTTAAACAAATATTTTAGGTTTTAAAACCCCTTTTAAACTTATTTTATAAAAATTTAAATGTAAAAGTTACTTTGATGCTTATAGAAACCAGTACTTTTTATATTACTTTAAGTTGTTACGCGACGTTTGTTTTCGCGCTAATAATTATCGCTATTAAAAGTGTTAGTTAAATTAATCCTAGAAAAAGTTAAAAAAGATTTATAAAAAAAAATACATATCTATATAAATGTAATTACGTATAACATACTTTGATAATTTAAATAAAATGGGTTTATTGTAAACATTATAATTAATTTGTTATTTTATTTAATAAAGTAATAAGTAAACTTAATAATTTATGTATTTAATATATTTACATAGTAATTATGCATTTTCATTATACATTTTCTTTACATATTTAATTATGTATTTAATAATTTGATAATTTATGTATTTAATATACTTAAGTAATAATTAATGTATTTAATAATTTACAAAGCATTTTGCATAATATAGTAATAAAAAAAAAAACGTAATATAAATATATTTTCCTTTTCAAATTTTAGTTTTTTGAGCTTAGATTTCTTCTTTCTCTTTATGATTTTCTTTTTGATATATAATTTATCTTACAAATTTTCTTTTTATTGTCTCCGCATTTTGAAACGTCTATAGTTGTCAAAACAAATTGCGTGTTAAAATAAAAATTAAATATTTTAGGCGTGTTCATGAATGGCGCTTGTTCACACTTCTTTAATTTTTATCAGACATGTCTGGCAAACTCGAGTCTTTACCGGACAAATTGTCTGGTAGAAAAAAGTTTGTTACTTCGAGTCTTGTATATAGTTTATATTATATATAGTTATATATAGTTGTGATTATAGATACATATTTTATGTTATTATAGTTATTATATTTAGCTAGATATAGCTTTCCTTATTCACCATTCCAGCTAAAGTCAAAACTGTAAAAATTTGAATATACAAAATGTTCTATATTCAACATTTTGAGTATTTAAAAAGAACAAAACATTCACATTTCTAAAGTATAAAATTTTTAAATTTAACTTAATATTTTTAATATTGGTTCACCTACCCAGGCCGAGAAGGCCACTACGGTCAAGAAGGTACTCTAGTTGTAGTTATAACCCTATCTAAACTCTATAAGTCTGAAACACAAGCCTTGAAGCACAAGTTGAGTTAAGTTACAAGTTGAGCGCAGTACTACCAGAGAAGTGATGGGGACAAGAAAAATGTTTAAACAATTTAAATCAAAATTTAAAATGTTCCCCAGAATCTTCAGATCCATGCTGAAAACAAGGCTAATATTAGTAACTTTTTCAATCTTGCTTAAAACTTAATAATATTAAAAAAAAAAATTACTCTCAGAAATAAAAGCAAAGTTAAACTTCAGAAGATGAAATTAACAGTTAAAACTAGTGTTGTTATTGACTTCGACTAAAAGGACTAAAAGTCAACTAGTCGAAAGTCAAAATTAGTAAACTTTGAAAAATCGAATAGTCGATTTAATTGACTATAGACTTCCTACTAATTGACAATTAAAAAAAGTCGATTAAAAACCTCAAAACAATTATTTATATCTTTTCATTTGATTTAACTTTTTAATCTTTAATTTTTGTTTGCTTATTTAATAACAATAATATGTGCTATTATAAATATTACCTAGTTTTTGGTTTAATCTCTTAAAATTTTATCTAAAGATTATTCATAGCAAGTAAGCGTTATTTATACTTAAATAAACTCGATTATTATTTCATTAATTTTTTTCTTTTGTTTATTTGATGTTTGCAGGGAAAAGGGACGAGCACCACAGGCATCAAATAAATAAAAGAAAAAAATTAATGAAATAATAAATTTTATTGTGGCTCCCAAAATTAAGCCTTTTCTTAGAAAATAACGAAATTCTTTTCTAAGAAAAGGCTTAATTTTGGGAGCCACAGTAAAATAACTAAATTTTTGGTATCAATCTTTTGAGAATAAGATGGATTTGTGGAATATTTATGATTTTTAGCAATATCTGAATATTGTTGATAGGAATGTCAGGCCTTGCGATAAAGCGTCGGGCGATGTAAAATTTAGGTCGTCCAAGAGCGATTTTGCGTGTAGCTAGGGCTATTTGGGTCAAGCAAAAATTTTTTTGTTTGAGTATATTTAAAGATATTTTTGAGCCGAATTTTAATGAAGTAATTTACGATTATTTTAACATTTAATAAAGTATTTTAAAAACCGCATGCTGTTGATATAAAAGTTTGAATTACAGAAAAATTAAATATGCTCATTATTTACAAGTAGAAAAAATTCAGATTAAAAAAAAAGTTTAAATCTTTTTAAGCTAACATTTTAATAAAATTATTCAGCAATAGCAAAGTTGTCGATAAAATTGAACAAAAATACTTTCTTTTAGTTTTAGATTTTTAACTTGAACAATTATTTTACGGGGGTTTGTTAGGTTTTAAAATTACTCCATAGATTTAAAAATAGTTAGACGTATTAAAAGACGTATATAAAAAATTTGTTAGACGTATTTAAAGTATTTAAGAGTAATTTTGAGGAAATATTTTAAAAATTGGTAAGCGCAAATAAAAAAAAATAAAAGGATTAATATTAAAATGTATTCTACTTGATTCAATTAAAAATTACAGCTATTAAAATTTTTGTAAAAAGTAACTCTAAAAAAAAACTACTTAAATAATAACAATCGCTTTTTTGTTAGAAGTTATCGAAACTCAACGAAGTGTGCTCAAGAACAGCTGCTGAAAAATGGAATGTCAATAGTTTTTCGAATAATTTGTAATAATAATTTTTTCGCTGAAATATGTCTTTTATACCTATAAGATTTTTATTCTAACATTTTCTTTTATTTTATTTTACCAAAAATAAAATTCCTTGTAAACATTAAAAATCTATTCAATACGTTTGTTAAAGTTTTTTAGCAATACGAGTGATTGTGCTTATTAACCGCTTTATGAAAATAAATAAAAATAAATAAATAAAAAAATATTATATAAAAGTGCTAGTAAAAATATTAGCTATTGCACATTTTTTAATCGTACAATACTAAAATTTCCAGTTTATTACTCGCTGACTTTTTAAAAAGAAAAAATAATTATTTGAAAAAAATCAAATATTAGCATATTCTATAATCTTTTTTAAATGTTTAGTTATGTTTTTCATTCGTTTAGTATAGACAAAACGTGTCAAACGTCATGAAAATAAACAAATGTTTTTACATTTTAAAAAACGAAACATTCCAAAACATTTTTAAATAATAACATTTCTACATTAATGATTTAAAGTAGTTTTGCGGTAATTAAGTAAATTGGTGCAGTTAATGTCGATAAATATGAAAAGCAAATAAAAAGAATTTAATGACGTCAAAAATCACGTCGTGCAGTTTTTATTCATCACAAGGCCTGGAATGTCCATTTTTGATAAAAGTCTTAATAAGAAAATTGATTTCATCTTGAATGTTATGTTCTGAACAAATTTTGTATGCTGTAGCTATAAACCTTCAAAAATGCCAACTGCGATACTCAGTGAAATAGATGATTTCGATTTTATAAGTACCTTTATAATTGCATCCTTAAGGTGTATGGAAACTCATATTTGTGAAGGGAGTGATTGGTTGAAATACAAATATTTTAAAAATTTAATTGGTGTTGAGCATTTTCATATTTGCATGTATATTGAATAGATTTATCTTGTGAATTTAAAAGTGTTAAAAAAAGAATTTGTCATCAAAATTAGTAAATCGAGCATGGCTATCATCAATGTAAGGTTTATAAGTTTTTAGTGCAATATTGACGTTTAAAGTCTGCTGAATAGCATTAGACTTAATATGTTGTAGATATGCTTCTGACATGGAGAACATTATGTATAGACCTATTGGACCATAGTATTTTAGAATATATATTTTGTCTTCCCATAAATAATAACACTAATACAGAGATCAATTAGTTTATGAATGTCTACTAAAGATAATTTAGCTTGTTGTATTAGATCTTCTCCATCTTTGTTTAGCATATCAATAATATATATATCATTGACTTGCAATGTAAGTGTAAACTGCCTCTGAATAGTCATAATAATAATAGTCATCTAGTATGAGAATAACTGCCTCTGATTAGTCGTCTAGAGTGTACCAGCTTGAAACAAGAAAAACGATTTCCACACGAGTTCAAGAGCATAAAAATAATGTTACAAAAGCCAACCTGGATACATATGGAACAGTAGAACATACACAACATTGTAATGGTAAAAAAAAAACTAGAGAGACCCTAAAACGCTTTCTATTATGTCAAACAACTACAAAAGAACAATTTGTGAAGCAATTGAAATACAATGTGTGCAATGCTCAAAATCTAAAGAAAACATTTTAAACTGTGACAATGGCGCAATTTGATGACTTTGTAGTTGTAAACTACTTTTTGTAAAATTAAAATTTTTTAAATATCTGACATTGCAACGGCATCACAATGTTACCTTCATAATAATTTTCTTAAACAGTTTTATGGGCGCATATATACATATATATATATATATATATATATATATATATATATATATATATATATATATATATATATATATATATTTATATATATATATATATTTATATATATATATATATTTATATATATATATATATTAGGTTTGTAAAAATGGCAAAATATTATACAGTTAATGTTGTGGAAGCCATTTATAATTAGGCAAAAACCAGCATGGAAAATAAGAAATCAAAGGCGAGTGGTCAAATTGACCGGCTAATACATAAAACTGACGGTCAAATTTTTTTTTTGGGTGGTCAATTTTTTTTTTTTTCTTTGTTAAAATTTTTATCTCAGTATTTATTCTTCATGACATGAAAATAAAATAAAGACTTGATTTAAAATTAACGAATCATGTTTCTTTTCAGACAGTTTTTTGTAACTTAAAAATATATTTTTAAAGATAAATTTTGTCTGATTCATAATCTAAAGTTTCTTCGTAAGACGATTTTAAATCTAAGGTTTCGTCTGATAACGATTCCAAATCAAATAATGTTTTTATAGTTTTTTTCTTTTCTTTTTTTGAATAAATTTGTATGTGTGTGTGTGTGTGTGGGGGGGGGGAGCATGTTCCCCCCACTGGTGTTGACAGCCCTGATTTTTGGATCAAAGTTAGGCATATAATTATATAGTATATCATTGTAGCAAGTATTTAAGGTGACACACACAATATGATATTAAAATATAGAAAACAAATATGAATTACTTCATTATTATGATTAATACTTTTTTTTTATTATTTCAAAAAAATAAATTGTTCCTATACTTTGATTAAATCAACTTTTAGTCAATTTTAAAAATGTATTACTCGATTTTAGTTGACTTTAGAAAATATTTGTCAATTTAGTTGACAGTCCAATAATTTAATAGTCATAACAACACTAGTTAAAACATATGGCATAAAATATATAAAATAAATATATGGGATATATATATATATATATATATATATATATATATATATATATATATATATATATATATATATACACATTTATATATATATATATATATATATATATATATATATATATATATATATATATATATATATATATATATATATATATATATATTTATATATAAAACTTAACAATTCCAAAAATTCAAGGTTATTGAATTTTGGGAATTTTAAACCCTGCAGTACACGCAGTGTCATTGCTAACACCCTACACACACACACACACACACACACACACACACACACACACACACACACACACACGCACACACACACATATATATTGTTGGTCATACACACCTACAAAAACTAAACTATTTTTTTTGTACAAACTTGTACAGATGATTAATAACACTTTATAATGTTTTATTTTCTTGCATGGAGAATTTGCTTCAATACACAATTCTCTGTTAAAATTTTAATTAAAACACAGCATACATAGCTTAATGACATGCAAAAATCTAATAAAAAACAAAAAAGTTGACTAAAGAAAGTTTTTCTATATAACTGTCAGATATGGATGTCAATGATATTGCTTCAACAGAGATGATACCCAAAATTATATAGGATACAACTACAAGTATTTTGCATATTGTTTTGATAGGATTTTTGATATGACAGATTAGAAGGGTTCCTGTAAAGATTAAAGTTGAAGAGCAATATAGTGTTAGCTTAAATGAATATTGGAAAAAAGTAATACTTGATAGTTAAAATTACAATTTGCTTTTTCTCACTTTGTTCCATGAACTTCACACAATTCCTGCCTCAATTTTAAAAATCTTTATTGACCATTTTAAAAATATCTTTTACTGCACGATGATAAGTTTCAGCACTTCAAGTCAAAACATAAAAATATTTTTTTACCTAAGTTTAAAAATCACAAGTAAAAAGCAATGTGTTACTACACTTAAGATTTCTTACCTCCAGGACATTTAAACTCACAAGTACTTTGACCAGAAAGTGCTGCAAATATTTGTGCTAAATCTCCAAGTTTAAAATCACTATTATCTAGTATTACTAATGGCAAGTAAAGTAACGATATAACAAGCGAAACTTTATGAAAAACCATAACGGTATAAGTAAAGTCAATTTACACTACAAGAACAGGAAGAAAACGGAAAAAAAGCAAAAAATATTTAATAGTCGACACAATCGAATTTCGAAAGTATTTAAACCCTAGATATAACACGTGTCAATAAAGATACGGTTGGTTTACAGAGCATACAGTCACTAGTTACCAGATTTCATTTAAAATTTTTTATTTACACTTAGTGGGCGGCACTACTGAGATAGACACGCTTAATACGAACCTGTCTTACTGCCAGTGACAGATCAAGTGGGGAGGAGGGGGAGGGGAGGAGGAGAAGGAAAAAGGGTTATGCCCCCCTCTTCCACCAGAATCTGGAAGTCCTAAAATATCTAAGAAATGAAGGACTTTTTTTTGGTTGTTTTTTAAGGAGAAATGTAATACAAAATACAAAAGTATTTCAACATCCTCCCTCTACCTCCCCCCCCCCCATCATCACCAAAAATTCCTGGATTTGTCACTGTTTACTGCCCCTTCGCTTACAAAAGCATGCGTGCAGAAATATTTACTCTAGAAATCAGTGGCGGGTTAAGGCTTTACGGGGCCCGGGGCTTTTTTTTTTTTGAGGCCTTTTAAGTGTGCCACAGTGTGAAAAATGACTTTAAAACAACAACAAAAAAAAGATCTTCAAAACTATTTCGGGGCCTCTATAACTGCGGGGTCTTGGGCTATAGCCCCCCTAAGCTCCTCCCCCACCTTAATCCAGCACTGCTAAAAATAAGCATGGTCACGCTAAACCTATGTATTGACTAAACAATAATCTCTTTCCTAAAAATTTTAGAAACAAATAATAGAAAGTTTGAAACAAAGTAATATGGGGCTATTTCGCCAGTTTAGAAATATCACCACCAATTGGTGTATATTTATAACTATAACTTTACTTAAAGATAAGATTTTTTTATAATTCAATTTTCTATTAGAAGAAAAACAAATTTCTTATTAAATTATGTTAAAAAAAAATCTTCTTTTTGTGAAAACTTGATAAGAAAAATAATTGACAAAAATAATCTATAAAAAAACAGCTAATTTAAAAATCTCATAAAAATCAAAGGTCATGTTGGTTTATGCGCATTTCATTAGATAATTTAGTTAATATGTCTAATTAAAATAATTTAGAAAAACAAATAATATATAAAGTAAAAAAAATAATTAGTATGCGCTTTGATTGGATAATTAATATCAACTCCATCTCCATTTCTCAGGTCATGTTGGTCTTGTAATCAATTCAAATTAAAATAATTGGATTAATTTTTAGCAACAATGCCGCGAAACTACAAGAGAAAATCCGTCACAAATTACAGCAAGGCAACCAGTAATTATTGGTGGCAATAATGAAACAGTTAATTACACTGTCAATAATTGTTGCAATGCCAACGGTGCCAGCTTTTGTTGTCTACAAAACAAAACATTTTTGGGCTCAATGGGGTATTGGTGAACCTTCAAGTACGTATTACACTGTGTCTCTTTCTGGTTGGATGGAGGAAAATCAATTTGTACAATGGATTAACTCTGTCTTCATTCCTTTTAAAAATGCAAGTTGTGAAGGCCGAATAGTTTTTATAGCTGATGGTCATTTAACTCATGTTTCTAAGGCAGCAATTTGAAAGTCTAATATTGGCTTAAACATTTTTCCAACCACTCGATTCGGGCGTTTAATGTCACGATAAATATGTCTGGCTTGCAATCCTTCAACAACACTACAGAGAAACTGGTTTTAGAAATGTTGATAAGCTGACGTTTCTTCTCTTGCTTTTGAAGTTACATTCATCAGACCAGGCTTTTAAAAGGTCACATGGAGTCAGTGGTTTTGAAAATACAGGTCTCTCTCCATTAAATAAAAATGCAGTTGATACAGAGAAACTCAAGCTTTAAGAGCTTCATAATCCACCAGTACCAAAACCAGCACCAACAACTCCATCAACGTCTTCACAAGCAGTATCAAAAATTCCATCACAGCATCTCAACCACCATCATTCATCACACCTCAATTAGTTCGAGAAAAAATACAATTGATGAGCCAAGTAATTGAAAGGGATCTCAAAGGCACTTACAAATAAGAAATCAAAATCAAAAGCCCAAAAAGCGAGTCAAAGTTGTAATCGAAGGTAAATGCGTTACAGAATCATTGATTTTTGAGCAAGTAAAGGTAGCAAAAAAAAAATCAAAAGCTAAAAAAAAGCTAAAAACCAACGAAGAAAACTGATGAATGGCAGTGAGGAAGATGACCAGGACAAAAACAAAAATTCAAATATAGCAGAGAATAAATGCTGTAAAACAAAGTGTCAAAACCCATTCAAGAGCGCAACAATTGATCAACAAAATCTTTGGTTGTAAGAAAAGTTCTTGTCGAAAAACGGTTGGTGAAAAAACGTCGACCAAAAAAAAAATACAATAAAATTTTATTGCTCAATAAAATGTAGAAAACAATGAGTTTTGAGTTTTATCTCTTTATCTCTCATGTATTATAATTTATGAATTGATTTTTTTTTTAGTTTTCTGGATTATTTTAAAATTCTTTTTTTAGTCAACTAAATCGCCCCTCCCCCCAGGACCATCTTCACGGCTTGCAAAATATTCTACATTTCTAAAAAAAAAGAAAAGAAAAAAAGAGTAAAAAAGGTGGAGGGGGAACATGCCCCGATACCTCTTGGTATCAATGGCCATGACCCCACTTATTGAATATTTTTAGATTTCTTTTATTTAACTGATTGTAAATGTGTTTTTGAGATTTATAATTTAAAATATAAAATTTATCTTGATAATATATATATATATATATATATATATATATATATATATATATATATATATATATATATATATATATATATATATATATATATATATATATATATATATATATATATATATATATATATATATATATATGTATATATATATTGGCCAAATTCCCCCAAATTAGAATTTATTGGGGTAATTTCGCCACCCCATTCTTTCTGTTCTACTTATTTCAAAAAAAAAAAAAAAAAAGTTAAAATATGTAAAGTTTATAAAAATATTATTAACATTAAAAAAAAATCGATTTTCATTTTTAGTTCTCATGTTATTTAAATTGAAAAAATTAGTAGCGAAATTACCCCCGTCTTACTCTGCTTATGATTAATTATATTAAAATAAGTTTGAAAGATTTTTGGGGACAATCCCATGGTTGAGACAAAAAAATTTTTTTCGATTTGTTTTAAAAAATATTGTCTAAAGTTTATATGAGGCTGCTCAACCTACCCCAGCGGGGTAAGTTGAGCAATTGCGTGGGGTAAGTTGAGCAATAAAAAAAATAAATGCATTTCAGTGACAACTATTAACACTGTTATAAAACCAAAACAAAACTTCCTTATAAATTAAATAGATACTTTCAATTTTAACAAATTATTTAAGATATGAATATCAAAACTAATAATTTTAATACTAAAATAAAAATAAAAACAAAACTTTTTAATCTTAAAGCTAAACACAACTTTTTAAAAACATTTTAAAACTTGTTAATATTATGATAAAATAATAACTTAATACTTTATGTAAGTCTTCAATTTCCATTTTGCAGTTAATACAAATATAATTTTGACCAGAATGTGAACCACATTTTGAATGAGACCATTGATTGCAACCTTGACACTGGATCCAATTTTCTTCTGGTAGACTTTCAGAATAAGTTTCCCAACATACAAGACAAGCATAACCGTGTTCTGCACAAGATTTGCTGGTTCTATACGATCTGTGACAAATGATGATAAAAAATCATCATCAGCAAAAATGTTTGCATTGTACGGTTATACACCAGTTTTTTGAAAACCCTTTGTAATGTTAGTACACGTTATAGCTAATGGCAATGAATCAGATACAATTTTTGGTATATCATAAACTGTTATGGCTTTTCCAGGATTTTCTCTCAGCCATGCATCTTGTGCAACTGATGGGTACTTTTTAAAAGGTCCAAACACTGATACATCTAGTGGTTGCAGCTTATGGCTGCAGTGAGGTGAGAAAAAAAACATGACTATTCTATTCTCCTTTGCTAAGTTTAGTGTTTCAAAATGCAAGTGAGAAGAGTGATTGTCCAAAATTAACAGAATTTTGTATTCATTTGAAGGCTTTACATGCCTAATCAAATGTATTTCCTGAGGCAGATACAGCAGTTACCATTGTTACATTAGTGCCTCTTTCCCCAGATGTCATAGCATTAACATTTCTCTTGCCCTTTGCAGCCACAATTTTACTAGGTTTTACAACTATAGATACACTAATTTCATCAACGCTCCATATTTGTGAAGCACTGAATTTGTTTATATCCATAACTTCATCTAGTTTATCAAAAAATACTTTTACATTTGCAGCGTTAAATGATGTAGCACTACCAAGGCTAGTTGCTTCAGGTTTCCTTATAGATAATTGAGGATTTCTTTTTAAAAAACTAGTCATCCACTCTTTACCAACCATCTTATTTACTGTCCAAGAATCTGGTATTTTGATTTTGTATTGAAGAGCACACTCATAAGCAAGAGATCGAACATCTTTAGGAGTATAACCGTAAAATATAGATGCCATTTGCAATAAATAATTTTTTAAGGCGCTTTCTTGCTCTTGGGAAAAAATCATTATAGGTTTTGAATAAACCATGGATGGCTAACCACTAGAGTTTAGTTTTAAAATATATCTTGCTAATGTCATTCTCTTAATGACGAATTCTTTAGCAGCTGCACTAACACTTTTTTTCCCCTCCAAAACAGAACTTGCTGCATCACTAAGCTGTTGGCTTGTGAAGGCACCATTTGAAGTTTTTATTTTATAATTACGCATCCTATAATATATGCATACATACATACATATATATATATGTATATGTATATGTATATATATATATATATATATATATATATATATATATATATATAATATATATATATATATATGCATATATACATATATATATATATATATATATATATATATATATATATATATATATATATATTTATATATATATATATATATGTATATATATATATATATATATATATATATATATATATATATATATATATATATATATATATATATATATATATATATATATGTATATATATATATATATATATATATATATACATATATATATATATATATATATATATATATATATATATATATATATATATATATATATATATATATATATATGAAGTAATATTAAATAATATATATAAGTTATTTATATAATGTATAAATAATCAATATGACGTCATCATGCTCACCTAACTCAGCAGTATAAGATATAATATAAATTATAAGTTGTATGTTTTTTAAATATGCACAGTATCATAATATTATCATAATAAACATAGTAAACAAGATTAATTAAAAAAAAATTATTCAAGAACTTTTCAACTTAAAGACTTTATTGACCATTGTATTATTGAAGTAAAAATATTTTAAAAATATTAAAAAACCAAACAATTTTAAAATACATATTAAAAAAAAAAAAAGGTTAAGATATTACCTTATAATTGTTATGGGTATTTTATAATGATTAATTTAAAAGTGTGAATGGACCTTAAATGTTCACCAAACAAAATTTTATCTTCGCGTCTGAAAAAGCCGTTTTATTAATCGTTGTCAAATCTGCTCAACTTACCCCTACTAGACAAGGCGACACATCAGTTAGGTTATAAATAGAACTATAAGGCTTATGGAAAAAAGGATAAGTATTATCAATAGCCAAATAAATGGGTAAAATATAAACACTTAAGGGATTCCAGATAAATGTTTTTTTAAGCATCTAAGAGAAAAATAGAAAATTTTTTTTTTTTTTTTTTTGGTCCAAAATCGAAAAAGTGTCTGTCCATGTTACTAAACCACGGTCCAACAACTATTTGATGCTCATTTTGTTACCATTCTAAATACCTATCTTTTATCCGTTAGATGATTTGCCAGATTTAGTTGCCCAACTTTGCCCCTATGTTTTAGTTGCCCAACTTGCCCCTATACTCAATTAGCCCCACTCTACCCTACTTGTAAATCTGGATACGCCAGTTGATGGTATTTTGTGATACCCAAAAGTTTCCGGCTATAAAAAAGAGTTGACCCTCAAGGATAACTTTAATACTATAGTTAAAAAAAAGTGATTTAAAAATCTTAGGGAATAACCTATTTTTCTAAGACGACAGGATGAGTGTGGTCATTGAAGGTACAAATAAGAGGAAAAGTTTTTTTCCAAGTAACTTTGCATTAAAATAAGATCAAAATCATGTATTAAAATTGAATGTTATTTCTTTGTTAATGACACTGTTAAAGAAGTCTCTAGAAGTCAACTTCTAAGATAAAATTAGAGGTTTGGTTGACTAAGTTTAATGGAACTTATTGTTAGAATACTTTTTTGCATGGAGTTTTTGTAACCTTTGTTCTAAAGAGAGTTATTCTCGTGAAAAAGATGAAAGAAATAGGTACAATTAAAAATAGCAGCGGTATAAGAAAATGAAAACCATGGAGTACAATGAGGTTTGACTTGAAACGACACAATTAGCGAGACAAAAGATACCAATCTGAGAACCGTCTCCAAAAAAACCACAAAAGAAATCCCTTTTAGCTCTAAGCTAGTATTAAAAAGTGCAATGACGGTATGAGTCTGAAGAAGTATGAGATAAAAGTTTTAGTGAGATCATTACATGGTTCAATGTATTTAATTAAAAATAACATCGAAAAAGAGTGCTGTTTTAAGAAGAAAGAGAGCTATAAAAAATGAAAAGAAAGTTCATAAAATAAAACAGTGCTAAATAGAAGCACACAATAAAATGGTCTGTTGGTTCCAATCTTAATTCACGATAGATAATATCATAATGTATTTAAGTGTTATGTTTTATTTATTTAAGTAAATGAATTGATACGTACGTAAATGCGCTATGCAATGCAGTTGGGCTTTATACAGTGTCCGCCTAATGTATAAACTAAAAGATTTAACAGCTTCCGGATTATTGGATTACACTATGTAAGCCTTTATTCCGTTTTTAGAATAAATTCCTATAGTAACACAGGTCTGCGATTTTTTTTTTCTTTTTCTCTGAAATAAGAGTTACTCCTATGAATTTTTGGTTGCTAAATTCGGGAAAAATATCTAAAAAATTCCATCACTTAAGGTTTTTCCGCAAAACGCAAAATACTATGGGATTGTCTATCTTAACGAGCAAAACGAGGTTTATTGCCAAAATATGTTTTATTTATTTATTCCAACTTATTATAAGATAATATTATGTCTAAACAAAACATTTTGTAATTCATAACAGTAAAATTAATCAGTGTTGAATCAGATATATTGTAATAAGTTAGGAAAATACCAATATATGCAAATGCCGGAATTCCCAATGTTTATACCCAAGGATTTCCCAAATGAAATTTTGGATTTCCCAAGGAATTCCAAAACTCTCTTCCATGTCCTTTCAATTATTTATTTCTGTTTCAACTTTTGTAACGTGCGTTTCAAAAATGACTTCAAGAGGTTGTATAAATTCTTGTAAGAGTTTTTCCTATATTTGTGATGAATTTGTAGTGAAAAAACAAACAAATTAAAATATTACTGATTTTTTTAAAAAGTGTATTTTGCGCATTTTGGTGTGAAGATAAGAGACCAGGACAAATTTTGAGCCCCGCATGGAGGGTGTTAAGGGTGTGTTGAAGGACTTAGAATGTGGTTAAAGGATAAAACTAAATCTTTTTGTTTTTGTGTTTCCATAATCTGAAGAGAGCTTCGAAACCACAGCGATGACTGCTACTTTTGTTTGTACAATGTGCAATCTGCTGAGTTACCAGAATCCAGATTGCAAGAGAAAAATTTATTGACACCTAGATATTCTTTTGCTCGGTATAGATATAGAGAAAACATTTTGAGTGTTATTTTTCTCAAGATGGCGAGCTAGTCTATTGTTTTGATATTAATGGTTTAATATCCATGTTCAACATATAGCTGAAAAATGGAGAATGTTAATTGATTCTTTGAAAAAAAGTATAAAAGTTGTTTTACTTCAAAACGGTAATAAGTACGCATCAATACCCGTTGGACATTCAGTGCATTTGAAGGAAACTTATGGTAATTTAGCATTGATCTTGGATAAGTTAAAGTAAAAGGAAGTCGAGTGGACAATTTGAGGGAATCTTAAAGTAATTACTATGATATTTGGACAGCAAAGCGGTTACACAAAATTTCCCTTTTTTCTTTGTAAATTGGATATTTGTGTTAAAGCTAAACACTGGATCCAGAAAGTATGACTGAAAAGAACATTGGAGGTTTGAGAGGAAAAGGTACCCTTTGAATCTTTAATTGATTCTAAAAAGGTCCTTCTACCACCACTCCATATCAAACTTGGCATGATAAAGCTGTTTGTGAAAGCATTCCTAAAAGATGGCGTTAAATTTAAATACCTTTCAAGTTTCCTCGTCTGTCTGAAGCAAAGCTGAAGGAGGGAGTTTTTGTTGATATAAAAATATGATGGACAATTTTAAAAGATCAGGATGAAATTCTTTTAATGATGTAGTTTCAAAGTTTCTAGGGAATCAGAAGGACCCAGACTAATATATCGTATATACCAGATAATATCGTAAAAAATATGTTGTGCAATTTTAAAATTCTGGATGCTTAATGAGTTTTAAACTCCTTTTTTTGAACTCCTATTTGGATTACTTCCCAAAAAATCCTGGTGCAGTTTGTAATTAGCAAGGTGAGAGGTGTCACTAAAATATCAAGGAAATGGAGAAAGGGTTTACAAATAGTGAATATGAATTTGTAACAAACCCATATGTAAATTTGGAAAAAGAGAAAAGTTAAAATGGCATTCATGAACAAAATAGCCATCGCAAAAATGAGATAGTAACTATTAAAAAACAAACAAACTTAGAGCCTTTTACAAATATGATTGATATAGATATTGTTTCAAAACCTGGACCTGGTGCTACAGGAAATTGTGAATTAAAGTAGCGATTAACTTCACCAATCAAGTACAAAATTTGACTTTGGATTCATCGCAGCAGAAATTTTCTTTTTAACCAGAAATAAGTAAATTTGTTACCAGAGGTCATGCTGACTCTCTTTTAAAATTGCCAAAAAATGATAATAATCAAAAATTTTCAAAAGGAATATTAATGTTTAGAAACATTAACGCAGAACAGCATACCCACAACTAGCTTGTATGAAGCAAGCATAAGGATTCTTTATATTGTTTTCCTTGCCGGTAATTTTGTAACAGTGTATGTTCTAAGCTAAGTATTGCTTCCAGTTCTGCATTAATTAGAGTTGAAGGCTGGCCAGCGAGTTCCAAATGGCGGAATTTATATAACAGGATTCAAGATCACGAAAAGATTTCTGGGCATACAGAATGCAATCTAACATGGCGTGAATTAGAACGAATGTTTTTCAATACATGACGGTATTGATAATTTTATTGAATCATCAATTAAAGTAGAATTGGAAAAATGGTATCAAATTTTGAGAAGAATTATTGATGTTATCCTTTTCTTAGGAGATCGTAGCCTTGCTTTTCAGGGATCTTCGCAACGCATTAGTGACGCAAATAATAGAAACTTCTTAGGTCTGATAGGGTTATTAAATATTAAACACTTTGCAAAGGTGTGCAAAGTATATATCCAAATCTCAGTTTAAGTTTGAGAATTTTTATTACAGCGCCATCAACAGTAGCATCAACAGTAAGAGCTTCAGCAAGCTTAAACTTATTAAAAATTCTAGGTCAACCATGAATCAGAAAATTAATAAAATCTTTATAATTTTATGACTTTTTTTTCTTTAACACATTCTCTACAGAAGTAGTGTAATGCAGATTTTGTCTATTATTTAATTTCCAATTTGTGGAAAATACGTGATGGGTCGAAACTGATGCCATTCTCGAATTCAGCATAACGAAAAGCATATTATTCATCCATTACTATTAAAAAAAAATTAAAAGTTTCAATTTGAAGCCCTGCGTAATTTGAATTAGATTAGAATTCTTTATTGTTTTTTTAAAAACCGAAAGGAAATAATCTTAATCTTGATACCATTTACTGAAGCTATACTGTTGCAATGCTGTAATTCAAATTGGTATAGTACTTTTATTAGTATTTTAATAAATTTTACGTTTATTTATTAGTATTTTAATAAATTCCTTGGGAAATCCTAAATTTCATTTGGGAAATCCTTGGGTATAAACACTTACATATATATATATACACATATATTTATATATATATATATATATATATATATATATATATATATATATATATATATATATATATATATATATATATATATATATATATATATATATATATATATATGAGTATATATGTATATATATTTATATACATACATATATATGTATATATATATATACATATATATGTATATATATATATATATACATATATATGTATATATATACATATATACGTATATATATATATATATATATATATATATATATATATATATATATATATATATATATATATATATATATATATATATATATATATATATATATATGTATTTATATATATAGTTTGAAACTATTGAGTGTGAAAATTGGCAGGGATTAGGACGTAAACTCCGAGGAAGATAACAGTACTACAAGTCCAGATATTAATACAGATTCGGACTTTCAGTCCGAATATTAATACAGATTCGACCTCAGCCTCAAGTACTGCAAGTGTTGTAGAAGTTGCTTTGAAGAATCGAGAAAGAGATCTTTGACAAATAGCAGAAGCAAAGGTGCGTAATTTGATCTCTGATAGAGCAACTGCTTCGATTGTTAATGCCACTCTTCGTATATACAATATTCCCGAAATAGTTGACAAATCAAAAGTTCGCAGAGCTGTTAATGTAATATTAGAAGAAGACAATGCAGTATCATTAGTGGTATGTTGCGGAATTGGTTACGATGGTCGAAAAGATGTGACTTTAGCGCAAGAGAGTAGGTGATAAACACTATCAATCAAAGAAAACTGAGGAACATGTTACAATAGTTTCACTCCCTGATGGAAAGTTTCTGGGTAATGTATCACCAACCGATGGTAAAGCTATTACTGCTTCTAAATGTCTCGTCCAGTTTCTACAAGAAAAAAACATAATTGATCAAATTGAAGCCTTGGCATGTGATGGTACTAACACAAATGTTGGAACAGGAGGGGGGAATAAACCATTTGGTTAAAGTAAGCATTATGCGTGCTTTACAGTGGAATGTTTGCCTTCTGCGCCCGAATAAGTTGCCATTAAGGCACATCATCATTGAGTTGGATGGTCCAACTTCAGGTGTAAACACTTTTGCTGGACCTATTGGCAAGTTACTACCAGATATCTTAAATTATCCTGTCATCAAACACAAATGCTTTGGTCGTTCTCAACCTCTATCTAAAATGCCCAACGAAGTTTAGAAGGGTTTGTCAACAGACCAGAAATACATGCGGAGAATTACATCAGCGCTCATTTCCGGGCAATTCGATAAGGATTTAGAGCGTCTGAAGATTGGACCATGTCACCACAGTAGGTGGTTTACGACTACATGCCGTATCTGTAGGCTGTATGCGAGTACAACAAAACCATCAATAGTTTTAAACATTTTGACTAGATATATTGTGAATGTTTATGCTCCTATGTGGTTTACTGTGAAATATTATGAGCTTGGGATAAACGGTCCTCAAAATATGTTTTTCCCAATGCAAAGATCTGAGTTAATAGAAGATGGAGCTGCTAAGAAGATCATACAGCGCTGCATTCAACGGAACACTTTTTATGCGCATCCAGAAAATATTTTGCTAGCTGAACTAGCCTCCCATAAGCCAGACCGCATAGATGCTGTTCAAACAATCATTGAAGCCAGAGCTAATCACTAAGATCAAGCTTCTTCTGTACGTCTTTCCCGGGTGTCTGAACTGAATTTTAAAGTATCAAAGTGGCAGCTAATGATTAAGTAAAGTGAAACTGACATACTAGAACCTCCTTTGATTAGGAACATGTCAAATAGCGAATTGTTGGCCCTGGTAGCAGAACCTCTTATTGTACCAAAATTTAAATGTCACACCCAAATGGTTAAACGAGCTGTGAAGGAGGTTACAAAGGCCAGTCAGAAGGTAGCTGGTACGAAGCGACGGGATTCAATAATAAAAATATCAATGGTGAATAGCGCCAAATATCCAAAGCAGGAATCAAAGAAGGATTTTATCCCAAAATAGTCATATTTTCCTTAATACAAAATATTTTTTTATTTTACTACAGACTATGTTGTATAACTTTTAATTCTGCATCTTTTATTGTTCTTTAAAAACATTGAAATTCCTGCTTGACATTGTTCAATTTGAAATAAAGTGAAAAATATTGTAGTTTTTTGGGCCATTTTTCTGTTGCGCAAAGTCAGAAATTTCAAATCAATGGAGGAGGATCAAGATATGAACCGATTTTGATGAAATTTGGAATATAGCTATGTATACTCCATTGAAGTAAATTAACAACTTTGGAGCGGACATTTTCAAAAAAAAGTTTTTTATGAACCGCCTTAATATATATATATATATATATATATATATATATATATATATATATATATATATATATATATATATATATATATATATATATATATATATATATATATATATATATATATATATATACATATATATATATATATATATATATATATATATATATATATATATATATATATATATATATATATATATACACATATATATATATATACACATATATATATATATATATATATATATATATATATATATATATATATATATATATATATATATATATATATATATATACACACATATATATATATAAATATACACATATATATATATATATACACATATATATATATATATATACACATATATATATATATATACACATATATATATATATACACACATATATATATATATACGTATATATGTATATGCATACATATATATGTGTATATATACATATATATGTATATATATACATATATATGTATAAATATATAAATATATATACATATATACACACACATATATACATATATACTCATATATATATATATATATATATATATATATATATATATATATATATATATATATATATATATATATATATATATATATATGTATATATATACTCATATATATATATATATATATATATATATATATATATATATATATATATATATATATATATATATATATATTTACATTTTTATTTTTTATACAAAGAAAATTATTTATATATATGAAACTGAACACCAATTATAGTGAATTGGATAACAAATAAATATAATTAGACTATCATTATAAGTGTAAAATAAAAAAAAAATAAAAAATAAAAAAAGTATTTTTCTGTTTTGTAAAAGTAAAACCTTTTTAGGTTTAATGTAATATATATAAGATATAAATATTTTATGAAATTGTTAAATTAATTTAAAAAAATTAACAATGCATCTTAAAGAAATGTGTTAAAAACAACTTATAATTGTTTTGAAATGGTGCTATTGTAAAGTCACGTGAAATTAAAAAAAAAATCTTAACAAAAAGGATGTTTTATTTAATATAAGATTTTAGTATATCAAGTTTTTCAAGATACTTCAAAACGTGTATTTTATAGTTTGGTTTTCTATTATTTTCATTATATATACATTAAAACAAATTTTTGGCAAATATAAAATTAGAGGTAAGTAAAAATGTTTAGTCTTTTTTTTTTGTTGTAATATTTTTTAATCAAAGCAAATAACTATATTTTAACATAAGATTTTAACATATTTTATAAGCTTTTAACATATTTTAACATATTTTAACAAAGATATTTTTAACTGCCTGGTTAATAACCCAAGCTTTATAAGGTTCATGCACCTATTGCGGGCTACATGACTAAACAGTTTTGTGAAATAACAATTGCCAACCCTACAGTCATTGAGTACTTAGGGACCCACGCATTGCACAGTCACGTGAGTGGTGAATGCCTTCTCACTCCAAACAACAACAAAGAAGAAAAACGAGCGTCAGCCACAAGGTTGTGTTGGAGGCTAGAAACTTACATCTGCATGTTTTTTTCGCTTAGAAAACACGTTAAAACAAGTTTTATAAGTATAATGAAAAGAACAGAACTTATAACGTTCAAAATTTATTGTAAAAGTGAGAAAAAATATTTAAAATTATTATTGTTATATGTAAATAATAGTGTTAAATATAAATACGACAAATGATCCCTTCAGTTTTTGATGGTAAGGCATATTTCACAGTTTTATTTACAGTTAAATTTATTTGTGTTTTTATTATTTAAAAAACAGTAAATAATAAACTGAAACATTTTTTCAAAAGAATAACCCAAACTCAGATAAGGGAGCATTTAAATGAAATATACGTAGCAGAAAAGCTGATAATGGTCACATGTATCTCTGTGACGTATAGTGACGACAATATCGTCACTACCCGACAAAGGGTACCTGAGTATTCACTGAGTACAATCTTTCATATCATTCCTAGTCCTTAGTGGTCTAGGAATAACATCAAAAGATGGTACTCAATGGATTGAAACACAAACAAGTGAATATTAAGTTGCAAAGTTTACACCTTTATTTTGCAACAGAGGTGTGGACCTAGTAAGAAACCCAACATGTTGTAAAATCTTAAAACATTTCATTATTTTTCACTCCAATAATCGCTGATATTATTTTTCATCATACAAATAAATAAAGCATATTCAACATATGCAGCATGTAATAAAAAAAAATTAAGTAAAAAAAGAACTTGTATCGAAAAATCTTGAGCATCAGGTACTTTGTGCATTCCTAGCTTTTTTGATAATATCTGGCGCCAAGAACTCAAATACTTATACAATCTAAAGCGTGTACTCATATCTATTTTATCTGCAATGGGCAGCAATGGGCTTTACTAGCTTCTGGATCATTGTTTGTTTTGTTTTATTTTATGATGTTAATACTCGTGCTCAGCGTATCCAATTTGATAAAACAGCTCCAAATCAAGACACTCAAACAATGCCCATTAGTTATTTAGCAAAAAAGTTATAAGCTAACAGAGCACCCGAAAGTTATAAGCTAAAAGAGCACCCGACAATTATTACTAACCGACTTTCATTAAATGTTGAGAAAACTAAATTTATCTTAATTTATAAACCTAGTAAAGCCAAAAATATACCTGTTAAATTACCTAATCTATTAATCAATAACATAATAATTTAAAGGGAATTGACAACAAACTTCCTAGGGTGATTTTAGAAGAAAAATTGTCATAAAAATTTTATTTTAAATATAATGTAACGGGGGCTCGGCGATAAGACAATTTGTATTCTTCAAGCTCCTGCCAGGTTTTTATTTAATTGTAATTTCTTTTTGTTATTTTAACTAACGGCAAATATATGAAAAAAAAAAAAAAAAAAAAAAAGTAGAAGAGCAAATATACCAATACCCGGGGTCGAACTAAATTTGCTCAGTATAATCCATCAAGGCCAATTATGTAAACAAAATTTGGTGGATATGTGATGCTAAAAATTCATATTCGCTCAGTGGAATACTTTACACTTAAAAACTGAGTACGGATCGTGAGAAAAACGTTAGTGAAAGAGTTTCAAAGAATTCGGTAGAAATATTATAATGGATAACTTCTTCACTACTCACTCTGTCTTTAGCAAAATTTTTAATATCCTGAGATTTACCAATCAAAGGCTCCTGGGAAAAAAATAAAGCATATATTCCATCAGCAATAAATGCTTTGAAAAAAAAGGGGAATTATCCTCTCTGTTTAGCTTTTATTTGAAAGTGACCATGTGCAGTTATTGACAAAATAAATGGCAGTAATTATGCTATTAGCAATCCATTAGAAAGCAAAATCGGTGGTTGGTTAAAAACTGGAGTAGACACAATGGATCAAATGCTTTGAAAATATTACAAAAAAAAAACAAAATAAAAATCAACGCAAATATGACTTCTAGCATTTTCCTACAATATGTCACATGCTTTGCATCATATACTCTTTTTCGTGAGAATAATAAAGCGCGTTCAAAAAAATCTAATGAGAAAGATTATTTTAAACACTTTTTTTAAATGGCTTTTTGTTATTTTGATTTTTTCTATTTAATTTATTGAAAATAAGTTTTGCAATAAAAGAGTAAACAACAAACAATATAATACATATAAAAAGAATTTTGTTAATTTTACAAAAAGAACGTGGATACTCTCAAAAGATCATTAAAAGATCTTGATGACTAGATCATAATCATGATCTAGTCTCGATGATTAGATCATAATCATGATCTAGTCTCGATGATTAGATCATAATCATGATCTAGTCTCGATGATTAGATCATAATCATGAGATAGATTTTCTTTACAAATGTAACAGCTCAGATTATTTGCTGATTTTGTTGCAAATTTGCATACTGTGTAGGCATTCTTTGTACTTACAGTCTGAGTTTTCTCATTCGACATACTCTTAGCTTTATATTTTATTCAAAAACTCATTTATAAAAATTAAATAAAAAATACCAAATCTGATTTCTATCATAACAAAACTATTTCTATTCAAGATTTTACATGAACGCATTCAAGTGTGACGATTGTAATTATTGTTATTCGTAATTACCTAACCTTGATCAATAATAAAAGTATGTGGTTCTGCTCAAGAGGACAGTTTTTAGAAAAAATACAGTTTCATTGCTTGCTTATTAGGTTATGTTCATATCAAAAATGGTTTTCACTTGATGAAATAACGCTGATAACACATATCTTAAACACTAAAATCAAATATTGCTTATATGATTTAAGCATAATATTTTTATCAAAATAAATATTTTTACGCACAATTTCTCAGAAAAGTAACAGGCACTTTTTTTGACATAAGCGAAATGAAGGAAACTGTTTTGATAACGCGTGGTATGTTTTTTGCCATATTAAACAACATATTTAACGGGGAATATTAAAAAACGCTTGTGCCTCCATATGGAGATATATATGTCCATATGTCCCCACTTCCTCTGGATAAAAAAGAGACCACCTTGTTTTTTTCAATATTACGAGTAAGTTTATTTAATTTAATAAGTTCTATGTTTTTAATATGAAATAGTGTCTTTTGTTACTTATAAAAAAAAAAAATTAGTGTCGTAAGCAAACATTTTTTTCTTATTATATTAGATGCTTCATAGAGATGTAAATCAAAAATAGTAGAGGTTCTAGAACGGAACTCCGCATGCTATATCTAACAAATATTATTGCGATAACACGTCAAAATAAACAAATTGCTTAGGGGTCATTTGCAAATTATATCATACAAAAAAACAACTTTTTAGACCCTCCCTTTTTCCATCACAAAATATAAAATCCCTCCATCCCCCATTTAACTTTTATAACGTCACACTAAAATTTTTATATATTTTTTTATTTATAAAATAACAACCAGTTATGTCTCTCTTATCAATAAGTATTTCTTTTTTTAGTTAAAATTTTTCTAATACTTAATATTTTCCCGAACAAGATTAAGATGCAACAGAAAAATTGGGATTGACTATTCTTGTTCACAACCTTCCATAAAAAAATCAATGAAGTTTGATTCTTCTCTTTGAAAAATATTTTTGTCTGCCAATTTTTCTGCTTTAAATCCTCTAATTTTTTCTAAGAAAGCTAGTTGTTCATTTTTTTCTTTTTGAATAATTTTCGTTACCTTTGCTTTGGTGTTGTTTTCTGAGTATAGCATGTCAATAAATTCTGAGCAGGTTTCAAAATTATCAATAAATACCTAGGAAAACACTTCAACTAATGTTTCGCCCGCATATTCAAAATTTTCTCATTTCAACTGTAAGTTTGTTGTCTTTTCAGTAGAGTCCAAATGTGATCCATAAGTTCCTTGAGGCAAAATTAGTCCTAAAAGTTGGCACGAAAGTGGAGCTACTATTTGTTCATCTGGATTGAATGACTTCTGTGTGGTGCATTTATGGCAGTTATTAAAGAATCCAAAGAAATAGTTATAAAGTTGTGATGTCCAATGTCCGTTTCTATATTATTTGATACCTGGGGTTTTCATCTGATCCTCCGTCAGTAAACATTATAACAATTGGCTTTGGGTTACCATTCAAATTCAACCTAGTGTCTCAAAATAGCGGTAGTTCATATATTATTATATATAATTTTGCATAATATCTTGCGTGAGAATAAGCACTGGACTTCAAATGTATTGCTGATCTTATTGAAATATTGGTACGACCCGAGTAGGGCACAAATTCTTTTTAATCGGCTCCATCTTTATCAACTTTCAGCCCTGCACAGACTGATGGAATACGTTTATGGCATAGAACAATGACAAAATTGTGATCGTGTAATCTTATTTTATATTCCATATGCATGGGAGCTTGTAAAGTAGCTGCTATGAGACCTATTGACACTTTTGCTTTGTCATCTTGGCACTAACGCAACTTCTCCTAGTCCCAAGAATGATGTCAATTCCTTTAAATTCTCAATCGAAGCAAAACAAAATTTTGAATTCGGGTGATTTTTATGAAGGTCTTTTCATTCTTTAACCAGTCTTACAGAAACAGTAATGACATGCTTCTTGCCATCTATTGTGTGAGAGTTTTTTGGTGTAAGATGATAACAGACTATTGGTCTGCCAATTGTGAACCCTTTATTTTGTAAAGCTTTTATTAATTCATCAAGAGATTTAACTGTTCTTAAAGTCTCGCATCTTTTTTGTCAGCTGCAGCGGCACTGTGAGTAAATAACTATTAACAATCTAAATAATTGTTGATAGTAATTCCGGTTGACTTTCAATAACAGAAAGGTGTCCAGCCTTTTCATGAATTCTCAATTTAGAGGCAATATCATGATTTTTTAAGGATGATCTTTTAAGGTCTCAGGCAATACTTTATTATTTCTTTCTCGTGACACTTTCTGTCGTTTACGACTATACTCAAGTGATTTTAATTCTTTTTTAACACTTATTTTTTCTTTTTCCAAATATTTCATTTTTACACAATTGATAGCTTTTTGGTCAAAATATCTTGTTTTTGTCGGAGAGGTTGTTGATTATATGCCAATACAGTGCTTGAAGTTTAAAAAGTTTGAAAGATGGAACTATTTGCTTGAAAAACTGGAACCAGGACCACGGCCCGATGTACCAAACTTAGGAGGGCGCAAAACTTCCTAAAAAATAAGTTAAAAAAAAAGATTATTTTTTTGAATTCAAATTTTTATAGCGTCTCTTTGATGTTGATAAAAAAAAACAGATTTAAAATTGCGCATCCTTACATAAACTTCAACTTGTGAAAGCTTATGGTTGATTTATTTTTATAAAATTACCTTCTTTTAATAGAGAATATTCAATACTAATTTTATTTAGAAAAAAAACGAATCATCGGTTTCCAAAACTTTGTTAAAATATAGTTGAGTAATTGTAAACATTAAGATTTAATAATAAATTGCACCAAAACATTATCAAGCTCTCAACTTAGGAAGAAAAGAAAACAGCACCTAGAAAATGACGAGAAACAACGAAAATGTTTTAAGAAATGGTTGTTAAACAAACTATGCAGTGGAAAAACAAATTATTTTAGATGATATTTGTGATGCAGTTAATGAAAAGTTAAAAGATAAAGTTTTTCAAACAGTTCAAATTAATGACTTTAGTTCAGATTATCATTTGTAATTACTGAAGAGGAGATTTTCATAAGCAAAAGCCATGAAGAATTTTGCACAAATGACTCAGAAACAACAAGGGAAGATGGAAATTCCCGCCTATCTGACCAAGCTGAAATGGGTTACAATCAACTTTATTCAGAAATATCAGATTTTTTACCAATCTAAATAGGAAACTTTAAACACAATGATCCAGCAATATGGCCTAAAGTAACTGAAAAAATAAGATACTCTTTGATTCAACATGAGCTATAGCAAGAAAAAAGAGAACGTTTTCCAAACACGCTGCACAAGTGCCGGAATTGCCTAAAAATGGCAAAACTATTTATGGATTAAAAATGACATATGATATGTGACTATAAAGGTTTTTGGGGCCAAGGATTTCAGTTTTAGGATCCATCTTAATTTTGGACAAGTGATTATTTTAGAGGTTGTAAAGGGTGATCACGCGAATTAGATGAGACATGTTGTGTATCTAAATCTAGGTAACTGCTGTCAGGTAATTCAAATCTGGGCATATTTGGTCTTTAGAAGTGGTCATGACTACTCAAATGGTTACTTTAGTGGTAGTCCTGATATACATATATATATATATATATATATATATATATATATATATATATATATATATATATATATATATATATATATATATATATATATATTTATATTTATATATATAAGAATCAAGGTGATGACATACATCATACATTAGTACATCAAGAGCCCTTTGGCCTCCTCAAGTTGATTGAAGCATTTGACTTTTCACTGAATCCTCTTTTTTCTGGACACCTTAGTAACGAGCTTTCATTTTCATCATAAGATCATAATTTATTTGATGCCTGGAGAATTTCATTGTGAAGTGCTCTCTGTTGTTTAAGTCTAAAACATTAATATTAGGGTGTATGAATTGTATATTTTTCACAATTAAATTACTGTTTGAACAAAATACATTCGAAACATTTAAAGTACAAACTTCTAGATGAAAACGGCATATAGTAAAAGTTATTGAGATAACAATAAAACTAAAAGTACTAGATGGTGTAATTTTCTCGCTTTTAACTTAACAAGAAATTAAAAAACTTTTTTTCTCGTAAACTAGTATTAACTTTTTACGAAACTAAACTCTTCTTTTTACATAAATAAAAACTTTTTGCAGAAATAGAAACAATAAATAGAAACAATAAATGTTCTCTTCAGGGACAGATCAAGCATTTTTTGGTGTTTGAAATGGCATGGAACAAGCTCCAAACATTTGTATGTTTATACTTATGTCAAATATTGATGCTTTGCAAAATAATGCAATTATTTGGGGTTCACCTCTGGGGTGAAGAGGGAAGAAATTTTGGGATTTATTTGTTCCCAGCCTCCAAATCCTTATTAGTTCCCTCCTCCTTCATAAAATAATTCATATAATTTTTCACAATAACATTAAAAGTGCTATTTAAAAAAGATTTTAACTAGATTTAAATGATTAAAACTGTTCTTTATGCGTCTTCTTCAGTTTTAAAGCAAAATCTACGATTGGATATCACTTTATTATAAAAAAGGCTAGCACCTTCTGCGCTCAGCTGAGCTCATGTGCGGCTTAGAGCGGCCTAGTGTTTTTCTGCTTTTGTAAAGGTAAGTGTTAAAAAAAATGTTGCGCATTTTAAGGGGTTTTATTGAAAAACACTTTAGAAAAAAGCAAGCATAACAAACAAATTTTCATATTTCTTTTTCTTATTTCAATATAAGATGTCAATGGAATAATAGAAACCTTTAAGAAATTAAAATGTTGTAAAATTGTCATGCTGGCCTCATATTTCACAAATAGTTATAAAAATAAAATATTGCCATTTTTGTAGTAAAATTGACATACTGAGCTCGAAAATTACATTGAAGAAAAAATTATATTAGTTTTAGAGTGCTGGTTGTCTCTAAATTACATTTACAAAATGAAACTATTCCAATATAAAAGTTGGATTTGAAAGTTTTTGCTCACCTCTGGCCCACTGTGCGCTGCTACAGAAAACGATACTTTAGCACAAAATGGTATGAAAAATTTCATTACAACAGTGATTAAACTTGTTTGGTATTGATGTACATTATTAATAGAGATTCATTGCTTGGTTTTGATTTTGTTATTTCAACAATAAAAATTAACCATTTTTTCTGAGAAAAAATGGTTAGTTTTTTTTGAACTTCATTGATTTGATAAGCCATTATTATCCTTTAGTGGTTTAACACATTGTATCTGTTAAAGTAAAGAAAACCACAACGTCCTACTTTTCTCCTCGAAAACAAAATGAGCTAGTTGAGTTACTCAGGCAAGAAGTTAGGAATAAACTATTATCAAACAACAAAGAAGCTAAATACTACTCTGTTCTGTTTGACTGCACTGCAGATGCCTCCCACAAGGAGCAGATAACCCAATTAATCAGGTAAGCCCGAAGACAACTTTCACCTCCTAACAGCAGAAACAAAGTTTGGCTCCCAGTCCAACCTTGTGTTTAACAGCATTATTACATAAATTAAGTGGCAGTTTACAGGTAGTTAACTTTATGTCTGCTGGATCCACCGAATTAGACTTCTTCCGTGGACATTCACTTTCTAAAAGTTCAGTGGATGAACTTAAGACAAAAGCCAAAAGTTTCTCTTAAATTTACGAGACAGTTTTGATTGTTCTCATTTTCAGTCAGAAACGACAAGTTTTAAATATCAAACTGCCGTAATGATGAAAAATTGTCATTTTGCATCTCATTTAAAAATATTCATTGACTGTTGCTTATCCTAACACGGCAGTTGCTATTCGCGTCTTCCTCACCATACCAGTCAAAGTTACTAAGTGTAAAAAAAGTGAAGAAAAAATTAGGCTCATAAAAAACTACACAAGATTAACTATGGGCAAGAACGTTTTTTTAACCTGGCTATAATTTTAACTAAACATGAAATGGTCGACGCTTATGATTTTTTGTTCACATTTTTTTTAGGGGAGAAGGAGGTGGTGAGCGCAAAGTTAGCTAAATGTATACATATATTTCATTTTAAAATATATTAAATATATTGGATCCTTTATAGAAAAAATTTGTTTTTAAATAATGGTCACAGTTAAAGGAACAAAAGAATTAGTTGTACTTTATTATACAAAAACATAATACAATATATATATATATATATATATATATATATATATATATATATATATATATATATATATATATATATATATATATATATATATATATATATATATATATATATATATATATATATATATTGAACAAAACAAACCAGAAGAAAAATAAATAGGCAAACAACTCAAACACAAACACAATGGACGAAGACAATAAAAAACGCAACTAAGCAAATAAATAAACTACGCAAATCGAAAAATACAAGAGTACATACAAATTTCCTTTACTTTTTTTCTTTTACTTTGTTCGAGAAATTGCTTTTATTATCTTCTTTTAAATTATTATTTTTTAACTGATTTTTTAATTAAAAAACAATGAGACAAAGTTAAGGAACAAAATCGATACTTTAATATGCAAATTGAGTAATTCATTTTTTTCACAAAATGACTTAATGATGGCATATTGTTTACATGCCAATACACATGCTACGTAAATTGGGCGAGCCCCACATTATTACAAATGTCCGAAAAAACACCTCAAGAAAAATGGGTAACTACCATCTTAGTATTCGCAACGCTGCAAATTGGACAACTCCACCATTTTGTATGCAGACTAGCAAGATATTGATTATATATTAGAAATTCTTCAAAATATTTTACAAATAAGTGGTTTTGGTGTTTTAGTTCTTTTAAAAGAGTGTTAATAATTGTAAATGTAAGTATCAACTTTATTTTTTAATAGTTTGTTAAAGTTTTTTTCATCATTTGTCCCTTAATATGTGATTTAGTTTATGTAATTATTATAAACCATTATGGTGCAGTATAAAACATTTGCAGGAGTTAACAACGTTGCATTTTAATTATTAATTGACATATTTACATTCAATGTATGGAACTAATTTATTTTGTATTGTTTGTATTATTTTAATTGTTTTTTTTTTTTATATTTTGATATTAATTGAACTACCAAAAAATCAACGGGTATCTACATTAATATTTATCCATTTTTATAGATGTATAGCAGAGGAATAGCTATGGTTAAATTGGCTACTGAGAATCATTGAAAAAAATACTCCGGCAAACAAAAAGAAAACAATGGATCGTGGAATAATAAAATACCAAGAAATAATAAAAACTTAAAAAAAAGAGTGAGTGTACAAAAATTTGTGAAAATGATGCTTTTAAATATTATTCTATATCTGAAAACGAATGAAAATATATTTTCAACATTTTTCGCAACATGAGTTGGAAAGAAAAGAAAGTGTATGTTGATGGGCTTATGAAAGTTTTAGAATTAAAAATCGAAGGGGCAGAAAAGAGTCGGAGATATCTAGGAGAATGTCTTCCATAATATATTTTCTGAGAAAAAGTAATACCGACATAAGCAAATTGATCTTTTTGCATACCTTAGACTTATCTAAGAATACTGTGCTCAAATTGAAAAAACATGCACTCACAAACAAAAAATAATAAAAAGCAATAACACAACAAATTCATTACAAAAAGGTATGAAGAATCCTTCGGATTTTTTAAATTCTTTACCGAAAATGGAGTCGCGCTTCTGCAGGAAAAAAACTTCAAAAGTTATTTGCTACCTGAGTGGAGATCCAAGAATGAGTTATACAACTTTTATAAAAATGAATGGTGTCCACCTAAAGATATTGCGAACCCTTTTTTAATTGGCAAATTTCAAAAGCAGCTTGACAAGGCTCGTATATCTCTTTTCCAGCCTAAAAAAGACGTACTGCATATAAGGAAAATCACCTACCAAAAGCGGAATATGAAGTGCACCAACGAAAAAAAAATGAGGCAAAGGAGAAAAAAAAAATGAGACAAGGTAGAAGAACCTTATGTTTTTACCATGAACATACAGGTTGTTCTTACCTACAATGCAGCATACCTCAATCTTTCATTTTTAAAAAGTTTGAATGAACGTCAATTTTTGAAATCAATAAGACCAGGAAAAACTACAGGTGATCCAAAGGTATCAGATTTACTTATATTTCCTATTAATTATACAGAATTATTTTTTTTCCAGAAGGCATGTCAAAAATAATACAAATGTAATTGTTAATTTCAAGTTACTAATATTCTAGCATTATCGTATAATCCTGATGGCAATATCTTTTATAAACTGAGGTTTTCCGATCCATTACCACAAAATAAAAAAAACATTAGCCCAAAAAACATTACTTACTTGAATAATAAACATCGAACAAGACTAAAAATATCTTTGCGAAAATATAATGATTTAAAGGATCTCAAAATATCAATGCCCTATGACTACCACGATTACTACAATAATATTCCACACGAATAATAATGATTTTCACTTCTTCCACTCTTTCTCCATTACATTATTCTAGCTGCCTATATCAATAATGGTGCAACTTTTTTGTTCAACTATATTTAAATGTTTATCCTTCATTATTATTATTTTAATATCATTAATTTTTTATATTCAAATAAAAAACTTGTAAAAATGCTTTGTTTTTATTTCTTAAAGAATTGGGTTACTCCTAGAGCTATAGCATTGATTTTACACAATCTATTAAATTAAAAAAAGTAAAATGACTCCAAAACAAAGACAATAAAACCATTATACAGATAATAGTGTCATGTTTATTGTATTAGAAACATGTCTTTACATTATATTCACGGCCATCCCGAGGGAGGGGGTGGCGTAGGGGTATCTAGACACCCCCTCCACATATTATTGGACTTTAGAGTTGGCAAATTTCTATATAGAGTTTGCAGTTGGCAAATGTCGGCTAACAAGGTTTTTTTTTTTTTTTTAGAATACTTAGTCTGAAAAAATTTAGGATAAAGTAAATAATATTAAAAAATATGTGTAACATAATGATGTAGTTTTTTTATCCACCCTGAAAAGTAACCATTTTGGAAATACCCAACTTGCATATTAAGGTATTGATATCTTCTTTTTTTAAATATCTTTTTGCTTCACTTTTAAATTTTTTTTCTTTTTCTTTTTTTATTATATAATTTTATTAATTATCCATTTATTTATTACTTTTTCATTTTCTTCTTTACTTTTGAGTTTATTAAAAAAAAATAAAATTGAAAATTTGTAAATTATCGCCTTGTTATCAATGTATAATGCAAAATGCGTAAATCAATGCCACTGCATTGATAATACAGTTGTATATCTAACTGTTTTAATGACATTTCTTGTAGTATTGGGTTGGGGAATAAGTTCGTTCGGTTTTTTTCAAAGTGTTTTCTTTAAACAAAAAACAATAATTATAACAATAAATTAATCAATTATGCATTCGCCGTTATTGTTTACAACCTCCTCCCACCTATCGACCAATTTGTTGTTGCGGTTCCAAAGCCAGTTTTTAAGGTCCTCTTTGCCGTCGAAGTTAACACCTCTATATTGATTCGACAAGGTGCGGAAAAGGTAATAATCTGTTGGTGCAAGGTCCGGAGAGTACGGTAGATATTGAAAAACTTCCCATTTAAGCTCTTGGAGTGCGGTTTCAACGACTTGTGCAACATGGAGTCTAGCATTGTCGTCGAGCGAGATGACTTGGCCTTGTAGGTCAGGTCTTTTCAGTTGCATGCCTCATTTAAGTGGCGTAGTTTGGCAATGTAGACAATGTAGGCAACTCATGTTAACGTACAGGCACCTTTTTTAATCTCCCTTGACAATTTGGTACAAAATCGTTACGGGCCGCATTTTGCACAATGGCGTGCAAGGTGTTGAGCAGCAATTTAAAAACGATTTTCTTTGTTGACTTCGTTAAGCTTGTGAGGCACCCAGGCTCCAAGTTTTTTGGCAAATCCCATTGAGTGAAGATAATTGAGGATCATCTTATGCCCCCAGTTCATTTTTTTGGCCAATTTACAACTTGTTTGGGAACCATCTTTCCTCAAAAGTGCCTTAAGATGCTTTTCATTGAACTCTGTGGGTGGACAGCTGCGAGGTATGTCTTTGAGGTCAAAGTCGCCGTTTTAAACTTCGCAAACCATTTCTGTGCTGCGCTTTTACCTATGAAACCTTTTCTATACACATTGCATAATTCACGAGCGGCTTAAGCTGCCTTTTGACCGCGATGAAAAGCGAAGAAAAGCAGGTGTTAAAAATACTGATTTTTGTCGCCTGGGTATTCCATTTCTGCGGGTGGAAAATGTGAAAAACTTCAAATATTCAAAAAAACAAATAACACAATTCTGTAGAGCAGAAAAGGCACTGTCTAATGAATACAAACACTTTGCTCAACAACAAACAAATCCTTCAAACAATCATCTTTGAAAAAAGCCAAACAAACTTATTCCCGAACCCAATACTTGATAATTTATTTAATATATAAAACGTAAAAAATAGCTAAGTACTTATTTTTAATTTAGTTATGTAATATTTCAGTCTGATTAGCTCAGACTATTGTCAGACGTAAAATAAAATAATAATCTCACAAAAAACGTATCTAAAAAAACCCGTTAAGAAGATATTACAAAGATGAGCTGACGTAACGTGAAAAACTATTTTGAAATTTTAATGATTATTTTAAAAAGTGGTCTCCAGCTATTTGACGCAATTTTAACACCATTATCCTTGTTCAAAAGCGGTGGAAAGTGTCTTATCTCGTAATTCGTTGGGAAAAATTAATAAAAAGTGACTCTCTTATTTTCCTTTTATAGTAGTTAGAATTAAGTGCGATCGTTTGGGGGTGCATCCAATTATTTATACCGTGGCAGTCTTTGCAGTGTTATGTGGCTCCAGAAGAATGCCAATTGCCTTTCATGCTATTTACCTGACGCTCAATATTTCTTAGTATAATTTTTTTTCTTGTTTCTCCAATATAAACGCCACCCCATGAACACGTAGGCTTATACACACCCGGCTTGCTATTTGGTAATAATTTGGATTTGTTTTAACACAAAATTGTTTTTAAAGTTGGCGATGTTGTAAATATAACTTTAGCGCCGTATCTCTTGAGTTCTTTCCTTAATTTTGATCCTATTCTTGGAAACCATGGGAGTTTTATTGTTTTGTAACCATTTTCTGTTTTATCTGTAACTACACTAACAGGATTGTTTTTTATTAATATTATTTTTTATATATGCATATATATATATATGTATATATATATATATATATATATATATATATATATATATATATATATATATATATATATATATATATATATATATATATATGTATGTATTTTTATTAATAATTATTTTTACTTTCTACAATCAATAGAATTATTATTTTTTTATTATTATTATCATTTTTTTTATATTTAATAATATTATAATACTATTGTATGATTTGAAAATAAGTTTAAATATCTTGTTGTTGTTATTGTTGTTGTTGTTGTTTTATCTTGTTGTTGTTATTGTTGTTGTTTTTTTTTTTTGCTCTTTTTTTGTTATAAACTCTAACTCTGATTTTTTATAGCTGATTTTCGACAAACAAATTTTTTTATAAATTGTATTTCATCTTGATGGTATTTTTGGGAACAAATTTTTTAGGGTCTTGCTATAAAACCTTTAAAGACTACGAAAGTTACTACAAGATTAATGTTTGAATTCGGCGGATTTTGAAATTCGGTGGAAATTATTTGTATTTAAGACTTTTATATCTAAAGAGTTTAACTCTTTTCATTCGTTTTCTATTTCCGATGTGTATTGAATTGCGGGATCTTGTTGATTTAATAATTCTAAAAATTTGTCGTGTTTTTCTAATGAATCGAATCTCGCATAACTGTCATCTACGTACCGTTTGAATAACTTTGGTGAGAATAAGTTTATCTCCGCTAGTCTCAAAGTTTTTGTTTCTTAATGTTACAAAAATGCCTCCGCAACAACGACCATAAGTGATAGTCCAATAGGGCAAGAATTCGGTATAGTTCTAATTACGTTTTTATATAAAAAGTAGCATTGGTTTAGGCAGAGTTCAATTAGTTGGTGAATATCAGTAATAGTTTCTTTTCGCAAGATCATCTTTATCATAGTTGAGTCAATAATCACAGGAATCGCTCTGTCAATTCGAACCAAAGGGTACAAAGCTATCACATTAAGACAAATCCCGAACCTTAATCAAACGAATAAACTCTTACAGCGTCTTTATTCTTTTTAAATTATTGAAAGCGATTCTTTGTTGCCTTGTGAGTTGTCTGGTAATTTCTTTTTTCAGAGATTTTGTCAGAATTTTACTAATATTTTGTTGTATATTCTTTGGGTCAACATTTTTGTTTTGTTTTGTCAAACACAAAGCAAACGACTTAACAATTTAACAATTCCATAAATGGTACTTTCTTATATGAAGGTGCAAATCTTGGTTCGAAATGCAATTGTTTGACTCTAAAATGAGTCTAACGGCAATTGAGTAAGATTTAAAACTCCTGGTTTATTATTTTTTTGTTTTCTCGTATGCAGTTTAGTTTTTTATGGGTTTTTTGATAAAGATTTTCATATTTTTCTTTTAAATGGACTTTTTTAATAATAAAATGATGATTTTTCGATTTCTCTGTAACACCATCAACATTTTCGTAATGATAATGCTTCAAAATACTTTTTAATTCTAAATTAATGATTTTAATAAATTCCTTACTTTTATAAAGTCGATATTTTGCTTCGTTTCGAGCGTGTATTAATAACTTTCTTTGATATTCCAAGGTAATGGTTTAAGCTATTTTTGATTTAATAGTCGATTTAGTTTGAAATGATGATGCAATTATATTATTAGAAATACATCTTTATAAAAATATAAACTGATTTTTTAAAACAGCATTTTTGGTTTTTTGTATCTTAAAGTTTTTTTGTTAGATTATAAATCTTCTCGTTGCAAGAAGAAGTGATCAATTGTTTTAATGACCTTTCTTGTAGTACTTGATAATTTATTTATTTAATATATAAAACATAAAATACAACCAAGTACTAATTTTTCATTTATTTATGTAGTATTTCAGTCTGATTAGCTGAGACCGTCGTCAGACGTAAAATCAAATAATAATCTCACAAAAAACGTATCTAAAAAAAACCGTTAAGAAGATGTTACAAAGCTGAGCTGACTTAACGTGAAAAACTATTTTGAAATTTCAATAATTTTTTTAAAAAGAGGTCTCCAACTATTTAATGCAATTTTAGCACCGTTATCCTTGTTCAAAAGCAGTAAAAAGTGTCTTATCTCGTAATTCGTTATGGCAAAATTAATAAAAAGTGACTCTCTTATTTTCTTTTTATGTTAGTCTGTTATTTCAAAGTCTATGACCCTCGCCAAATAAACCGTGATGTAGTTTGCAAACGACCCCTTACTATTGTTTAAATAACTTTTTATTATTTTCAAAAGATTGCTAGAGATTCCATAATAATTTAATTTTTTGAATAGCATTTTATGATCAATCGTATAAAAGGCTTTAGACAAATCAATAAAAATGTCTAAGCTAAGTTTGAGTTTTTCAATTAATTCTCTAATATATTGCGTTATTTGGAGCATAGCGTAGAACAGTAGTTATTTTTATAGTCAGTAAAGTGGTTTTAAAATCCATATTGCTTTTTATATAGTATATTGTTTGAAAAAGATGATTAAAAATTTTATTATAAACAATATTAATTAAAAAAAAAAATTACTTAATCAAATGATTTTTTAATTTCATATCTTTACTCCTGCTTATAATAGAATTTATTAAAATGAAGGAAATTACAAAAGATATCATTAGGGATCGTCCACAAACTACGCAACGCTAATAAAAAACAAACAAAAAAGATCTAAAGTTTCACCTTGCAGAACCTAAAGTTATACTATAAGTTAAAAAGTTATAAAGTATAAGTTTTAAAGTTGTAAAAAACAAAATGTTAAATTTAATGAAAATCACTGCGCAAAAGTGCTTAAGATCTCCTACTTCTGTTTTTTAAATAAATTTAGCGATGCGTAATTTATGAAAAGATCCTTTAATTGTGTATTCAAAAGTCAAGTACATAAATACTTTAATGAACAATTTTTTTAGTGTACATAAACCCAGTCTTCACTTATAATGAATTTTTTAACCGGTCATTGAACTGGTCATTGAACCGGTCATTTAACGGAGAAGGATCAAGATTGATAGTTAACTTTCCATAACTCTGTTATTAAATGATTTTTTAAAATTCATTTTATTAAGCCGTACAAACATTTACAAGTTCCATGTTTTGAAATATATATAAAGATGGCAAGGACGATAAAAAGATCTGAAGTTTATCTTATCACCAAGTCCCTTTTTTTTTAGACATTTATATAAATATGTTGTAACTAATATTAAAAATGCCAAATGTTTCAAAGAAGTTTATTTAAAATGCAAAAAAGTTAAATAGATTTTTTTTTCTGATAAGTGTTGTTCAAATCACTTTTAATAAAAGTTATGGAATAAATGAATAACTACAAAAGTGATAAAGTTGATAAAAACAAAATACGAAAAGTTGGTGTCAAACTACTTCATTATTGGGGATCCGGCGGCAGCCATAAATTTTTTTTTAGTGAAAGTTATTAATATAACTTGATGAATAAATGAATACCCGGTTACAAGGTAACTAAGCAGACAATTAAACAAAATAATTAATAACAAACATTTAAAGAAAGAAAGAAGCACCGAAAGTAAAGCTTTAATCTAGAGTTTCCGGTATACCGTTATTAAAACCAGCATTCAACTAAATTTTTTCAATACCGAAACCGTTTCCCAATACTGGTTTTTTACAGTTTTTAAAATTTTACTAATTTTAACTTAATAAAAACAGCAATTTGCACTCAGGGACGCATAGAGACATCATGATGCTTGGGGTATATTATAAAAAAATGTACTGGATATCCCCCACCCCGACCACCACCAAAATGGAAATAATAAAAAAAGAAAGCTATTAGTATTGTAGTATTTACAAATTATTTAAAAAATTCTGTATTTAAGACGGTTCACGAATCAAACAATTAAACACAACAAAGAAAAAAAACATTTCTGGATTTGGTATCAAGTTTTTCTAACGTTACCAAGACTTTACGAGTTTTTCTAGCAGCAAAGTTGAAAGTTACAACGTTGTAATTAACTTTCTTCTCAAGATCTGTTTCGATTAAAAGGATTGACAGCCGTTAAAACGATCCTGTCCCATAATAGCTCTTAGAGAGTTTCTGACGAGAGCTAACTTGCAAAAAAATCACTATCCTTCAGCCACAGATTGTCGCGTTGGTATGACAAGTTTCTGAATAATTTTTTTATATTAGGAGAATAGTAAATAAGTTTTTTCTTTTTTTTTTTATTGTCTAAATAAAAATACTTATATGTTTATTTATGTATTTTTATACATCAACCAAAAAATGAGTACATAAACAAATAAAAAAAAACAAAAATATAAATAACTTTAATTAAACATTAAAAAAAGCTAAAAGATTTTTTCTAAATTCTCCTAATAAAATTTCAGTTAGAACCTTGTCAAACTAACACGACGAAATATTGGCAAAGTAAGTAAGATACGCAGACAGATGCATATCTGAGGGAAATTTCCTTCAAATCCTTTTGCACAAATGCTATTCAGAAGATCTAAGGCCCAATCATCTGTCAGGAGATGACGTCGAGCAGACTAAGGTGTTCCACAACTCATCAATAAAGATCATTTGGATACAGATGTACGAGATCTTTAACTTTAGATTTTAGACTGTTAGTTAAGTCCGAGTAAATTTCAGGTATAGATTAGATGAAGAAAAATAATCTACATTGCTGTTCCAGAGCTTGAAATCTCTCTGTATTGATGGATGAAGGTAAGATAATAAAAAATTTTCACTTCTTTATTGGATGTTTTCAATTTTTTATTCAGAATATTGATAATTTTTTTTCTGTCATCTGATGATGTCCCATAAACGTACTGCCTGGGGAAAACCGATCCGGATTCCTTACCCTCTGTGCACCCCTGTTTTCACGTATGTACTTTTTATGTTTGAATTTTGTAAATGAATGGCAAAAAAAAAAAGAAGTTATTTTGTTATGCTGTTTGAAAATCACAAATTAGTAAAAAAAAAATTTATTAACTAGCTACTTTTTTGTATAGTTATATTATTTTATTGCAACACTACGATTCCCCTTGAACAATTTGTATTTTATTTTTGGAAAAGTATTAACGTTTGCAGCATTACAATTCCCTTGGACATTATTTACGCATGAAGAAGTTTATGAATGAAAGTATATACCGTAGCGTGGGGTAATTGAGCACCTTTTTTAAAGCTTTTTTCAAAATAAAAAAAAACTTGTAGATAATTTTAAAAAGTGAAATATGTTTATTTAGTACTACTCTAAATCTTCTTTAGAGAAATGTTGGGTTTAGGAAAAAATAAAAAGTGAAGAATTTATGTTACAAAATATACGGCTGCGCATTTATCCCACGATTTGGGGTAAACGAGCATCTTATTATTTTTTTTATAAAATGATCGAATTTAAATATACTTATTTGTGAGTGTGTATATATATATATATATATATATATATATATATATATATATATATATATATATATATATACACACACACATACACACACATACATATTTGATATATATATATATATATATATATATATATATATATATATATATATATATATATATACATATATATATATATATATATATATATATAAATATATATATATATATACATATATATATATATATATATATATATATATATATATATATATATATATATATATATATATATATATATATATATATATATATACATATATAAATATATATATATATATATATATATATATATATATATATATATATATATATATATATATGTATATTTATATATGTATATATATATATATATATATATATATATATACAGAGCTGAATTAACCAATAGGCTAATACCAAATAAAATTGTAAATCAAATTATCAGTAGGCCAGACTTGGTGGTGGCCTGGGCCCCAAAGATCCCCAAAAATTGGATCCCCAAAAATCTTATTACTTTTTAATTTGATTAACATTTAGACAAGTTACGTTATGAATAAATCTATAATGCAAAAAATTGTAATTATCGTTCTACTTTATTATTGCATTTAAACATACTTAAAATAGTTCTGTTTAATAGATATTGTATATATGTATAATATATACATATATATATATTATATATATATATATATATATATATATATATATATATATATATATATATATATATATATATATATATATATATATATATATATACATACATATATATATATATATATATATATATATATATATATATATATATATATATATATATTTATATATATATATATATATATATATATATATATATATATATATATATATATATATATATATATATATATTATATAAAAAGTTTGATTATTTGAAAAAATACAACTTTGTGATGGAACTTAAAGTTTCATGCCCTTTGGCAATCATCAGCCATATTTTATTCCTATATATATATCAGCCATATTTTATTCTATATATATATATATATATATATATATATATATATATATATATATATATATATATATATATATATATATATATATATATATATATATATATATATATATATATATATATATATATATATATATATATATGTATGTGTATATATATATACACACACACACATATATATATAATAAACAAATAAACAAGGCCAAATATATAATTCATTTGAACTAAGATAACAGTATATAAAAAACATATAAATACATGAAAAACACACTAATATAGTATTAACGCATATATAAGTCACTAATAGTTTCTTTCAAAAAATGATATATTGTTTTTTTCATATAGGGAACAAGGAAGCTGTTTTATAATTGACTTTCTTTCTGTAACAAAGTAATCAGGAACTTGTGCTTCTTTGAAGGAGATGATTCTTGGGTTTGAAGCATCCTCTAAAGCATCCTCTAAAGTACTTGATATTTCAATTTTTATCTTTTCCTATATTTACAAATTAGCCTACAAAATGATATGGTGCCTTTTTTCCTTCAAACTGTACAACAACATAACAACCCTCTGCTAATAAATATTCAGAGGTTGCAACTACCTCAGGATTACATATTCCTTTAGAGCAAATACAATCTAATTTATAAATGCTTTCATTTGAGTAGTTTTTAAACTTATTTTGCACGTGTGCTTGTTTTTGATGGAAAAGTGAATCTTCAAGGTCATAATCATTATCGTATGAATCACTTTTTTCAATAAAAAAATCCTTTTTTTTAAGGTTTTACTTTTTTCTTTCTGTATACAATCAGATTTTTTATCAGAAGCTTCTTGTAGCTCAATATCTTGGAGCTTGAAAGCATATCATATTCAATAATTTCTTTAAAAGTATTCAAATTTAATTTAGAATTTCTTTCTATATTTAAGGATTCATTAAGTTGGGTATTTTTAATTTCGATTAGCTTTTGTTTTGATTTGGATTTAGAAGTAGAAGGTTCTATTTCAACATCTTTCAGAAAAACACTTTTTTCTGGTGAAACCTTAACTATTTTCCCACGCATTATTGCCCCAGGCTTTTTAGCAGAAGTTTCTCGAAGTTCTGCAAGAAGTTTAATAACTAATGGGGATACTAAGTTCTGAGAAGATTTAGATACGTCTGTCCATAAAATTTTCTCAATAATATTTTTTTTTTGTTTAGTGGGTAGATACCAGATGTTTCGAATCCATTTACAGCGAACTCTCGTATGTGATTCATATTAGTCAAGGTATTAAGGAGCAACCTTGGGAAAACATTTTTTCGGTAGGGATGTGTAAAATCTTCCTTCACCAATTTTCCATTCAGTAATTACTTTTCTCCATGCTGATTTCATGGGTCCATAAACTGCAAGGTCAAGAGGCTGTAGTAAATGTGTACTATTAGGAGGTAAGAAGACCATCCTAATGTTGTTAGCTTTGCAAACTTCAATAATATCAATAGATGAATGGCATGCTAGATTATCACCTATAAGAAGTTTTGGTGTGTTGTTATCAACATGTCTGAAGTAAGGTATTACTAATGTTTGCATCCAATCTTTAAAACAATAGCCATCAAACCAACCAGATTTTGTACGGTTATAACGTGCATCAATTGGACCTCCAAGTATCTAAGTGTCCATCAGACGCTCAGCTTTATACACTGTATATGGAGGAAGAAAAACACCATCAGCAGTACATGCAAACATCATAGACACTGATGACTTTGATGTATTTATAACTCTTTAAGCATGTTTAGTACCTTTCCGAAATATCATTTGTTTTGATTTTGTGTCATCAGAAAGATTAGTTTCATCATAGTTTATTATGTTTTGAGGTAAAACATTTTTTATTGTATCTTCTAGGATGTTAAAAAATCTGTCTACAGAGTCACATGAAATTGCAGCACGCTTTCTACAAATATTTTGACATGCTCGATAAGACAAAAGGCTTTCATGCCGCTCTAAAAATGATCTTACCCAATCATCAACAGGCAAATTTTCTTTAAAATACGGACAGTCTCTTCCAGATTTGTTAAGAAAACTTTGTACAAATAATTGGAAGTCTATTTTATCAAATGCATACCCAAAATCACTAAAAGTTGCAATGTATTGTGTAATCATCTGGTAGCAAAGAACTCTTTCGACCAACCACACTACTTTTGCGTAAACCACTAATATGAAACCTTAAAGTTCTGTGTTGTATGTTTAGCAGCTTTGCCACACGTTTACAAGGTTCTCCACCATTAACAAGTTCGATAGTTCTTTTAAGTTCACATTCTGAGTAAGCTTTTGACTGTTTTTGAGTTGATTTTAAATAGTTTCTCACCATTTCCACAAATCTGTTATAAAAAAGTGAAGAATATAACCTAAAAACTCAAATTATTTGTATCTTTAAATATTAATTTTATTATCAAAAATATCACAAGAATAAAAACCAGTAAATTCAAAAGGTGCTAATTTACCCATGTAAAAGTGCTCAATTACCCCACCTTACTTTAAACACCTATATTTTATGAACAATTCATTTATAAGACTTGAAAACTTGTACGAATTTACTTAAATATATGTAAGGTATATTGGAGAAAAATTCAAAATTCTAAGAAAGTTTTAACTACAAATGCTTACCCTTAGTGTTTCCAGTTGATAGTTTTTACGGAATTCAATGAATCTACACCGTGATATAGTTACTTATTATCGGTTATTTATTTTTTTTCTAAAAGAGCTATAATTAACAACTTATATTTTCCTTAATTTACTTTATGTATTTTTAACTTGAAAATGAACACACATTAATACTAAATGTTTTATTTGTCTTCTAAACTGAATATGTTAACGGGTGCGCGATTACCCCATGAAGTGCTCGATTACCCAACGCTACGGTTACAGCTGTAGCGTTAACATAAAGTTTTCAAGTTAACAATACAGCTATTATAGCGTTAGTTTAAAGTTTTTATAATAATAGTTTATATTTAAGAAACAATAAATTTTTTAGCATTATAAAAGTTATACATTTAATTATAGTATTTAATATATCTACTTATATTGATAAGTATTATACAAACTAGCAGTAAGCAACCCGTAATACGGGTTATTAGTAATTAAATAATTGCTTACAGTTAACAACAAAAAAGACTACGTTAACATCAGTTAAGTTCTTTTTAAAATCTGTTACAACACAGCAGATACCATAAAATGAAAGTCAAGTAAAGCCTTCCAATGCCTAAAAAAAGGAACGAAAAATAATTACAATTTTTAATTACAAAATATTATTTGAATTTTATTGTTGGTAGAATGAAGATATAAAGACTTAAAAAAATTGCTGTAATAGCCCAGCTTTATCAACACAAAACACATTAACAATAGCACATAGCATAAGAAATTTGTAAGCACACATTACTATGTCTCTCCAAAATGATTAAAAAAGAAAAGATTATATAAAGGCTCGACAACTTAACGTAGTAAATAACGTAATAACGTATAACACCACAAATTAAGATATTTTATCAACTAAAATGCTTGAGCTAAAAAGATTTAATTGATTACAATATTGAACAATTTTATCATAAAATACCAAGCAGCTCATAAAATTTTTTATATACATGGTCATTATCAATTGTGGCATTAATAAAACTTAAATAATTACTTTTTTTTTTAACTAAAAAGTAATTATATAAGTTTTATTGATGCTCCATGTACTAATTCTCTTTTAACTCTTATCTAAGAGTAAACAAAATTATTTTTACCTTTATTATGTAAAGTTCCAACTTCTCTTTAACTGTCAACTAATGAAGAATAGAGTAAATTTCATATTGAATTTATAAAAAAATTTAAAATCATTTAAATTTAAAACTATTTGATTTAAATTGTTTCAAAGTGTTTAAAATAAAATCAAATAAACACACATTAACACGGCTTGACAATGAATTCTGGCAAGTAAGTTTTCTGCTCGCCGAGCAGCATTTCTTATATTTCAACAACTTTTTTTTTTATTTTATTTTAGGTGCTCCAAGAAGTCCTCAAGGTTTTATCACAGAGCACCGTGGATAAGCATTTAATAGGAAGTTCACGCCTCCTTATCCCTGTAAATAAATTTTTATCTTTATTTTTCGATAAAAGTTGTCTATCAAAAATAAAAATAAAAATTTATTTACATCAATAAATTGTAATTTAACAAAGAATCTAGAAAAAACCTATTAAACCTATTAAATCTAATGAAAATATTAAATAAAAAAATATAGCAAACCTACTAAAATCAGTACCAGTTCTACTGCCTTAAAACTTTTATTATTAACCCTTCTAGTAGTAATCAAAAAATAAAAACAAAGTGATCTGAAGTTACTAAAAATCACTTCACCTATTTTTTTTGTTTAGGTTAATTGTCCAACTAAAAGTCTATAACTATAATACTGAGATAATGTAACATGATTTCTAATCAATGCAGCACGTTCAGGGTTGTGAACTAATTGATTATGCCAACCAGCATCACCCCTTAGAAAAAATAGAGAACAAACCATAGGCTCTAATTTGGCAGACATACTTGATATATTTTAAGAGGATGACCTCTTGGGAAAATAACAACTTCAGTGAAAGTAGGTGGAGCACGATCTTCACCAAAAAATACAACTGCAACTTCATTATGTGAAGGGAGATTATAGTGACGTCTATCGCGCCCTTTTTTCTCCCTATTTCAGTTCAAAGTATTTGCTGCTTGCCGAGCAGGATATCTAGCATTTTGTTGATTATTAATTTCATCCCGCCTCAGCCTATTTCTTGCATTTCTGCGGCGACTATTTTCAACTTGTCTAATCACACTGTCCTCATTTTAATTCAAATTATTTACGGCTTGCCGTGCAGCATATCTAGCTTATTAATTTCATCTCGCCTCAGCCAATTTCTTGCATTTCTGCGACGATTATTTTCAACTTGCTTATTAACATTTCCATCATTTTCTAAACTTAAAGCCACTTCTAGCCTTATATCATCCATTTAAACTTCACTTTTAATTGATAGTAGTAATAAAAAATCTGGAAAGAATCTTGAAGATTGTGATTTTTTTTTTAACTTCTCTAAATTGCGCACTCACAAAGAATAATTTTTAAAACATTACATAGGAAATTTTCATTTAAAATAAACCAAATTATACAACAATATTGTGAGTTTTTAATAAAAACATTTTTATAAATATATCCGTTAAAAGATGTTTAAACAAAAATTAAACTTATAAATATAATGTAAATAAAAAAATTAACCAATAGTAATAAAAAAATAATAATAGTAATAAAAATTTTAATGATAAAGGGTACTGTTAATACAAAAAAAAGACAAAAAATAAAAAGTAAAGTATTTGTAAACCCCTTTTAGTAAACTTTAATATTATTTCTATAAAAAAATTGTATAAAAAACATGCAAATAATTTAACCTTTACAAACAATGACTGTTCAAAAGTTGTTGCTTAATTCATTTTTCTAAATTCTAAAGAAAAGAAAAAAATTTAACAGCATCACTGAAATGCCAATAATAAGCAACATGACAAAGTTTATCAAAGATTAATTATCTGTTTTTTTTATTACTTAATCTTTTTTCCAATATTTTATATTATTTATTACACATTAAAATCAAAAGATCAAATTTATTAAAGCTTTACATAAATTAAAGGCAGCTATAAACACTAAATTATTAATTTCAAAACAATCAAAAGAAATAAAGTCTGCTGGAAATCAACAAATTAGTTTAAAATTATAACTTAAAAATATTACAAATTTAAATGTGATTTTTGTTATAGTTAATAAATTGCTGCAGTACATTTGTTTTTAAAACTGATTAACTAATATGGTATATATTCAAAGCAATATAATAGCCATGTTATATTGTGAATCAAAAATTAAAGTAATAAAAACTATAAATAATAATCTAAACAAATACTAAAAAAATAAAAATAAGCATAATTTAGAATATATATATTTTTTTAATGAAAATAAAAACCAAGGAAAAAAAAGCAACAAAAAAATATCTTCACTGATTGAAGATATTAAAAAATTTTTTGTTGCTATTTTTTACTTGGTGCCTCCCAGCACCCCTGTATTGATGAGCCCTCCATTTGAAAGAGGGCTTATCCATACCATTATTACTGCAACATTTGTTAAAGGACCTCTCAGAGAGTGGCCCTGGGTGCTAGGAGCAATATAGTCTGTAGCTGCTCCAATTTAGATCTAAAGAAAAAATAATAATATAATAAAAAATATATATTTCCATTAAAAATAATAAAATAAAAACTCCTAATATAGAAAAAGTTTAAAAAAAAACCCTTTAAGCAAACTTCAATATCATTTATTTGAAAAAAATATTAGTTTAAATTTTTAAAAAATTCACAAAACTTAACAATATTTGTTCTTCTATACCACATAAATACATCATTTGATAAATAAAAAATGTAACAAATAAGTAAATAAGAAAAAAATTACATACAAAAAAAAGAAATCATTGTACCTGATAAAGCTGATGTGATTTACCAGAGTAGTAGTAGTAGACTTTTAGTGAATCTAAATATTAATTTTAGTGAATGATTAAATGCAGTGAGGTCTAATAATGAAATTAACTATGTATCATTTTTAAAAGTAGATAACAACTTGAAGGTAAACCAAATGTATATCAACTCAAAAGATTACAAAAAAACAACATCACAACAACAATAGCATTCACCATAAGTTCATATAATATGCATATAACATAACTTAAGAAACAAACATTCATATATAACAGAACATCAGTAACAACATTGCGCAAAATGTTTTTAAAATACATTATGTATTTTCAGAGTAATTATTATTAAAGGCTTGAAAACACCTAGACCTAAAGCAGTAACAGTTTGACACGAAACACTGCTTTGTAATCCTTCGCAGTAAGTGACTTGGCTGGCAAGGTTGACAAATCTTGCTTTACACGTTTACCAATTCACAGCACTTTGAAAACATGGAAATACCATAATATATATATACATATATATATATATATATATATATATATATATATATATATATATATATATATATATATATATATATATATATATATATATATATATATATATATATATATATATATATATTTACCCTTATATAAACATATTTAAACATATTTAAACACATTTATAAAACAATTATATAACTTATATTAACACATACACAAACAATAAAAAAAATATGTTACATTATTATTAAAACACATTGATAAAAAAGCTAAAAGCACATTTTACAATATACACATAATTATCAAAAAAACAATGCAAACAATAAACATATAACTTGAATTGTGCAAACAAAAATTTTAAAAATGGTTTGAGAAAGTTTTAAAAGATTCAAAGTAAACAAAATATTTATATACAAACAATACTCGTTACCTTTTTTTCATAAGAACTGTAATTCTCATAACAAAAATTTAATCTTTACATACAATAACATGCGACATGTCAGTGTTGGCACGAAATTTTAATTTATTTTTCTAAATTTTCTAAAAATGAGCAAAAACAGTTAATAGCATCACAGATATTTCATGGTAGTAATAAACAATTTTATTGAAATAGCATTAGCATAACTTTTTTGTTGCATAAAAAATAAATAGACCTCATCCATACCTCTATCTTCCTTCTAAAAAATAGAAGAAATGCTCAATAAAAATAAAACTGCTAGAAAAAATAAAGCCAAAACAAAATTTAAAACAAACAAAATGTAAATGATTTACAAAAATAAAAGGAGTGATCCTTTCTATTTTATTTCTAATAAAAATATTACATATAAATTGCTAAACTAATTTCTACACTTACTTCAATTATAATATGACCTTAACGATGATTATTTATCTTAATATGATTCTTTAAGTAAACAAAATCAAATGCAGTTTCAAATTTATATATATAAACCTCTACAATTTCATCTGTTCAACAACTGAATTATGATTCATCACAACTCTAAAAAATTTTCCTTTAGTTTAAGTCTAAATAAATAAACAAATTATATTAGAAATGGTAGGAAATGCTTACTGCTAGCAATTTTAGCATCTAAATAACTAAACAAAATAAACATAAATAAAAATGTAAGCAAATGTTTGCTGCAAATATTAAGAGATAAATAAACAAACATTCAATATCAAATTGATATTTATGAAAAAAATTCATTTTTATCCTGTAAGTTACATTAAATAAAATATTTATTGAAAAGCCATTAAAGTTTGCGTGAAACCAAACTCAATAAATAAAACAAATTGTAAATAAAAATAAAAAATCGTTAGGGCATCAACACACAACAAATCTGATACAAAGGTTTAAAAAATAAATACAGCTCCATATTAAATATAAAAGCTTGCCTCGTGTAATTTCAAAAGTAGATTGGAAACTGTTTGCATTAAAGTATTTTATAGAATACAGAACCGTTACTAATATCGAACAATAGTAACTAACGGCATTGAACATTGAACATTGACTTCTAGCAATTATATTATAGATAAGTAAATAATTTTATTTGCGTTATATATATTTTTTTTACTGTATATACTAAACCAATAAAAAACAAGTACAAAAAAAACATGCCAAAACAAAGCTCTTCTCTCTGGAAGTATTTCACAAAATCATACATTTCAGCTAGTGAAGCAAAATGTACCCTGTGCAATTCTTTCATAAAATGCAAAGGTTCGAGCACATCTGTTCTGATTACCCACATGAGAACTATCCATAGTATAAAATTAAAAAGAAAGAAGTTAGATGATATATCTGTTGCAGAAGTTCCGAAAAAACAAATAAAAGTTGACGGATTTTTTAAACGTGAAACCATGGCTGAAATGCTAGCACAATGTGCAGCAAAGGATGGCGTGTCTTTAAAAACAATTACGAAATTTGATGCAATACGTGACTTTATTCAGAAACGTGGTTTCCAAATACCAAAAAGTCAAACCACAATCGCAAAACTAATGTTGTCGTTTTTGAGCTAAAAAAACAAGAGCTGCGTAATGAAACTTCTGTTTTGAAAAAATTTGGTAAATAGTTCAGCATAAAAGTTAATAAATGGACTGTCATCTCCATTAAAAAATATATAAATGTAGCTCTTCACAATAAAGTTGCTTATAAATTAAGTCTTGTTAAAATTGATGGTTCCTGTGATGCTTTCACAACCGAAGAATTAGTTAAACAAAAATTGATAGAATTTAGGTTAGACATTTTATAAATAGTTGCGTCTTCTCATGATGGTGCTGCAGCAATGCAAAAATTTGGACGGATAATTCAAGTAGAAAGTCAACTGTGCCAAAATCACGGTATTTATCTGGCCGTAACCAATGTTTTTTACAAAAATTTACGTACCAGCGAACCAAACATGTTCGAGCAACGAATCAAATAAAGAAGATGCCGATAAATATGATAATGCAAGCGATTCTGAAGAACTTTTTTTCAATCTTTATTCTGAAGATGAAAACGATTCAGATTCTGATTATAATGACAATCTTTATGTTAAGAGATTGAATCGCAGCAATATTTTTAATGATTTCATAAAAAAACTGCTCATGGAAGCAGCAACAGAACATTTCGAGATGATATTAAGTCTGTACTGAATAATTCACGTAAACTGATTAAATTTTTTAAATTGTCAAGAGTTCGTAGCTCTAAATCGCAAAAGCATGTTTTCAAACAAGCATTTAAAAAACTGATATTAAAACTCTTTGATTTTCATGATTGAAAGGTTAGTAAATAAGAAACCATGCATTCAAAAAGCAGTTTTGGACATTGGAACAAATAGTTTTTATGAGGAAGTCGATATAAAAGTTTTAGAAGATATTTAAACCATTTGGCTGTTAAGGAACTATGTAAGGATAACTCAACTATTCTGACCAGTGAAAGTGTTCACATGTTTTTGGTCAAAAATCTTTCTGAACAAACGTCTAACTTAAGCGTAGTGATGCTAGATTCCCTCAAAAAGCAATACAATGAATGACGCAACAAAGATTTAGTGTCACTAATGAGATATTTGCAAAATCCTAACTCAAAAACGTCACAAAACAACGATGGCTTTAAATATTCATCAAAGTCAGCAATTATTCAATATGCAAAAAATTTTTAAAAAAATTTTACAAAAGTATTAGATAGTGTCAATGTCGAACCATTGAATGAAGAAGCCAATAATAACCTTAAGACACAGTTACAACAATTTACATGCAAAGATGGTTTTGTTTCAACCCAAGATTAGTTGTTATGATCCATTTCCAGAGATATTAAGGGAGCTTAGGCTGTTTGAAGCAAGTGGAGTTCGAACATCGAATTTAAATAAGGTTAATGCTGCTCTCAAAACAATTTAGCCCACGTCAACATCCAGCAAAAGAACTTTTTCGGTTGCTAGTAAATTTTTAACTAAGCTTCGAAGCCGAATGAAATATGATATATTAAATGCATAAATATTTTCAAAATACTATTTTCTTAAACGCTAAATTATTGAGTTATTACTGCTTGATAAAATATTTTTAACATTTTAATAATTAGTTATTATATATTAAAGAGTAAAATAAGGTAAAATAGAAAAAGAAAAATGTGTTAACTTTTTTTTTTTCTATTTTATTTTTTCTTCTCATAATGTTTTCTAAGAATTAGGCAAAATTTTTAAATGTTTTTTATAAATACTGCGCAATACCGGTATATACCCGTATTGAACTATTTTGAATACCGAAAACCGGTACTTTCCAGTATTTTGGAAACTCTACTTTATTCTCAATTTTTATGTTAAACTAGATAAGAGTTCGTCCTTTAACTAAAAGTTTTTATTCTGCTCCGGATTCTTATCTTTATCTCTATAAATTTTAAACCGTCCTTGTATGGAATACTGTTGTCATATCTGGGGCTGATCTAGCAATGATATCCTTTCTCTTACAGACTAGGAGCAAAAACGTATTGTAAACATAGTTGGACCTTCACTTGTAGCGAACCTCCGACCATTATCGCATCGTTGTAATGTTGCTTCTCTTCCTCTTTTTTTATTTCCAATTTTAACAAAACAGCTTTCCTACTTGTTCCTCTAGTTTCAACTCCACTTTTGAGAGCAGCAAACCAGGTAATATTATTTTCTTCTTTAGTCTGGTTTTAACATAATTATTCCGAATTGGAGAACAAATATAAAAAATTATCCATTGTTTATTTTAAGCTTTAAACAAGTAAATCATTTTTCAAAATTATTTTTCATCTTTACATTTTTTTTTGTGCACATTTTAATAAAATGTTTTACAATACAATAGTTAAAATAAAAAATTGTTACATAATAAAAAGTAAGTTCAAGATGAAAGAACGCGGATACTCGAAGAAGGCCAATCGTGTCTTCTCAACGAGAACCGCTAGTAAACTATAAACCTCGTAAAATTATTATATACAAAACTTAATACATACATAGGCGCATTCAAAGTAGTTTAAAAACATTCAAAATGTTTTTAAACTACTTTGTTTCAAAGAGAACGATATGAAATGCTTGAATTTATTTTAAAATAACTTTTAAAAAATGGTTGCCAAATTAAACTAACGTTTGTTAAGTTGTATTTCTTTTAACAATTAAAAGAGATAACATGAGTAAAACTGTCTTTAAAATTGATAAGACGTTTACCGTTGTAAAGGAGATATTGCGAAAATGTTATACTAATATATAATTATATGACTAACACAAACCACCAATACAGTTATGGTGTAGTAATTAGATTTATATTACTCATTGCTATATGATTTATATTACTCATTGCTATATGGTTTATATTATTCATTGCTATATGATTTATATTAATCATTCTTATATTATTTATTTTAATCGCATTTGATAAAAAAATAAAACAAAAAATTTCAATTGATTTATATTAACTGCAAACTTAATATAAATCATACACAAACAAGATTTGTTCTATTTGTATTAATGAGGTATTTAGAACGGCAAGCAGAAGAATTACACCAAATAATATCTAAAATCGTAGGTAAAAATAAAGTTCTTTAGCATATAGTTCTAGAGGACACTGAATTATTGAAATGAAGACTGCAAAATATTTAGTGAAACAGATTTTTAAATATTAAATTGCAATAAAAATATTAAAACAAATATTTGTAATGAAGTCACTTTACTAGTAACTGTGAAATATGAGCCGCTAGTTAAACATGACAAAAATTTAAGTGCAAATGAACCCATTTATTTGTATGGTATATTCAACCACTTACAAAACATACCGTTTTGACCGTAGTCTTAACTATGGTTGAAAACTCTTTAGGATAAAACCAAATGTAAAACGTGACCTCATACTATTGAAGTAGATTGCTTAAGTTACTCTGCTCTTCACAGTAAAGTTATTTTATGTAAAATATGTGGCAACTCCCACCCTCTCCAACAATGATGTATATTGCAAAAAAGAAACCATAAAAACAAATAAAAAGACAACACAAAATGCAATATCTAAATTAACAAAACTGCCTATTAAAATAAAAAAGTTACAACTCCGCTGTCACGAGGAAGGACAAAGTTACCGAAAACTTTCAACCAGTCCAAAAATAAATTAAAAGCAAAATACAGAAAAGTATATCAACTGAACCGGGCTTCAAAGATGTAAAGAGAAAAAAACAAGAAAAAGAATTAAGATAATTACAAAAACCAAAGCAGTTCTAAGTTTCCAAACAAAAGAAATGCAGAGAGACCTCAAAAAAAAAAAAAAAAAAAATTAGACCCGAAGAGATTACTAAGACAAAATGCAGCATGAATAAAGTTTTTTTTTTTAACTAATTTTTTGTGCCTTAAACATTTTTTTTTTTTATATGTTTCATTGATTTCATTGGGTCAATCGTATAATTAAGCATTTGCAACGTTGGGTTGTATACTGCTACTGCTACGACTACTACTTTTTAAGAAACCTATTTACAAACCTAGGAAGCTTTTCTTTTTTTTTTTGTACTACCTAAGGAAAATTTTTTTAAAGATTTTGGGGCCCTGATGGCTGATTTTTTTTTAGAGGGGGAAGGAACCTTAGACCCATTAGCCACGGCACTGACTACGACTACTACTACATTTAGGACTTCGACTAATACGACTACAACTACTACTACTGCGACTGCGACTACTACTACTAATAACTATAATTTTTTTTTGTGTAACAGGCAAAAAAAGTTGAATGAAGCTGAATCCAATATCAACAATATGGATATAATAAGAACTCATGGACAAAAAAGTAAAAACATAAGTCATCAGCAAATTCCTAAAGGAAGTACATTAAGCATTATAAGTGAGAACTTACAGTCTTCATCGTTGGATCATCAGTCTGCTGAGGTAATACATCATATAGATTTCATTTATCGACGTAAAAAAGAGTATATATAATATGTGTGCAGAAAGAGAGTGAAAAGATGCCTGAATAACATGAATTTGTTGGGTTGCATAGTTTTATATTGTTGTTTACTTTGTTACATATATGGATAGCTATAAATATCATGTTTTATGCATATTTTATATTAATTTGTCACCTAATATAATAATAATAAAAAATTATTTTAGTCAAAAAAACCGCCAATATGTGTTAAAAACTACATGGGACTTGCGATTTTTTCTCTAGTCTGTTTTTTTCCAATTGGTACTCTGGCTTTGTATAACTCTCGCCAGGTAAGTTTATATGATACATATTTATTTAATTGTTTATTTACCTTTGTGGAAAAAATGATGCACAAAACTTTTAGATTTAAAAAACAATATTATTTGTACAAAATTTCATTTGTTTTATTACATTTAACATTTTAATAAACATCATCCTTTTATTGCATGTAAAGGGGAGTCTCCACTCATTCGTTTTTCGACGAGAACGAGATAAAGAAAAAAAAAAAAAAAATCATGTGCGCATGCGTAGTTTGCCTTCGTAAAAAAATAAAACTTACACTACGCATGCCCACGTGATTAATGTTCCCTTTCTTTTCCCGTTCCCGAGAAAAAACGGATGAGTGGTAACTCACCTTTACATTTTAATAAACACGTTACATCATCCAGGGGCGTGTCTTGGGGATGTTTGCTACGTCGTCGAATTTACCCTAAAAAATTAAATAAAAGTTTTTAAACTTAATTATATTGTTAAAAAAAAAATAATAATTTTACTATATATATTATAACTATTGAAACCAAACTGCAGACAAATTATGCAAAAATAGTGCATCTAAGATGGTCGGAAAGAAATTAAAAACGGGAAAACATAATAGTATTTTGGTTTACAATTTTATTATCATTTAAAAAAACAATTTCTATTTTTTGATGGAGGTTAAACTAGTTTTTAGGTTGTTTAACTTAATTAGAAACATAAAGTGATATTTCATATCAAATATTTTCGTTATTGAAAATATTTTTGAAATATTTTATTTTAGTTTTAAATTATTTAAAAAAAATCAAAATGATTATTTTAGTAAAAAAAATTTTAGACTTCCATCTTTACATACACCCTTAGTAAATTTTTATCAAGTTTTATTGTTTAATTATCATTAAGAGGCAGAAATAGTTAGTAACAATATTACTAACAACAACTATAGAGCAATCAATATCAATGGACATCCCCAGTTTTACCACACTAGACTGCGTATCTTTTAAAAATATAAATAAGAAAAAAAAAAAGGTTTAAACATAAAAAATAAAATTTAGACTTCCCTTTCAATATTCACTCTGCCTAATTTGTTTATTTCATTAAATTTGTATTTTATTAAACACAAAAATATAGCCGTTACTTAGTTCAAAATGTCGCTTAAATTGTAAGTTTGTATAGCACTTCAAAAAAAAGGTAGTCCGTTGAAGAAAAACATTAGAGAAAACATCATTTCCTTTAAAGTGAGGCAACCAAATATTTTATTAATGGTGTAGAATTTTCAGCATCACAATATCCTTTGGGTGCAAGAAAGGAAGACAGAGTTATTACAAGAAGAAGTTGTTTATAAATGCATTTATAAAAACTAGTCTTTGCTTCTTGGATAACCAAGCAGAAAAAATAGAATGTCTATATCCAGATTTTGGACTTGATAAGTACAAATTAATATTTAGCCATGATGAGAAATATGAGAATTATTATTCCCTTCGTTTTCAAAGATCCTTACTTCTTCTTAGCTAATGAAAGAATTTTAAATTATTTTTTGCTCTTTTCAACACAATCATTTTGTTTACGTACTAAAAGCTCTAATATAAATATAAAAGAAAAGTTTTTTTATTTTTCTATAAATTTCAATGACATGTTTTTGATACAAATCTTTTAATTACATGAGTGTGAAAGCAAGTATTAATAAACTATAAAAATTTTATTTAATTATAATATAAAATATAAACTACAAAAATTTTTTTTTTATAGTTTTTTATAGAATCTTTTTCAAGCATTAAAAAATGTAGTTTCTTTACTTAAAAATATTATTATTTAACACCTTCAAATATATATATATATATATATATATATATATATATATATATATATAATATATATATATATATATATATATATATATATATATATATATAATATATATATATATATATATATATACACACGCACATATATAAATATATATATTAGGGATGTACCAAAGCTAAGATTTTATATAATATATATAATATATATAATATATATATAATATATATATATTTTTTGATTTATATTTATATTTTATAGTTTTTATTCTAATATTGTTATCAGTAATATAGCCAGCCGAGAAACAATAGGGCGCATATTTCCATTTTTTGTGATTTGGAATAATTCGAATTTCAGTTTTTAGGGCACAAATACAGACAGTTGATTTTTTTAAACTATTCGTATTTTCAAGTCTAATAGTTAGTTAAGTCTTATTTTCATCAGAAATAATAAAAACTTGTTTGAAAGGATGGTTGTGATAAAAAAACGTTGCGAACTGAACCTGGTTGTGGACGCGCAGTCTGGTTTGAACTTTTATAAACAGCGTTTTAGATGAATTCATTCGATGGAATATTTTTTAAATTTGTAAGAATAAAACTTGATAAGACCCATTGGACCGTAAACTTAAGCTACCTCAACACTTATTTCAATAACACTATGTAAAGCGTCTATTTTCTGTATAACAATATGTCTTGGCTCACAAAAATGTTTTATTTTATGAGTGATTTTTCGAGAAAATTTTTAAAGCAATCGTCATAAAAATATTTTGATTCTATAGTACACAAAAGTCGCTTAGTAATAAATTTTAGTTACATGAGATTCATTTTCAACTATTTAATCTATTATAACAAAAAGAGCATTAGGTACATCATATCCCAACCATTAGTAAGCTCTGACCAGAGTGCACTATAACTGAATTGTGTAGTCAAATGAAAAACGAGTTAAAAAATTCGTTTGTAAAAAAATATTGGTAACACTTGTAATTCAAACTTTTTATATCAAAGCAAATACTTGCTTTTATCTTGCTAATACTGTTTTAAATTTTATGGTGGTTACTTTGTTTGGTGGACCTTAATTTTTATGTAAAATGCTTCCAGTTTCTGAAATCAATTCAAATTTTCTTTTTGAACTAATTTTTTTTTTCTGCCATAAAACCAGCAGGTGGTAAGGTTGTATGTAGTTTGTGACGGTAACAGGGTAAATCATGCCTTGGGACGGTAACAAGGTAAATAATGGGACGGTAACAGGGACGGTAACTTGGTAAACTTGGGACGGTAACAGGGTAAATTATGCCTTTTTTAAGAAATTTGAGAAAGACGGCGTACCTTGGCGAACGAAAGATAACATTTATCTTTTATATAACTTTTGTGCACCTTTAAAAAATAATAACTTTAAAAAATAATAACTGAATAACTGAAAAGACTCAGGAACTTCAGTTTTATGTTAATAAGGAAAAAAAAGTTGCCAAATGATCTAACATTGTAGCATTGCATAAATAAGAATCAAATCAAATAACTAAAATGTCTTAACTTACTGATGTTACTGTATTCCTCAAACCAATTAAAAGACAAAAAGTTTTAACTTGTCTAAAAATATTTTGTGAAGAAACAGCCGGTGTCTTAAAATGTCATCCAGACCTGAAAAATGTTGATGATACTATTTCGTTTCTTTCAATAATAATTAAATTTTAGAGAACTGTTAATGTTCATAGCCCTTATGCAGATATATGTATGCGTGATCCAAACCAAGCTGCAATTTTTTGCTTCTGGCGATTTTAATCTTCAAAAGCTGTTAGAATTCAGAAACTTAGCTACAAAAATGTGTTCTGCTCAAAAAGTTCGTTGTAAAAGTTTCACAAAAGACACTTCTAAAAGTCTCTATCATACATGTAATTGTCTTGTTGAGTTGTCAAAGTTTCTCTTGTCTACAAAACATGAATATGTTTTGCTTGAAACATTTACCACTGATCCTTTAAAAAACAGTTTGGGAAAACTCAGGCAAGGATCAGGCGGTATATATTTTAATAATGTACAACAAATATTAGAGAAAGTTGGTATTATAAAGACAAAATTACTTTTGCAATTAGACAATAATGATGATAGTCTTGATTTTACTACATCAGGGCATTTTTGTGAAAGATGTGTTTTTTACATGAACGACGAGAAATGTTTGATATTTAATAACTTACCAGAATTAGAAAATATATTATCTATAGATGTTAACATGAGTCTGATTTATATAGCTAGGTATGTTGTCCGAAATAATGAAAATTCAAATGACTCATACTTTTATTATGAGAAATTAAGATATTTTACTGACGAAATTAATTGCGGAGGATTAACTGTACCTGGTGATTTTGTATGTCAATGAGTTTTATATTGCAATATTATGTTTCGTGAAGTGACTAATAATAAATGCACTTCTTCTTTGTGCAATCTAATGATGCTTATTTCAGAATCATATCAACTGAATATGAACAGAAAACATGGTGTTATACTTTCGAACATATTCTTTAAAAACTATTGTAGTTTGTTTTCAGCAAGATTTTTTTTCAAAAACAAAAAATTCTGAAACTAAGTGTTAAATAACATTGTTATTTAACACTGAGATTCAAAAAAAATCCAACATAAAATACTATTTCTGTTTTAAAAAACTTAAATAAAAATAATATGATGAAGAATGATGGTAAAGGTATTCAACTTGGTTTTACTTTGTTTTTAAGGTTAGGAAAGTAAATGATAATTTGTAAATATCTATACATAAATTTTTAAAAATTTATGTATAAATTTATCTATAGATATATTTAAAAAAAAATCTATTTAGTATTTTTTTGATTCGAAATTAAATTTCAAGTTTAATTTCATATTATTTGTGTTTTTTCTGTTCAAAAAAACTCGCCTCCAGTTTATGACATCATCCGCACGGTGAATAGGCCTGTTACAGAATACAATTTGATCTGCTGCCCTTGGTAGAAACATTATTTTACAAGTTAAGCAAGACAGATTTGAAGCTGCTCAAAAGGTTGCAGACAAAGTTAAAAACGACAATCAAATCTTGATTTTAGCTCAAACTATCTAAATATGGAATCTGAGAGCAAGGATTTCATGGCAGAGATGTCACAAAAAAACCTGTTTGACTCTAAGACATATGAAACAAAGATTTGCAAAAAAGTATGCTGACAAGACTATTGAGTACTGAAAGAAAGTAATTTGGAGTGATGTATCCTAATTTAAACTGATATCATCGGATGGACAGCAAAAAATTTGACAATTTTTAATCATTTTATACGATTTTTAATCATTTTATAGGC